>CAWUFW010004552.1:1200000-1516668 GCA_963921515.1 Calotriton arnoldi
GGTGCCAGTTTTTCCTTTTCTGTACAGGGATTTTATTTATGCAGCCTTCTTTGGGCTAATTGCCTGGCATTACTGTTTTCTTAATGAAAATAAAAGGTTTTTTGCGGAATGCTCTTACTGTACATGTCCTTCTCTTACATTATATGTTTATATGGCATTTTCATACTAGAGAAATACATGTAATTCTGGCTTCTTAGCCTATTGGATATGTTTGGGGCTGCATATTTTTTATGTAATACATGTATATGTGTGTGTTTATTTCGTACTATGTACTCTTTTTCTACTACATACACATATATATGTATTTTTGTATATGCTCCGGGTTCCCGCACGTGGGCGGAGATAATTCAGTGCTTATGACTATTGATGAGTATCCCCTGGAAGAGAAACTCGACTCCTGGAACCACCACTGCACCCGTTGCCTACGGCCCGAGTCCAAGTGGCCCACCGGTCCCAGAAAGGTCCCCCAGCGCCCCATAAGCCAGAGTCCACCGTGGGTTGACCCCTCCAGGACGTCTCGACGTCGCCTGCAGCCTCTGAACAGAGAACCCCCCCACCCGCAAGTGACTTGGTAAGGTGAAATCCAACCTCAAAAGGCACCACTGCATCCAGCCGCCCTGCACCCTGGAGAAGAGGACCTGAGGTGCAACTACATCCCCAAGCCCTCCAACTTGCCCTGCTGTTGGTTCCTCCCGGAAGACTTCCTGGACCGAGCCTCCAGCCAAAATCCAAAACCGGCAACCCCATAGGATTGCATTGGGGTCCCAACCCCTCCTAGAACCATGAACCCGGCTGCCTCCATGCCGCTGGTGGTGTGGACTTGGTGCTGACCTGGGACCCCCTTTGCCCTGACCTTAACCCTAGGAGCTTGGCTCCCGAGACCGAGTGGCCCCCAACCGAGGTGCCCCTTTGGCTAACATTGGCATCCTGCTCTCTGTACCCGGCTGCCCTAGTGCCGCTGGTGGTGCAATTTGAGTGCCTACCTGGACCTTGGGGCACCTTGGTCTTAACCCCAAAACTCCCACCTGTAAAACCGATAACCATTTTTCTCCCATAGGAACCCATGTTATGAGATTTTGGTCCTAAAAATGTTTTAAGTGTTAAACTGATGTTTGTATGGAGAAAAGATAACTGAACTGCAAAGTCTAAAAAGTCTTACTTACCGTGTATTGTAAGATCCTTAAGGGTGGTATCTAGGCATACTACCCCCAGTGCTCAAAGTAATTCAAAAGTAACTAAAAAGAATTCTAAAAGTAAATATTGTATAATGCAAACTGCTTTCTGAACCAATACCAACCTGTAACTATTGCAAACTTCAATCAAAACTGTATTTCATTGTGAAAACCTGCATTCCAAGTATATTTTAACTACCTGTACAAAGTCCTGCTTGGTTCTAGAAATAAAATACAAGTATACCTTTTTTATACTTACCCAATTGGTCTGGATTCAGTCTCTGAGTGTGTGCATCAGACTTTATTGAGTGTGTACAACAAATGCTTAACACACCCTCTGGATAAGCCTAACTGCTCGCCCACACTACCACAAAGAGAGCTGTTAGTACTTACCTAATTTAGCCTCTGCTATACCTCTGGGGACTCCCTGGACTCTGTGCACACTATACCTTACTTTGGTATAGTATATACAGAGCCAGCTTCCTACACTTTGAATTCTGCAAATATGCGTGTGGCACGAGCACCACTGGTACTTACGTACAACCGAGTAACTGCTACGCGTGGTGGGAGGCACTGAAAGGGGAAGCGTGCTCCCTGTGACGGGCAGTGGGCACTGGTTAGTTTCGCCCTTGTCGCCAGTGTTCTACAGTGTCCATGGGCCTTGTCGCGCTGCAGTATCACTGAGCACCTGGGGCCTAGTATAAAGTAAAACTCGAGATACCAGGGTGTTACTTCGTGCTCGAAGTACCAGTGGGGAATGCCCTGCCCTGTCATGCCTTCACCTTTATTACCATGTGGCCTATGTAACTCTGGATCTAACTATTATGCCGCCTATGCGGGAGCTACTAATGGTCCCCACTCCCGCAGTTCTTGGTGACGGCTAGCTATATCACTTGCAGACACTACACAAACGTCCCCTAATAGAAACACTAAAGGAATCTTATTGACATCTAAAATTAAACCAGGGAAAGAATGGTCAAAGCATCCTTTCAACTCACTGCGCTTTTTTGTTTTTTTTACATTACTGGAATACATATTACAGCCAAACATTTTTCGCTGTTGACACAATGTGATTATAAAGACACTCCCCACTATATCCCTACGGATAATCTCATAATAGTAAGTAGGACCATAAGACCACAATACAGTTGACTAATGATGCACAAAGCAAGACCCACACTGAGTGCATTAACTGAACCACCAATAAAAGCATGACTAGTATTCTATACACAATAAATATGTATAGGATTGTCCTCTTATTAGGTTATCTCTCTTGATAATTAACTATATCTCTTACTACCCTTGACTAGGCATTGAAAGCATTTTGTGCTGTATCCGCTCAGTTCATTTAACTGGGCTAACTGTGTTACATAAACAAGCAAGAATAATGAAGCTGTGTTAAAATCACAACGTTTGTTTAATTCAGATGAATTTTATCCGTCCAATAAACAATACATAAATAAGATAAAAAAGAGGCTATCATGCAACTTCTAATATATCGCCAAATTAACTTAGTCCCCAGAGAATAACACACTTTTCTTGTTTTAAAACATCAATGAAATGTGATCTATGATATTTACCAACAGCATTTTGTTTTCCTTTCTGAGAAAGAAAGTCTTTGCCTGAAACAAAATATGGTCATAGTTAGAAAACGCTTCTCTGAGTTTTTTTAGGATATTCACAGAGGCAATGCTTTTATATCATAAGAAGTTATTTAAATGCAGAAATCAACCCCTACAATAATGAAGAAAACAAGATTTTCTATTTTTAAGGCAATGAGAGAACAGAGTAGTTGACACTAGAATTTGGTAAAGGGGTTCTGCCAACCCGCTGTTCCATTGTCTCATTTAGAAGTTAGGAACCCTAGATTTCCGAAAGTAGACCCTCAGCTAGATCCACTTCTTTCTTGGTGGATAATACTCAGTCTTATTTTTCCGAGAATTTCAGGAAGCTTGTGAGGAAAAAACTTTGCAGCCTTGCATATCTTGAGGTAGCGTTTATTTAGAAAATACCATGTACTCATGTGGACTGAAGCTAAAAACTCTGAACATACACACAATTGATCCCACAAACTAGGTATTCTGTCCATAAACTCAATGAACAAGAAACCAATACCTATGAAACATGGTTCACTGCTCTCAAGTATAACAATAATATTGTACAAAGTGCAACAGGAAGGGTAAGGCTAAATGTTACTTAGCATTGTTGCAGACATTCTTTGCGAATTAAATATCAGTGTGCACTGCGAAATGAATGTCAGTCTTTTCTAAGCGTTTCATTAGAACGAGGTACAGTGCAATGCAGAAACCACATGATTACCTTTAAAAAGCGCTGTTTTACATCATGTCACTTTTAAATCGTAGCTTAATTAGGAAGTAATATTTTTAACACCCAGGGAGGGGGCTATGCAGACGATTTCGACCCCCGTGGACCCCATCCCCTGGGGCCTGCCCCCTTTTTTTATTTGTATAGGGCAGCCCCCCTCCCATGCAGCTTTTAGCCCCAGGGACCCACCCGCCACTGCCAGCCTCTATACTTGGTGCCCTGGTCCCACCCAGGGCACCCAGTCATTTTTATTAGGGGCCACGGGGGAAGCCTGAAGGCCCCTGCGGTCTCTGCTGGCTCACCGCGTCCAGCGGGAGCCGGCATTGCTTTTGGACAGAGTAAGCTGCTGAAGATGCAGCTCCCTCTGTCCAAAAGCAATTCTCTTCCGCTTTCAGCAAGCGAGAGCATTTTTAATGCTCTTGCTTGCTGAAAGCGGAGCAGTGTTTGCTATGGCTTGGCGGGAGCAGTAATGCTTCCGCCAAAGCCATAGCAAACTGCAATGTCCCAGGGGTGGGCACCCCAGGACATTGCTGGAGCCAGCCCTGGGAGGCGGCAGTCCCCGGGCCATCTACAGCTCCACGAGGGGTGCAGCACGGCCCCCCTCTTTCAAGAATTTAGCCCCGGGGAGGTGGTGGTCCCCGGGGGTCTGCAACAAACCCCCTTAATTATTCTGGCCCTGGGGCTCCATCCCCCACGGCCGGCTCCTGCTATGTCCTGGGGTGCCCATTCCCATGACATAGCGGTTTCCATCCCTGCACGGGCAGGGAAACCTGTGTTTGCTCCCACTTGGTGGGAGCAATTTCAAAGCTCCCGCCAAGCGGGAGCAGACACGAAGTTCGCGCCCAGCTGGTGGGAGCTTTAAAAATGCTCCCGCCAGCTGGGAGCGGACTTTAGATCTGTTTCCCTGCATGACCGCTCCTCCTTTAGAATATGGCCGGGACCTAGGAGATGGTGTCCCCGGGGCCAAAATCTACCTAGGGAGGGGGCTGCATGCCACCCTCCCCCATAAATATAATGATGGGCCCTTGGGGATGGGGTCCCCAGGGCCAAAAGTGGCCTGTTCCTAGGGCCAAAAGTAGCCCGGGAGGAGGTCCGCAGATTGGCTGCATCCAGGGGTTTGGCCACAGGGCCTGGCTGCAGGCCAGGCCATATGGCCAACACCCCCGCTGTGTGCACAGCCAAAGGCCATGTGTGGCGTGCAGTTGGCTGCAGGCGGGGTGTTGGCTGCAGGGCCTAGCCATAGGCAAGGTCCTGCAGCCAACTCCCCGCCGTGCGCTGCATCGGTTTGATTAACGTATGGTAATTAAATATTACTTTACGTTTAAAAAAACCTAGAATTGACTGAAAAAACAAAGGTTACATGAACATTATAGTTAATTCACTAAAATACCAAAGGTTACAGGGACGTTATAGTTAGGTTCAGATTTTACACAGCGCAACACACACAAATGAATAGGAGGAAAGAGAAGTTTACAGAAGATGAATGTAGCACAAACAACATTTGCTAAAAGTGCCCTCACCCACTAATAGTGGCATGCTTCATAATTGGGTTTGCTAACAACATCCTTGCGCAAACCAACGCCTAGGATGGTGTAGATTTTACACAGACAAAACCATAGAAATTCAGCAGGTTTAGTTAGAGTTATCTCATGTAGCTATAATTTGTGCCCTAAGGTAACTATAACTCATGCCCTCAACATGCACTGCCAATTACCCCACATATTACGTCACTCATGACATCTTCTATGACATCATTGAAAATATTGTGCAATATTTGCTGGCAAATTATTAATGAGAAAACTGTGCATGGCGGGGGCGCGAGTTATCATTGCCTTGGGACACAAGTTATAGTTACTTGAGAAAACTCTAAAGATAACTACTGAGTTTCTATGGTTTTGTGTGTGTAAAATCTGAACCTAGCTATAACCTTCCTGCAACCTTAGTTTTTTTAGTGAATTTTATGCATATATATATATAATATATATTCAATGAAAAAACCAAAGGTTACAGGGACGTTATAGTTAGGCTCAGATTTGACAGGCACAAAGCCTAAAAATTCAAGAGTTATAGTTACCTGAGCTAGCAATAATTTACGCCCCCGCAATGCACTGCTTAGGATCTCACATATTACATTATTCATGACATGGTCAGTGACATCACTGATGCCATCTCAAATGGCATCACTGATGACATCATCCAGTGATTGTTAGTGTTTCACAAGCGTTTGTGAGACTTAAAGATAGATACTAAGCTACTGCACAAGTTAAATTACTATTATATAGTACATGTCAGTGGCTGTGTGACTGTCTGTATCAGTGTGTGAGTGGGTGTCTGACTGGCTGTATGGGCCTGTAAGTGGGTGTGTGAGTGGCTGTATGGATGTGTTAGTGGGTATGTGAGTAGCTGTATGGGTGAGTGAGTGCCTGAGTGAGTGGCTGTATATGAGAGTGAGTGGGTGTGTGAGTGGCTGTATGGGTGACTTAGCGACTGTGTGACTGGCTACATAGGTGTGTGAGTGGGTGTGATGAGTGTCTTCTATGGGTAACTGAGTGGGTATGTGAGTGGCTTCTATGGGTAACTGAATGGCTGTGTGAGTGGCTGTATGGGTGAGGGAGTGGCTGTGAAAGTGGATGTACGGATGAGCGAATAGCTGTTTGAGTGTCTATATAGGTAAGTGAGTGGGTGTGAGTGGCTGTATTGGAGAGTGAGAATGTGTATGAGTAGCTGTAAGGGTGAGTGAGTGGGTGTGTGAGTAGTCATATGCATGTGTGATTGGGTATGTAAATGGTTCTGTGGGTGTCTGTGAGTGTGTGACTATCTGTATCAGTGTGAGTGGTTGTCTGAGTGGCTGTATGGATGTGTTAGTGTGTGTGTGAGTAGATGTATGGGTGAGTGAGTGGCTGTGTGACTGTATTGGAGAGTAAGTTGGTATGTGAGCGGCTGCGTGTGACATGGAGGCTGACTGACTGACTGCATGGGTGTGTGAGTGGCCGAATGGGCAACTGAGTGGCTGTGTGGGTGAGGGAGTGGATGTGAAAGTAGATGTATGGGTGAGTAGTTGTTTAAGTGTGTGTATGGGTAAGAGAGTGGATGTGAGTGGCTGTTTTGTAGAGTGAGAGTGTGTAGGAGTGGCTGTAAGGTTGAGTGAGTGGGTGTTTAAGTAGTTGTATGCATGTGTGAATGGGTATGTAAGTGGCTCTGTGTGTCCATGAGTGTGTGCCTGTCTGGAGCAGTATGAGTGGTTGTCTGAGTGGCTGTATGGGTCTCTGAGTGGGTGTGTTAGTGGCTGCATGGATGTGTTCGTGGGTGTGTGAGTAGCTGTATGGGTGAGTGAGTGGGTGGGTGAGATTCTGTATGGGTGATTGACTGGGTGTGTGAGTGGCTGTAAGGGTGAGTGAAAGGGTGTATGAGTGGCTGCATGGGTCTGTCAATGAGTATGTGAGTGGGTGTATGTCATTTGAGATGCCACCAGTGTTGTCACTGACCAAGTCATGAGTGATGAAATATGTGAGGTCATAAGCAGTGAAATGTGGGGGCGTATGTTGTCGTCTGCTCAGGTAACTATAACTGCTGAATATCTATGGTTTTGTACGTGTGAAATCTGAGCTTAACTATAGCATCCCTGTAACCTTTGTATTTTCAGTTAATTTCTAATTTTTTTAAATTCTATTTCCTAACTATAACATCCCTGTAACTTGTTTTTTTCAGTGAATTTCTATGGTTTTTTAATGTTATTTCTTAACTATAACATCCCTGTAACCTTCGGTTTTTTTGTGAATTTCTAAGGATTTTTTAATTCAATTTCCCAACTAACCTGTAACCTTTTAGAGTGGGTGTGTGAGTGGCTGTATAGGTCAGTGAGTGGGTGTATGAATGGCTGTATGGGTCTGTGAGTGAGTGTGTGTATGGCTGTATGGGTATGTGAGTGGGTGCATGGGTCTCTGAGTGGGTCTGTGAGTAGGTGCACAAGTATCTGAGTGGGTCTGTTAGAGGGTACATGAGTCTCTGAGTGGGTCTGTGAGTGGGTGCATGAGTCTCTGAGTAGGTCTGTGAGTAGGTGCATGAGTGTCTGAGTGGGGTGAGAGTGGGTGCATGAGTCTCTGAGTGGGTGCTTGAGCATCTGAGTGGGTCTGTGAGTGGGTGTGTGAATCTCTGAGTGGGTCTGTAAGTGGGTGTATGAGTGGGGCTGTGAGTGGGTGCGTTAGTCTCCGAGTGGGTCTGTGAGTGGGTGCGTGAGTGTCTGAGTGGGTCTCTGAAAAGGTGCGTGAATGTCTGAGTGGGTATGTGTGTGGGTGCATGAGTCTCTTAATGGATATCTGAGTGGGTGCGTGAGTATCTGAGTGTGTCTATGAGTGGGTGTGAATGTAGTTTTTAAATCTTTGCAGCGATATTCGTGAATTCGTCTCGACGTTACACAGGGGCCGTGCTGAGCATCGCCATGAAATTTGCGAATATCGCACGTGGGGAAAAAAAACCGGTTTTTGACATATTTTACACACATGGTATCTCCGAAACACCCCTATATTGCAGCCATGGGATCAGAATACCTCTACCCTGACCCCTTATACCACTTTTCATGTTTAGTTTTAGCCCCGGGGACAGTGTCCCATTACTTAAAATGGCGGCGTGACTTTCTACACAGGTTGCAGCCAGCCAATGACAGCATTCCTGTTGGCGTGCCCATTCGCGATTTAGTCGCAAAATATTCACGACCATAGATATACAAATTTGGATTTTCTTTAATATCTCCAAAAGTAGTGAACGGATTTACACCAAATAACAAACAATGTGCTTTTTGGACAAAGATCTACCTTTCTGCCAAAGTCGGTGCAATTCTGTCCAGCAGTTCGGGCTGCAGTCGTGTCGAGAATCTCTATGGGAATTAACATGGGAAACACACTTTTTGAACCTCCATGTTTCCAAGCCCCCGTTTGACGGATCACCCTGAACATTTCCATGCAAAACTAGAATCAGCGGCGCATTTTTTTTAAATACATTTCGTGAAGATTCGTCAAACAGCACTAAAGTTACAGGCAAGTAAAAAAACGTTTCCCATGGAAACTAGGTCCTAACTATAACTACCTACCGGGGACCGCCACACACACACACACACACACATATATATATATATATATATATATATATATATATATATATATATATATATATATATATGTATATATTATCTACTGGCGGTCGCCAGTAGATAGTTATAGTTAGGACCTAGTTTCCATAGGAAACTAATTTTTTGTTTTCTCAATATCTTTGGCGCCGGTTCACGAATTTTCGCGAAATTTTCAAAAATCGTAGCCCGCTCTGGTCAGCTCCTGTCTTGAAAGTTTCGGGGTGATTCGGCAAGCGGGGCCGAGAAAAAGGGGGTCCCAAAACGTGTTTTCTCCATGTTAATTCCCATAGGAAACTTTAGACAAAGCTACAGCCCGAACTGCTGAACGGAATTACACCAAACTTGGCAAAAAGGTAGCCCTTGGTTCAGAAAGAGACCTTTTTGTTAAATGGTGTAAATCCGTTCAGGAATTCCAGAGAAATTAAAAAAATAAGAGTCAAA
The DNA here is from genome assembly GCA_963921515.1 of Calotriton arnoldi. Taxonomy (NCBI): domain Eukaryota; kingdom Metazoa; phylum Chordata; class Amphibia; order Caudata; family Salamandridae; genus Calotriton; species Calotriton arnoldi. The sequence goes on from CAWUFW010004552.1 coordinate 1,209,064, forward strand.
AAATCAATTTCCCATAGGAAACTTTATGCAAGGCTACAGCCGAAACTACTGAAAGGATTTACCCCAAATTTGGCAAAAAGGTACTGCTTGGCTCAGAAAGCGACCTTTTTAAAAATGGTGTAAATCCGTTCAGTAGTTGCTGAGAAAATCAAAAATAAAAGTTTCAATATTTAGAGGCACGGAGGATCCGCGGACCCTCCCGACCACGAGCTTTATTCTAATTGGCTGTCAACACTCCAAACCAGGAAGTGTTGGCAGCCATCTTGTGACTCGGTAGAACCGAGTCATAAGAAATCAGAATAAAAACGCAAAAAAGAAAAGGGGGCAGGGTAGAAACACCCTGACCCCTAGGCCTGCTTAGGGGTCCCACAAGGACCCCCAGGGCTCAAAAAGCATTTTTTTTTTTAAAACGGCGAAATTTGCGTAGGATCCGCGAATCCCGCCGTGAAAAAAAAACGAAGCGCGGGCTCCGCGCTTCGTTAATATTTAGCCCCCGGGTGGGCCAGGTCCGGGGGCATGTTCAACATAATTGTGGGGGCCCAGGGGGGCCCCCGCAGCCCCGGGGACCACTACCCCCCGGGGCTTGGTTTTTTTAATGTTGGGGGCCTCCAAGGCCCCCCAAGCACCAGGGACCGCCACCCCCTGGGGCTTTTGTCAAATATTTGTGGGGGGCACACAGCCCCCCGCAGCCCCGGGGACCGCCACCCCCCAGGGCTTGTTTTTTTAAAATAAATTACCTGTGTGGGGGGGCTCGAGCCCCCCCACACGCCCCGGGGACCGCCACCTCCCCGTCGCACTAAATATTTAAATATGGGGGTCCGTTACGGACCCCCAGTGCCCCGGGGACAACCACCTCCCCGGGGCATTGAAAATGTTGGGAGGGGGGCCGCGCGGTCCCCCTCCTGGAGCCTGTGATGGCCCTGGGGACCGCCACCCCCCAGGGCCGGCTCCTGCAGTGTCCCGGGGTGCCCACCCCCAAGACACTACTGTTTGCTATGGCAGGATGGGAGCCTCGCGGCTCCCGTCCTGCCATAGCAAACTTGCTTTGGATTTTGGAAGAGAGGCAGGAAACCTGCTCTCTCTTCCAAAATCTAAAGCAGATTGCTTTTCCACACGGAGAGCTGCATGTTAGCAGCTCCCCATGTGGAAAAGCAATGCCGGCTCCTGCAGGACGCGGGGAGCCGGCGGGACCGTGGGGGCATTGGGGCTCCCCCCACGTTCCCCAACGGATAGGGCCTGCCCGGGGGATGGGGTCCCCGGGGCTAGTAGTGGCCCTGGAGGGGGGCCACGCGGCCCCCCTCCCCAAAATTTAAAAAAAAAGGCCGGCCCCGGGGGATGGGGTCCCCGGGGCCAATAGAGGCCTCAGGAGGGGGGCCACGCAGCCCCCCTCCTTAAAAAATTTGGCCATAACCTGGGGGATGGGTCCCCGGGGCCGGAATTGGCCACGGGAGGGGGGCCACGTGGCACCCTTCCCGTTCAGTTTCTTTTTTTTTTTTATAAAAAAAGGGGTCAGGCCCTGGGGGATGGGGTCCCCAGGGCCCAAAAGGAAAAAGAAGGGGGCCACACAGCCCCCTTCTAAAAATCCACCAAAAAAGACGCGATCGTGCCTCAGGCCCCGCCCCTCCCTTCACCACTCTGCAAACGCGCCCTGTGGCGCGTTTTAAATTGGGGCATTAATTCCCCTTGAATACTGGGGGTCCCTGGGGGCCAACTAGCCCACCAGGTACCTCCAGTGCGCGCCACAGGGCTGCATTGCAGAGAGGTGGTGCAGGCCACGCCCCTTTTTACACCTCTCTGCAACGCAGCTCTGTGGCGCTTACTGGAGCTACCTGGTGGGCTAGTTGGACCCCAGGGACCCTCAGGATTCAAGGGGACTTTATCCCCCAAATTAAAACGCGCCACGGGGCGCGTTTGCACAGTGGTGCAGGGAGGGGGCGGGGCCTGAGGTGACATGTGTGCAAACATGCCCTGTGGCGTGTTTTAAGTTGGGGGATTAAGTCCCCTTGAATCCTGGGGGTCCAACTAGCCCACCAGGTACCTCCAGTAAGCGCCACAGGGCTGCGTTGCAGAGAGGTGGTCCAGGCCATGCCCCTTTTTACACCTCTGTGCAACGCAGCTCTGTGGTGCTTACTGGAGAATACCTAGTGGGCTAGTTGGACCCCAGGGACCCTCAGGATTCAAGGGGACTTAATCTCCCAACTTAAAACGGCCACAGGGCTTGTTTGCACACATGTCACCTCAGGCCCCCCCCTCCCTTCACCACTGTGCAAACGCGCCCCGGGCGCGTTTTAAGAGGAAGTTTTAATCCCCTGCCCTATTATGTACTAGGGCCTTACAGAGGAGGTCATGCTAATCACAGGGGTACCCCAACGCATAGTGTTCCCTAGTGTATGTAGGTGTTTTCACTGTATTCTAAGTGTCTTTTAACATAGCACTGGCTCTAGGCCTGGTTAGTCCGAGTCAGTTACCACCAGTACCCGTCTGAAAAAGTTGTGGGCACAGGATGATTTTGCAACAAGGCCTCTTTCTGCTCCTCTGTTGGTTCTTTCTGCACATGTCTTGCTTCTTCCTGCTCTTTTCTTCGTCTTTGTGGACTTCTGTTGCTTCTTTCTGCATTTCTTTTGCTTCTTTCTGTGCGTTTTTCTTCTTTCTTCACATGTCCTACCTCTGTAGGCATAGTTAGAAACTAGCATTTAAAAACCTTTGAAATTCACTTAAAAAAACCATAGGTTTCAGGCACGTTATAGTTAGAAATTAGCATTTAAAAAACCTTAGAAATTCACTGAAAAAACCATAGGTTTCAGGCACGTTCTAGTTAGAAATTAGCATTTAAAAAACCTTAGAAATTCACTGAAAAAACCATAGGTTTTAGGGACAGTTATAGTTAGTTGGACATTTCACTCGTACAAAACCATAGAAATTCCCCCGTTATAGTTAGTTCAGCTAACTATAACTCGCGCCCCCGCAATGCACTGCGGATGACGTCACATATTACATCACTGATGACATGGTCAGTGACATCACTGATGACATCACTGATGACATCTCAAATGACATCACTGATGACATCACTGATGACATCATCCATGTGATAATTTGATGCATCTTCTCACACCCTAATATAACTTTTGATACACCCACTCTAAATTACAGACTGCCATTGTCAAAACCATAGACACTCCACCAATAACTACATACACACTCACTGATTCTTAGGTCTACACACACATCCACTCACTCACCCGTACAGTCACTCATACTTACGGTCACTCAGTACAGGACTATCATATGCACTCATACACCTATATAGACACTCACACACCGTCACTCAACCATAGAGGTACTCACACACCTAGTCAGTCATGCAAATAATTAATCACACTGCCATTTACTCACCTATACAGTTATACACACACCAGCTCACTTACTCATACAAATACTAGCACATTCTTACGGTCTTATACAATCACTGATACAAGTACACACTCATCCATACAGCCACTCTCACAATCACACACTCTCACTTATACCCATTTATATACTCCAACACACATATATACTGCCTTTCACATATGTAGTTACTCACACATGTACCACTGAGATATACATTCACTCACTAACACACCCATACACACACTCACCCACCCATACAGTCCATCACAGATGCACTCTTGAAACCATGCACCCAGTGAATCACCCACTCACACATCTATGCACAGAGTCACACACACCCCACCCACACAAACACTCAGGCACCCATACAGATACTCAGACAACCAATCAATAACCCATGTAGACACTCATGTAGCTATTCGCAAACACATGCAGCCGCTTACACACCAACAGACAGACGGATACAGACATTCACACAGTTTAGTCACTAACCCATGCATTCAGTAAGATACGTTTAATCACTCACTTATAGAGTCAGTCACGCACCTACTAAATCATCCATTCAGACACTTATACACCCACTCATTCTTCAATACGCCTTTCCCTATATATATTAAACATATTTAAACTTTACAGAAACACACAGTCACTGGATGATGTCATCAGTGATGTCATTTGAGATGTCATCAGTGATGTCATGAGTGATGTCATCAGTGATGTCATGAGTGATGTCACTGACCATGTCATGAGTGATGTAATATGTGACGTCATCAGCAGTGCATTGCGGGGGCGCGAGTTATAGTTAGCTGAACTAACTATAACGGGGGAATTTCTATGGTTTTGTACGAGTGAAATGTCCAACTAACTATAACTGTCCCTAAAACCCACTCAGACGCTCAAGCACCCATTCCAGTGAATATATATATATTCAACACTCGTTGCTTGTGTTAACCCGCCGCTGCTCCAAACCAGAGGGCGCGTCGTCTTGCAGACCACCCAAGCACGGTCTGATACGAATCAGCTCACTTTCCCTCGAACAACAAAGGATGACGACGCCGTGTCTTGACAAAAATATGATTTATTTGTCAGCTGTCGGACGCGTTTCGCCTGTCCAGCAGCCTTGCTCACCAACAAATTCATTTTTTTGTTATTCAAGAGAAAGTGAGCTGATATATATATATATATATATATTTACTGAAAAAAACAAAGGTTAAAGTAACATTATAGTTAGGTGTGATAGAAGGATCTGTTTTTTTAGGTTTTTTTTTTACAAAGAAAAATCTTAGTAATTCACTGAAAAAAATAAAGGTTATAGCAATGTTACAGTTAGGTGAATTTGTCAGTGATAACATTAACGTTTTGAACTAAAAAACACAGAAATTCACCAGTTAGATTTAGCAGCGCTAACTATAACTTGCGCCCTTGCCATGCGCTGCTTATAACTTCACATATGATATCACTCATGACATGTTCTATGACATTATTTATGACATCACTGATGACATCTAAAATGACATAACTGATGATGTAACTCAATGAGTATGTTGGTTTTGTATGTTAGATAGTGACGGATAGCTACCATATTACTTGTTTTCCTAATTTTGTACAGCCTGTGTCCAGCTCATGGGTGTTAACAAAATGCATGTGCTCCTAATGCATCACAGGTGTGAAGACGTATTCCACATGTTATAAAAGTTTGCACTGGAGAGTATCCAGCAGGAGCTGGCAATGCTCCAGTCTGGAGGGAGCAGCTAATAATGCTGCTCCTTCCGGGCAGCAGCAATTTTAAGATCAGCATTTTTGAGGCTCCCACCAGTTGGGAGTGGACTTGGTGTTTGCTCCTGCTTGGCAGGAGATTTGAAATGCTCCCGCAAAGCGAAAGCAAACATAGGTTTCGGGCAGGGAAACCACTATGTCTTGAGGGTGGGCACCTCGGGACATAGCCAGTAGGCAGCATGGCCCCCCTTTCTTAAAGGAAATCAGCCCCAGGGGTGTGCTCCCCGGGTCTTTTTCAGGCTCGGGAGGGGGGCCGCATGACCCCCTCCCCATATTATGAATTTTTGGCCTCAGGGTGGGCTCCCCGGGGCCTTTAGAAGCTTGGGGAAGAGAGCCACACTGACCACCTCTTCTAAATATTAAGATCAGCCCAAGGGTGGGCTCCCTGGGACCGCTAATGGCTCAGATGAGGCCCGCGCAGCCCCCTTCTCTTTCAAAACACAGCTTTAGTGGTAAGCTACCTGGGACATAATATAATTAAATGCAGCCTGACCGCCATTTTTTTCCCTGGTCCCAATAGACCAGGGGTCTTCAATCTGTGGGGCGCGACCCCCAGGGGGGCCGTGGAGTCATAAAAAGGGGGTCGCGCATTCCCGGTCGCACTTCTGCCTGGAACTGGAATCTAAAACCCTCCTTTATTTTCACGCCCACCCTTTCCCCACTGCTGTCTTTGGGTTTCCTCTGCTCTGCCCTCGCTGTTAGCTGTTGTCGTTCTCCGACCTCCGTTTGTCCAGCTGGCTTGAGGAAACTCCACATTAGCTATCCCGGGCCTGGGGGGGGGGGAGGCAGTCACATCCCCACCTGCGCCAATGGAAGGAACAATCTTTTTAAACTAAAATGTTTGTTTTAAAGACAAAACTAGCCATTCTTAACAAAACCCAAGGACCAGATCTCAGAGGTAAATGTACTACGTGCAAATGGAAATCCCTGTGTAGCTCACACTTCTCTGTGTGCTTGCTTCCTCGTGAGTGTGCATGCAGGGCACTTACTGTGCGAGTCCGACTGGATGGCAAGGAGAGAGGTGTCGAGCCAGTGGTGAGAGGTGGGATGTGGGTGTGAGAGGGGACTGGAGAAAAGGGGTGGATGATGTGAGAGAAGTGAGGAGAGGCAAGGTGAGAGACGTGGAAGAGTGGGAGGGGTGAGAGGGGAGGATGTGAGGGGTGAGGAGAGATGAGGGTGAGAGGAGATGGGATGAGAGAAGACAGCCGAGAGAGGTGAGCGAGTCAGAGAATTCGATATGAGAGGTCAGGGATGAGGAGAAATGTGAAGTGGCGAAGGAAGAGCGGAAACGCAAGAAAAGAGGTGAGTGTGAGAGAAAGATGAAGGCAGAGAGGAGGGCTACTATTAAAGGATGAGAGAAGATAGCTGAGAGGTGATCTGTGAGGTAAATAGAGAATTTGATGCGACATGGGTGAGGTAGAGCAGCGATAGGGGAATAGAGGGAGTTGTGGGGGCGGTGCTGAGGTGACAGGTAAGATGGACGTTGGTTCAAGAAGGTATAGACGAACAAAGGAGAGATGTGAATGATGAATTGGGGGATGGGAGAAATATAAGATACAAATAGATAAGACAGAAATTTCAAGGGAGAGACTTGAGGTGAATGAGAAGTGCTGAGGTTTGTGAGAGGAGACAGGCCAGGGAGGCCATGAGATAAATGAGAGAGACTGTTAGAGATGAGGGGATTGAAAAGAAAGAACATCGAGGGGTGATTAAAGGTGAAGTGAGAGGTTGAATGGGGAGAGTTCAGAAGTTGTAAAAAGGGGTGAAAGAAAATGGCCTGCAAAGGGAGAGAGGGCTCCGGGGTTGAGAGAGGGGAGAAGGATAGAAGGGAGGAGGTGGGAGGAAAGAGGTGTGGGTAAACTGCTCAACTCTGTACAAGACCGCCCGGGTTTTAAGGGACCCCTGCTGCTCACGGAAAGGGCCTGGTGAGCTCCTAATGTAGAAACACTGCGGAGTGGAAGGTCCTTCATAAAGGATGACTAGACATCTTTCTGTTGTTTATTGCTGTATTTTGGTTATAACTGGTACTGATGAGGTGAAATCTTTGCCCGCTGTTACCATGTGTAAAAAAATGTCAATGCTACATCACATAGCATTATTTACATTTTCTTACCACACAATTTAATCGACCCTGCTGCATAATTTGGTCCTCCATGCCTCATAATTCCAGTAGCACTGCCTTTAGGGCAGTCTGGCAGTGCCCAAAGGGATGGTCAGTCAGGTCAGTGTGTGGCCTTTTTTTTTTTTTGCTGCTGCTCGCCTGTTTTATGGTCTGGTGGACTGTTTTTACTGTTGATTTCTGTGCTATGACCACAACTATTGTCTGCAGGTCGCACAAATGCATGCAGACTCCCATACCTTGCAAAACACCTATACAGCTCGGCCTTTACAAGTTTGAAACTGCTGCAAAATTTGGTCCTTCCGGTGCCTCATAATTCCAGTAGCCTTGCCTACAGGGCAGTCTGGCAGTGCCCAAAGGGGTGGCCAGGCAGGTAAGTGTGTGGGCTTTTTATTGGCTGCTTGCTGGCCTGTTTTGTGGTCCGGTGGACTGTTTTTACTGTTGATTTCTGTGTAGTTAGCCTGTGACCAGTCACCCACAAACCTTGGACTTGCTAAACACTGTTTAATAATATTTCCCCACCGTAAAAATGATTTGCCGTGCAAACTGGGGGCATTTATGGTTGTCGATGATGCTGAGTACCAAGTTCTAGAGATGTTTGTCAGGAGGGGTCCTTACCTCTGAAAATTTTGACAGGGGGTCACGGCATCCAAAAGTTTGAAGACCTCTGCGATAGACTCTTGGGGGATCGCTGCATTTTTTTGCCTATTTTTTTCTTTTCTGGCTCCGGGGGTTATGGCCCCATTACCTTTTTTTTTTTTACAACTTCAGGAAAGGGGACTAAGTCCCCGAGCCCTGTAATGGCTGCCAGCACAATTTTTCTCATGTTGCTGGCAACTAAACAGAGTGATCGTTCTCGCTGGAGTCTGACTCCCACAGGAGCTAGATGGCGGAAGGGAAAGAAAGCTCCCTGGGCCAATCAGAACAGTTTATTTTTAAATTGGCGGTCCCACAAAAGTCTCAGAGACTCTTGGGAGCCCAATTGCCAAAATATACAACTATTTTTGACACTTAATTTCTCAAAAATTACTGAACGGATTTACACCAAATCACAAAAAGCACAATCAGTGCAACAGGATCTAGCTTCCTGCCAAATTTGGCATAATTCCGCCCAGTAATTTTGGCTATAACCTGTTTTAAAGAAGTCTATGGAAAATGCATGGGGATTTTACGTTTTGGGGCCACTCTATTTTCTCAGCCCCAGCTTGATGGATTACCCTGAAACTTTCCAGGAAGGAGCTGAGGTGGATGAGCGCTTTTTGTAAAGTTTCGTGAAGATCTATCATAGTGGACCAAAGTTATTAGCAAACTAAAAAATGCTCGGTCTATGGAAAAGCAGACCTAACTATATGAATGTGTATATATATATATATATATATATATATATATATTCACTTTAAAAAAACAAAGGTTACAAGGACGTTATAGTTATAAAATAACATTAAAAAAACCTTGGAAATTCACAGTAAAAACACAAGGTTACAGGGACGTTATAGTAAGGAAATAGAATTTTAAAAAACTTAGAAATTAACCGAAAAAACAAATGTTACAGGGACGTTTTAGCTGGGCTCAGCTTTCACTTGTACAAAACCAGTGAAATTCAGCAGTTATAGTTAGGTGAGCTAACTGTAACTTATACCCCCGCAATGCACTGCTTATGACCTCACATACTACATCACTCATGACACAGTCAGTGACATCATTGATGACATCTCACTGTCTTCGGGGAACATGGCGGCTGCATGCCGAGCGGCCAGGGGCGGCCCGGGGGATTGCTTCACCGCATGGAAACGCTTGTCTTTCCCGACCCGAAAGGACGTACCTGACTAGCTTTTGATGTCTCTCGCTTCTCAACGGATGTGCCGGGGGGGGGGGGATTGGTGGTGGAGTCCTTAGTGGAGGCGGTGTTGCAAATTCGCGCTGGGAGGTGGTGGGGCAGGAGCTTCAGTTCTGCAGGGTGGCCAGTGTGCAAGCATATGGCAGAGGCAGCACAAGTCAGATTGCCGGCAGGTGATCTTTCCAGTCCTCAACAGGGACATGGTTAAAAGGGTCCAGTCACCCTCAGACATCAGGGCATAGAAGGAAGGGCGACTGGGAGGCAATAAAGCATTACAAGTCAGTAAGGAGGCCCCTGCATATGGATAGGTCTGCTCCAACCAACGGTAAGGCTGCAGACAGGGCATCAAGATACACGCTGCGTACCAGAAACATTGTGTCTGCTAAGGCGTGTTTTGGGACGGACTTGCCCTCTACTGTTACACCTGCTATTATAAAGGACATAAGGATGGGGCAGCTATGCGTGCCTGGTGGGGGCGCTGGGTCTATGACTTCTGCCCTTAAATGTGGGAAATCTGTTAAGGCTACTGGTAAAAGCTCAGGTGGCAGGGGCAGGAGGCCCTCGATTCAACAAATTAAGATAACACCCTCACTTAAATCTTTCTTTAAAGTTCTACCAGCCTTGCAGTGTGTACAGGGTTTTAAAGAAAATACACCAAGGAAAAGTCTTAGAATGGAGATGCCCGCAGCGGCTGCCATTACCACCAATTCTACCGCTACGGATATACCTGTTGCCATAATCAGGTCCCCTGAAGAAGAGATCAAGTGAAGTTCTATAGAGTGTGGCTCAAGACCCTACTAATAATCGGTTTGAAGCCCTGGTATTAAGCGAAGAGCCTGAAACAACTGAGGATCTGTCCTTGAGAAGCCAGCTGAATGGGAATGATGGTGGGATGACCAGGGAGAAAGCAGAGGAATCATTGGAGGGCATCCTTATAGGTTTAAAGGAAGAGATGAAAAATTGATTTGAAGTCTCGGAGGCTAATCAGGTGGGCATTCAAGCCTCTTCTGCTCTAGCTCAGAAGCTCGATGACGTTGCTGCTCATACTAGAGTATTGGAAGAGGAGGTAGGTTCGATAAGGTAAGATGTAGTAAAAATTGCCACAGGGATTACTATGCTGGTTAAACAAAATCAAAGTTTGAGGGAAGACCTGAAGAGGGTAGAAATCACTCACGGAGAACAATTTAAGATTCTTGAATGAGCCTGAGGCTGAGAAAGGTGCAGACATGAAGGCCTTTATAATTAGTCTGCTGCGTGGCACAATATTAAAAGATAGACAAGAAATTAGTTTAGAGCAGGAGATCCAGAGAGCGTACAGGGATTCTTTCAGGAGGAATCCCCAATAAACAAAACCAAGGAAGATCCTGGTTAACTTTCTTTCATATGCGGTTAAGGAGGCAATTTTGAGTGTGGCCCAAAGGGGCGGCTCCTGTACGGTTAGAGGATCTTCTGTCACAATTTGGTTGGATGTATGCAAGGCAACAGAGCAGCGGCAATGGGAACTAGGCAAGAGGATGGAGGATCTTCAGAAATTGGGAGCAAAAATTCAGCTAAAAATCCCTGCAATGCTTCGCATCATGTGGAATAATCAGATGTATAACTTTTGTGCGGTAGAAGATGTGGATGCATTGATAGATTCCATCACAGAGAAAGGAGCCGACCCATGAATTTTAGGATGTCTCTGAACACTAGGTACAAGGAGTTGGGGACGATGGTGTGGTATATTGCAGCTAAATCATTATGAGTATTGTATGTCTGTAACCCCCGTGGAAGCTCATAAGGCATTCACATGCCTGCAAGCATTGGGAGGGTACCCCAGGGAGGGGTGAGGGTGGGGTGGGTGTGGGGTTGGGCATAGGGTGGGGAGCAGTGGGAAAAAAAAATTGTCCTCGATATTACCAAGCAGGTGTTTATGTTTTTCTTAGGGACAGTGTACATGAGGTGGGATTTAAACTAGTCTGATGGTGACGGGAGTAGGTAAAAATATATGCATCCTAACATGGAATGTAAATGGTCTCAGCACCCGAGCTAGGCAGAGGGTGGTGTTGCGGTATTTAGAAGAAAGTCATGCCCATATCATCATTTTACAGGAGACTCACTTGTTTGCAAGTGAGAGTAGAGATCTATTTTGCAGGTGTAGATGGGTGGAGAGATTTTCAGTATCAGATCAAGGAGATTGTTGTAAAGGGGTCACGATTCTGTCAAGGAAGGGTTACATTTTCTAAAATAGACAGCTCTGGAAGGTGGATTTTAGCCGGAATGAGATGTGCCAGTTTTGAGTTTATATGTGTAGGATTTTATAGGCCAAACTCTGATGATCTTCAGTATATTTCGAATCTGGAACTAAATCTAGTGAAGTTTTCGGCTTCACTGGTTCTGGGGGGTGATTTCAATACATTATTAGACCCTACTTTAGATAGATCATTCCGGAGAGATAGAGCTCAGGCACCCCGGATGAGACAGGCCCTTAGAAATATGCTTCAAGATCTTGGGTTGGTGGATGTTTAGCGACATTTAAAAAGCCAGACGAGAGGGTAAACCTTTCACAGTCAGAAAATATGGCCATTATTCCAGGTTGGATTATTTTTTGGCTTATAGGGATCTTGTGGCATGTACAAAATAGGTTAATCATCTCCCGGGGCATATTTTGAACCATTTTGCCATGCTATTGCAATGCCATGAAAATAGGCCAAACTTAAGGTGGACTTTAAAGCGCAGTATTCTCCTTGATGATGAGGTGGCGTCCACTCTGAAAAGGGTTACTGCTGAGTTCTTCTCTGATAATAAAGACACTGCCCCCCAAGGAGTTGTATGGGATGCATTTAAAGCATTTATTCAAGGAGTTTTGAGAAGCCAGGTGCATTTTAAGAATAGGGCGGAGAGGGCGGAACTGGCTAAATTGGAGCAAGTGGTTGGGTCTCTGGAGGCCACCCTACAGATGCAGAGTAGGGGGGAGGACAAGGAAGCGGTATCAAAACAGTTAGAAGAGGCACAGCTAAATTATAAAATCAAGTTGCACATAAAGTGCAGGGAGAGGTGGCATGTTGGGAGTATGAATCAATGAATGTGGTGAACACGCACAACCTGTATATACAATAAGTAACACAAGTTTTTTGTCCTTTTTCTATGATGTGCTCCTGGGGTATCGCTCACCGATCTAGAGCGTCAAATTTCCAAACGCATGCAGTAGCGTACCCTAAATAGGGTCAGTCCCCCTAGGCACAACCAAAAACCCTGCCAGGGGTTGTTCAACTCTTTGCAACTCAACAAAACATTATCCAAAGTTTATAATTGTGATTGTTTAATGGATTTATCCGATGTTCATGGAGGAAAAAATATATATAATGTTAGGTTGAACCGGTAACGGTGATTCCAAACCAACAGTTGTACATCAAAATCATAATTGTCCTTGTTTCAATTCAAGCCCATCCCGATGCATTTCGGGCAATCAGCCCTTCATCAGGGGACAATCCTATAATACAAAGAAAACAATGCAAAATAATGAGGAAACCATCCTATTCGCAATCCCTGGTGTAAAAACAACACGTAGTGGTATCTCATGGTGAAAAATGATGACATGCATCAATTTAGCGTGGGTAGAAACCCCGCTGTCCATAATCATAGCATCAAACAATGCGGAAAAAGAATCCAAAAACAAGCAAATTCTAAACCATCTCAAGTGTTCATTCAAAGTGGTGCGCAAAAATAAAGTTTACAGCTTCATGCAGTGAGGCTTTGTAATCAAGTGTGCCAATACCCGTTAACTGCAAAGTGAATCAAACACGATAACCGTGACGCAAACGACTACCAGTATAGTGTATTAAGCAAATCCCAAACCACAAATGTGCAGATAACAGCTAGACTGGAAAGTTAATCAAGCATGATAACCGTGACGCGAACAACTGTCCATGCTGTGTATTAAGTAAATCGCAAACCTCATGGTCAAATGCTCGTTTAAAACACATTTCGTGAACCCGAATGTATAGCGAGCGTAATTCAAAAGCAACTGACGGAATGGATACTTACACCTAAACAGTGCATGTAGTGCCTTCCTCCATGCAATAGTCAATCAAGAGTTAGACAAAGCCGACATTTAAGCCCGGGGAAGTTCACCAGTGAAGAAGGACTACTAAAAACACAGAAAGCTAGACAGCAAAAAAGGACTCGCATGCAGACTCTTTGTTTGTGAAATCCGCGGTGGCCATTTTAGAGTGTGAGAAAAACACCTGGTTAAAGCATGAGAATACAGAGCGTACTGGAGATTGTGGTTACGCGGAGTATAAACAAACACCCAATTAAAACATAAATAAACAAGTAAACATAAAGAATACCTAACATAGTGGTAAACAGAAAATAAACAATCTATAATAAAAACCTTAATATCAATGATACACATGGTCAAATGAGAACTATCTCTTAACCCCTTCGATGCTCATGACGAGCTCAGCTCGTCATGCTGCGCGGTTGGCGTGTGTGCATGACGAGCTGAGCTCATCACGACCAAACCCGCGATCGGAATGTCCAGCACCTGGGCGGAATTCCGATCGCGGTGATGCAGTTAAACATCAATCAACGGTAATGAACCATCACGGATAACATTGGAATTCCATTCTATCATTCATTCCGTGAGGTCTCAGTGCATCAAGATGTTTGATCCAAAAGTTCTCCCTTCGTAACAGATGATTGTTGTTATCTCTGCCCTCTCTTTTTTCTACAACTTCTAAAACTAGAAATTTCAGTTGACTGATGTTGTGATTTTGTTCAAGAAAGTGGCTAGCTACGACAGATTTCCTGTTCTTCGTTCTAATGTTACTTTTGTGTTCGTTTATCCATGTTTTAATTTTTCTCTCTGTTTTTCCAACATGTACTTTTCCACAAGGGCATTTTAACAGGTAAATCACATTCATAGTGTCACATGTTGCTGAAACTTTCAAATTGATTTTGGTGCCCTTTCTGGGATGTGTCATTGTAGAACCTTGAATAATGTTATGACAATTATTGCAGTTGTGGCAAGGAGTTGTGCCTTTTTGTTTAGGTTGTTGAATTTTCTCCTTTTTGGATGTCAGGATCTCTCGTATGTTTCTTCCCCTCTGATAAGCAAAAATAGTTTTTTCTGCAAATATTTGTTTGAAGTCCGGTTCCAATGCTAAAATGGGCCAATGTTATTTAATGTTTTTTTAAAGGACCGCTCATAGTTGAAAATTTAGACACAACCACCATACGGTTCTGTGTTGTCTTAGTCTTGTTTGAGAGAAGTTCACTGCGAGTTTTTGTCGAACTACGAAGTTTAGCTTGTTCCAAAACCTGTTTCGAGTACCCGCGTTCTGCAAATCTTATCAACATATTTTCCATCTCTTTAGTAGATGTAGTAGGATTAGAAACAATTCTCTTTACTCTGAGTAATTGAGAGTACGGCAAATGGTTTTTCGAAGATCGTTGATGGAAGCTGTTATAGTGGAGTGTGTTGTTCCGATCAGTCTGTTTCCTGAAAATATGCGTTTCCAGTGCATTCAAGGTTTTTCTGATTTTTACACCCAGATAGGTGATACTATGTTCTTGAATATCATAAGTAAATTGAATCCTCTCATTAATTTCATTCAGTGCAGAGAGTGCCTTGGAGAGTTGGGTGTGTGACCCATTCCACAATATAAAATATCGTCTATGTATCTTAAGAACAACTTGGCATGTGTTTTCCAGGTGGAGATAGATAAGATGTTGTCTTCCCCAAATTTATTCATAAAAAGATTCCCACAGGCTGGTGCGGCACAATTGCCCATAGAGGTCCCTATCAATTGAAGAAACCATTTGTTATTCCATTTGAAATAACTTTGATATACAGTGAAATGTAAAAGTTACATGAGAAAAAGTTGTAGTTCTGGATCCAAATTGGTATTGAGTAATGTATGTTCAATAGCTTCAATTCCCAATTGATGGGGAATCGAAGTGTATAATGACTTAACGTCAACTGTACACAACAAAATGGATTCGCCTTCTGTAAATGAGATTTGACTGATCCTGGTCAAAAAATCAGTTGTATCTCTGATGTATGTACTCATTTGTATGTCGCTGGGTTGAAGATATCGATCAAGGAATTTCCCTACTGGTTCATGTAGGCTGCCTCTTGTCGACACAATGGGTCCAAATGGTGGATTGTGCAAACTCTTATGAATTTTAGGCAACATGTACATAGACGGACTTTTGGGATTATTGTGGATAAGAAATCTTTTGACTTTTTCATTGATAATGCCGTTGTCCAAGGCCTTATTGACTATACTCTTCAATAAACTTAGAAATTGTTCTGTTGGATTAAACTCTAGTTTTACATAGGTCTCCGGATCAGTTATGTGTGCTTCAACTTGTGTCTCGTAGAAGATTGTGTTCATCACAACAAGTGTGCCACCCTTGTCAGCCTTTTGGCACGTGATGTCAGCATTATTTGCGATCTTTTTCAGTATCCCAAACTCTTCGTTGGTCAAATTTTTCTGTTTGGATTTTTTCTGAAAGTTCAATTTCAGGATATCTTGTTTGACAAGATTTTCAAAAATATCTAGACTTTTATGGTCTCACGGGAGCCATGTAGGTACTCTTGGTTTTTAAGCAACACAATAGGTCTTCCTCATATCTGTCACGTTCTTCAAGTACATTCTCAAAAAAAATTCTTAAACGTAAGTTACGCATGAGTTTAAACAAACGTATCTCAAGTTTAAGACAGTTGGTATGACTCGTGGGGACAAAAGAAGTGCCTTTCTGTAATGTGTTCAACTCAATGTGGCTAAATTGATACGATGAGATGTTTATTACCAAATTTTTCTCGATCATGCTTTCTTTCCCTTGATCTTCTTCCCTATGTTCGTTGTGCTTCTTGTTTCTGGGTGTTCTTTCTCTTTTTCTTTTGCCCCTCCGGGGTCGTCTTTGTCTCCCTGGCCTGACTCTAAAAAAGAGACACCAGAGGTTTGAGGTTGTTCAAGAGGTACGTGCACAACTTGATCTAGTCTCCTGCGGGGTTGGTTAGTGATATTACTTTCAGAGGATGATGTTTCCGTTTCAGTATTCTGTGAGTATGGTTTATTTTGTCTTCTTCTAGCGTATAACTCCGCCCAGTTGTACACTTCTCCCAACTTATAATCTATAGTGTCCCTTCTAAATTTTCGGATTCTCTTATCATTGATCTCTTGAGAGTGTTTAGCTAGTGTGGCATTGATGTCTTCTAGTATTTTAGACCACTTGTCGGTGGGCATGGAATTAGTGAGCTCCGATTTAACATGTGTAATCTCTTTAGATAGCTCCTCCAAAATGTTCGATAACTCTTCAATGATCAATAAGATCAAATCCAATGAACACTTATTGAGTATTGCATACCAGTGGTCTATGGATTTTTGAACATTCTTACACAGAAACGGTTTAACGGAATTCGCAAACCTCTCGGTATCCATTGTACACAGTGGTATTTAATCAGGGTGCTAGCATGCAACCGTTGATTGATTTCCCTTTTAGACAAATAAAGTAGTTGTTTGATGTTCTGTTCTCTGTTGCGACTTGTTGACGATGGGGTGGTTTCCTCCTGTATTAAAGCATAGATTCTGGTCGCTTCATCATTAGCAAAAGCAAAAGTATCTGCTCGCAAATCCGTTAGATTTGAAATCTCTTCATAAGCCATACTGGCTAGTTGTATGGTGTGCTGTGTTCGGCTGATCAGAAAACTATAAAAATGAATCAATGAATGTGGTGAACACGCACAACCTGTATATACAATAAGTAACACAAGTTTTTTGTCCTTTTTCTATGATGTGCTCCTGGGGTAAGCTTCTCCGATCTAGAGCGTCAAATTTCCAAAGCATGCAGTAGCATACCCTAAATAGGGTCAGTCCCCCTAGGCAAAACCAAAAACCCTGCCAGGGGTTGTTCAACTCTTTGCAACTCAACAAAACATTATCCAAAGTTTATAATTGTAATTGTTTAATGGATTTATCCGATGTTCATGGAGGAAAAAATATATATAATGTTAGGTTGAACCGGTAACGATGAATCCAAACCAACAGTTGTACATCAAAATGATAATTGTCCTTGTTTTAATTCAAGCCCATACCGATGCATTTCGGGCAATCAGCCCTTCGTCAGAGGACAATCCTATAATACAAAGAAAACAGTGCAAAATAATGAGGAAACCATCCGATTCGCAATCCCTGGTGTAAAAACACCATGTGGTGGTATCTCATGGTGAAAAATGACGACATGCATCAATTTAGCGTGGGTAGAAACCACGCTGTCCATAATCATAGCATCCAACATAATGCGGAAAAAGAATCCAAAAACAAGCAAATTCTAAATTATCTCAAGTGTTCATTCAAAGTGGTGCGCAAAAATAAAGTTTACGGCTTCATGCAGTGAGGCGTTGTAATCAAGTGTGCCAATAACCGTTAAACTGCAAAGTGAATCAAACACGATAACCGTGACGCAAACGACTACCCGTATAGTGTATTAAGGAAATCCCAAACCACAAATATGCAAATAACCGCTAGACTGGAAAATGAATCAAACATGATAACCGTGACGCGAACAACTGTCCATGCTGTGTATTAAGTAAATCGCAAACCTCATGGTCAAATGCTCTTCTAAAACACATTTTGTGAACCCAAATGTATAGCGAGCGTAACTCAAAAGCAACTGACGGAATGGATACTTACATGTAACCCGTGCATGTAGTGCCTTCCTCCATGCAATAGTCAATCAAGAATTAGACAAAGCTGTTATTTAAACCCAGGGAAGTTCACCAGTGAAGAAGGACTACTAAAATCACAGAAAGCTAGACAGCAAAAAAGGACTCGCATACAGACTCTTTGTTTGTGAAATCCGCGGTGGCCATTTTAGAGTGTGAGAAAAACATCCGGTTAAAGCATGAGAATACAGAGCGTACTGGAGATTGTGGTTACGGGAAGTATAAACAAACACCCAATTAAAACATAAATAAACAAGTAAACATAAAGAATACCTAACATAGTGGTAAACAATAAATAAACAAACTATAATGAAAACCTTAATATCAATGATACACATGGTCAAATGAGAACTATCTTTTTAAACAATCAATCAACGGTAATGAACCATCACAGATAACATTGGAATTCCATTCTATCATTCATTCTGTGAGGTCTCAGTGCATCAAGATGTTTGATCCAAAAGTTCTCCCTTCATAACAGATGATTGTTGTTATCTCTGCCCTCTCTTTTTTCTACAACTTCAAAACTAGAAATTTCAGTTGACTGATGTTATGATTTTCTTCAAGAAAGTGGCTAGCTACGACAGATTTCCTGTTCTTCGTTCTAATGTTACTTTTGTGTTCATTTATCCTTGTTTTAATTTTTTTCTCTGTTTTTCCAACATATACTTTTTCACAAGGGCATTTTAGCAGGTAAATCACATTCATAGTGTCACATGTTGCTGAAACTTTCAAATTGATTTTGGTGCCCTTTCTGGGATGTGTCATTGTAGAACCTTGAATAATGTTATGACAATTATTGCAGTTGTGGCAAGGAGTTGTGCCTTTTTGTTTAGGTTGTTGAATTTTCTCCTTTTTGGATGTGAGGATCTCTCGTATGTTTCTTCCCCTCTGATAAGCAAAAATAGTTTTTTCTGCAACTATTTGTTTGAAGTCCGGTTCCAATGCTAAAATGGGCCAATGTTGTTTAATGTTTTTTTTAAAGGACCGCTCATAGTTGAAAATTTAGACACAACCACCCATACGGTTCTGTGTTGTCTTAGTCTTGTTTGAGAGAAGTTCACTGCGAGTTTTTGTCGAACTACGAAGTTTAGCTTGTTCCAAAACTTGTTTCGGGCACCCGCGTTCTGCAAATCTTATCAACATATTTTCCATCTGTTTAGTAGATGTAGTAGGATTAGAAACAATTAAGTATGGCAAGTGGTTATCGAAGATCGTTGATGGAAGCTGTTATAGTGGAGTGTGTTGTTCCGATCAGTCTGTTTCCTGAAAATATCCGTTTCCAGTGCATTCTGGGCTTTTCTGATTTTTACATCCAGATAGGTGATACTATGTTCTTGAATATCATAAGTAAATTGAATCCTCTCATTAATTTCATTCAGTGCAGAGAGTGCCTTGGAGAGTTCTGTGTGTGACCCATTCCACAATATAAAAATATTGTCTATGTATCTTAAGAACAACTTGGCATGTGTTTTACAAGTGGAGATAGATAAGATGTTGTCTTCCTCAAATTTATTCATAAAAAGATTTGCATAGGCCGGTGCGGCACAATTGCCCATAGAGGTCCCTGTCAATTGAAGAAACCATTGGTTATTCCATTTGAAAAAACTTTGATATAGAGTGAAATGTAAAAGTTCCATGAGAAAAAGTTGTAGTTCTGGATCCAAATTGGTATTGAGTAATGTATGTTCAATAGCTTCAATTCTCAATTGATGGGGAATCGAAGTGTATAATGACTTAACGTCAACTGTACACAACAAAATGGATTCGCCTTCTGTAAATGAGATTTGACTGATCCTGGTCAAAAAATCAGTTGTATCTCTGATGTATGTACTCATTTTTATGACGCTGGGTTGAAGATATCGATCAAGGAATTTCCCTACTGGTTCATGTAGGCTGCCTCTTGTCGACACAATGGGTCGAAATGATGGATTGTGCAAACTCTTATGAATTTTAGGCAACATGTACATAGACGGACTTTTGGGATTATTGTGGATAAGAAATCTTTTGACTTTTTCATTGATAATGCCGTTGTCCAAGGCCTTATTGACTATACTCTTCAATAAACTTAGAAATTGTTCTGTTGGATTAAACTCTAGTTTTACATAGGTCTCCGGATCTGATATGTGTGCTTCAACTTGTGTCTCGTAGAAGATCGTGTTCATCACAACAAGTGCGCCACCCTTGTCAGCCTTTTGGCACGTGATGTCAGGATTATTTGCGATCTTTTTCAGTATCCCTAACTCTTTGTTAGTCAAAATTTTATGTTTGGATTTTTTCTGAAAGTTCAATTTTAGGATATCTTGAGTGACAACATTTTCAAAAATATCTAGACTTTTATGGCTCACGGGAGCCATGTAGGTACTCTTGGTTTTTAAGCCACACAATAGGTCTTCCTCATCTCTGTCACATTCTTCAAGTACATTCTCAAAAAATGTCTTAAACGTAAGTTACGCATGAGTTTAAACAAACTTATTTCAAGTTCAAGACAGTTGGTATGACTCGTGGGGACAAAAGAAGTGCCTTTCTGTAATGTGCTCAACTCAATGTGGCTGAATAGATACGATGAGATGTTTATTACCAATTTTGTTTCGATAATGCTTTCTTTCCATTGATCTTCTTCCCTATGTTCGTTGTGCTTCTTGTTTCTGGGTGTTCTTTCTCTTTTTCTTTTGCGCCTCCGGGGTCGTCTTTGTCTCCCTGGCCTGACTCTAAAAAAGAGACACCAGAGGTTTGAGGTTGTTCAAGAGGTACGTGCGCAACTTGATCTAGTCTCCTGCGGGGTTGGTTAGTGATATCACTTTCAGAGGATGATGTTTCCGTTTCAGTGTTCTATGAGTATGGTTTATTTTGTCTTCTTCTAGCGTATACCTCCGCCCAGTTTTACACTTCTCCCAACTTATATTCTATAGTGTCCCTTCTAAATTTTCGGATTTTCTTATCATTGATCTCTTGAGAGTGTTTAGCTAGTTGGGCATTGATGTCTTCTAGTATTTTAGACCACTCGTCGGCGGGCATGGAATTAGTGAGCTCCGATTTAACATGTGTAATCTCTTTAGATAGCTCCTCCAAAATGTTTGATAACTCTTCAATGATCAATAAGATCAAATCCAATGAACACTTATTGAGTATTGCATACCAGCGGTCTATGAATTTTTGAACTTTCTTACACAGAAACGGTTTTAACGGAATTCGCGGACCTCTCGGTATCCGTTGTACACGGTGATATTTAATCAGGGTGCTAGCATGCAACCGGTGATTGATTTCCCTTTTAGACAACTAAAGTAGTTGTTTGATGTTCTGTTCTCTGTTGCGATTTGTTGACGATGGGGTGGTTTCCTCCTGTATTAAAGCATAAATTCTGGTCGCTTCATCATTAGCAAAAGCAAAAGTATCTGCTCTTAAATCTGTTAGATTTGAAATCTCTTAATAAGCCATACTGGCTAGTTGTATGGTGTGCTGTGCTCGGCTGATCAGAAAACTATAAAAATGAATCGATGAATTTGGTGAACACGCACAACTTGTAGATACAATAAGTAACACAAGTTTTTTGTCCATTTTCCATGATGTGCTCCTGGGGTATCGCTCTCCAATCTAGAGCGTCAAATTTCCAAAGCATGCATTAGCGTACCCTAAATAGGGTCAGTCCCCCTAGGCACAACCAAGAACCCTGCCAGGGGTTGTTCAACTCTTTGCAACTCAACAAAACATTATCCAAAGTTCATAATTGTAATTGTTTAATGGATTTATCCGACGTTCATGGAGGAAAAAATATATATTATGTTAGATTGAACCGGTAACGATGAACCCAAACCAACAGTTGTACATCAAAATGATAATTGTCCTTGTTTTAATTCAAGCCCATCCCGATGCATTTCGGGTAATCAGCCCTTTGTCAGGGGACAATCCTATAATACAAAGAAAACAATGCAAAATAATGAGGAAACCATCCTATTCGCAATCCCTGGTGTAAAAACACCATGTGGTGGTATCTCATGGTGAAAAATGACGACATGCATCAATTTAGCGTGGGTAGAAACC
This sequence comes from Calotriton arnoldi, assembly GCA_963921515.1. NCBI lineage: Eukaryota > Metazoa > Chordata > Amphibia > Caudata > Salamandridae > Calotriton > Calotriton arnoldi. The sequence continues at coordinate 1,230,946 of CAWUFW010004552.1, forward strand.
CCGCTGTCCATAATCATAGCATCAAACATAATGCGGAAAAGGAATCCAAAAACAAGCAAATTCTAAACCATCTCAAGTGTTCATTCAAAGTGGTGCGCAAAAATAAAGTTTACGCTTCATGCAGTGAGGCGTTGTAATCAAGTATGCCAATAACCGTTAAACTGCAAAGTGAATCAAACACGATAACCGTGACGCAAACGACTACCCGTATAGTGTATTAAGGAAATCCCAAACCACAAATGTGTGAATAACCGCTAGACTGGAAAGTGAATCAAGCATGATAACCGTGACGCGAACAACTGTCCATGCTGTGTATTAAGTAAATCGGAAACCTCATGGTCAAATGCTCGTTTAAAACACATTTCGTGAACCCGAATGTATAGTGAGCGTAACTCAAAAGCAACTGACGGAATGGATTCTTACACGTAAACAATGCATGTAGTGCCTTCCTCCATGCAATAGTCAATCAAGAGTTATACAAAGCCGTCATTTAAACCCGGGGAAGTTCACCAGTGAAGAAGGACTACTAAAAACACAGAAAGCTAGACCGCAAAAAAGGACTCGCATGCAGACTCTTTGTTTGTGAAATCCGCGGTGGCCATTTTAGAGTGTGAAAAAAACACCTGGTTAAAGCATGAGAATACAGAGCGTACTGGAGATTGTGGTTACGCGAAGTATAAACAAACACCCAATTAAAACATAAATAAACAAGTAAACATAAAGAATACCTAACATAGTGATAAACAAAAAATAAACAAACTATAATGAAAACCTTAATATCAATGATACATATGGTCAAATGAGAACTATCTTTTAAACAATCAATCGATGGTAATGAACCATCACAGATAACATTGGAATTCCATTCTATCATTCATTCCGTGAGGTCTCAGTGCATCAAGATGTTTGATCCAAAAGTTCTCCCTTCGTAACAGATGATTGTTGTTATCTCTGCCCTCTCTTTTTTCTACAACTTCTAAAACTAGAAATTTCAGTTGACTGATGTTGAATGATAGAATGGAATTCCAATGTTATCTGTGATGGTTCATTACCGTTGATTGATTGTTTAAAAGATAGTTCTCATTTGCCCATGTGTATCATTGATATTAAGGTTTTCATTATAGTTTGTTTATTTTTTGTTTACCACTATGTTAGGTATTCTTTATGTTTACTTGTTTATCTATGTTTTAATTGGGCGTTTGTTTATACTTCGCGTAACCACAATCTCCAGTACGCTCTGTATTCTCATGCTTTAACCGGGTGTTTTTCTCACACTCTAAAATGGCCACCGAGGATTTCACAAACAAAGAGTCTGCATGCGAGTCCTTTTTTGCTGTCTAGCTTTCTGTGTTTTTAGTAGTCCTTCTTCACTGGTGAACTTCGCCGGGTTTAAATGTCGGCTTTGTCTAACTCTTGATTGACTATTGCATGGAGGAAGGCACTATATGCACGGTTTACGTGTAAGTATCCATTCCGTCAGTTGCTTTTGAGTTACGCTCGCTATACATTCGGGTTCAGGAAATGTGTTTTAAACGAGCATTTGACCATGAGGTTTGTGATTTACTTAATACACAGCATGGACAGTTGTTCGCGTCACGGTTATCATGCTTGATTCACTTCCCAGTCTAGCGGTTATTTGCAAATTTGTGGTTTGGGATTTCCTTAATACAATATACGGGTAGTCGTTTGCGTCACGGTTATCGTGTTTGATTCACTTTGCAGTTTAACGGTTATTGGCACACTTGATTACAACACCTCACTGCATGAAGCCGTAAACTTTATTTTTGAGCACCACTTTGAATGAACACTTGAGATGGTTTAGAATTTGCTTGTTTTTGGATTCTTTTTCAGCATTATGTTTGATGCTATGATTATTGACAGCGGGGTTTCTACCCACGCTAAATTGATGCATGCTGTCATTTTTCACCATGAGATACCACAACGTGGTGTTTTTACACCAGGGATTGCGTATAGGATGGTTTCCTCATTATTTTGCATTGTTTTCTTTGTATTATAGGATTGTCCCCTGATGAAGGGCTGATTGCCCGAAATGCATCGGGATGAGCTTGAATTAAAACAAGGACAATTATGATTTTGATGTACAACTGTTGGTTTGGATTCATCGTTACCGGTTCAACCTAACATTATATATATTTTTTCCTCCATGAACATCGGATAAATCCATTAAACAATTACAATTATAAACTTTGGATAATGTTTTGTTGAGTTGCAAAGTGTTGAACAACCCCTGGCAGGATTTTTGGTTGTGCTTAGGGGGACTGACCCTATTTAGGGTACGCTACTGTATGTTGGGAGTATGAGGCAGTTTGAGTATGGGGAGCAAGCTGGGGCTTTATTGGCATGGAAGGTGAGGGTGAAGAGATCCAGGAATACAATAAAGGAACTGGTCATAAATCCCCAGGGAGATGTTTCAAATAAATTTGAAGACATGCAGAGTCATCTGGTTTCCTTATTTTCCACATTGTATACGGAAGAGGTCTTTCCAGAGTCCCATAGACTCAGAGAGTGGTTGGGAGATGTTGACCTCCCTGGGCTCACTGAAGAAGGAAAGGAGTGTTTGGAAACACTGATCACTCATGAGGAAATCAGAGGACATTTGTCGCGTATTAAGAATGGAAGGGCGGCCGGCCCCGATGTCATCACCTCGGAGCTTTATAAGCTCCTAAAGGAGGAAGTCATACCGGTTTCGGAGACTTTGTTTAATTTGGTTTATCAGGGGAAGGCACAAATTTCTGATTCATGGAAGATAGTCCTGGTCTTAAAACCAGCAGAGGATTCTAGGAAGGCCAATTCATATCGGCCAATATCTCTGTTAAATGCAGATTATAAGGTATTTACAAGCATATTGGCAGGGAGGCTGGCTAAACTTGCCCCTCAGCTAATACACGCAGATCAGAAGGGTTTTGTCCCAAAGAGGCATATCTACAAACTTACCCAGCAGTTGATTGGTTATGTAGATCGTGCCACGGCCCTGTTGATCCCCTTGGCTGTAGTTACTTTAGATGCAGCCAAGGTGATTGACTGAGACTGTTGGGCCTATCTGTGGGATATATTGGCTGTATTTGGATTCAGCCCCTGTTTTTATTGCAACACTACAGGGGCTATATGAACATTCAACCGCTAGGATCTTGCTTAATGGTTCACTGACTAGGAGCTTTGCTATTTCTTGGGTCACCCGGCAGGGTTGCCCCCTCTCTCCTTTATTGTTTGACATATATATATGGAGCTATTTTTCCAGCTTCCACTGAGAGACGGTCAGGTCATTCCATTTAGCTCGGCCCATTTTAGTAATAAAATCGCACTATACGCAGATGATCTAATAATTTATACCTCAGAGCCTGCTCAGACTTTCTGCAGGGTGGAAAGCTTGGTGAAGGAATTAGGGGCCCAATCTTGATAGCTACTAAATAACTTGAAGTAGGAGGTGATGTGTGGAATGTAACAGATTGAAAGGGGGAAGTACAAGCAGAGATTAAGTATCTTGCTATCACTATTGTAATTTCACTGGAGACAATACCGCAGTATAACCTGGGGAGGGTGGCAAAGGAGGTAGATGCCTTGCTTGCCAGATGGAAGAACCTCCCCCTGACAATATATGAACGAGTAAATCTAATTAAGATGACAAAACTTACAAAACTGATATATCTTTTTAATTGCATACCTCTGACATTCCCAAGATCTGCCATAGAAAAGATTCAGGGTAAAATAGTAGGTTTTTTATGGGTATCTAGGGGAGCTAGGTATGCATGAAAAAAACTGAGGCATAGGCATGAAAAGGGTGGCTTAGCTCTTCCAGATTTGAATTTGTATTGCATAGTCTTTCAGTTTAAAAATTGCCGGATGCTCCATGAAGGCCAGATTCCTTAATCTGGGGAGGAGTGTTGAAAGAGATGGTAAGGGAGTGGGGATCTGAAAGGTTCTTGTATAAGTTTGGGACCAAGAATTTTTTTTAAAGGTCCATCTAAAGGTCCTAAAGGCTGCATTGACTTTATGGCTTGGAGTCAGGAGGATTCTGGGCATGGGTTATTATTCAGACTTGGCACCGATTTGGGATTCCCCGGGTACCTCAGAGCGTCTGAGAGATGGGCTGAGCATTCTACTACAGAAGGCCGGGATTCAAACCTGGGGGAATTGCTAACTGTGCAGGGCATATTACCCTGGGAAGTTTTAAGGGCTAAGACTGGTTGCTCCCTCTCTATATTTAAATACATACAGTTGTCTTCCTGGTTTGCAAACAACTAGCAGGAAATCGGGGATGCATGGGAATTTGAGTCTGAATCACAGGATGGGTCTCTTAAGATTACGGAGGTTGCTTTGTGGTACTGGAAGTTTCTGGGTGCTGCGGATAGGAAATTGAAGGCACTGTACTCTGTATGGGAAGGAGTTATCCAGGAGACTGAGCTTCAAACAGTATGGCAAACATCCCTAAAACTATTGTACTCAGTGGTAAAGCCAGCTAATCTTAAGCAAAACCACTTCTTCAACATCAACAGATTATACTGGACCCCTCAAAAGATTGCGAAGTTTGTACAGGAGCCGACTCCCAGATGTCGTAGCCATAGGTGTGGTCTCTTAAGAACTGATAACCAACATGTCTTTTTCACCTGTTCAGAGAAAAAGGCATGCTGGCAGGATGTGAAGAATGTGGTTAATTACATCCTTGGAGTAAAAATAACGCTAAGCCTAACGCTGGTTTTTAATGGGAGTGGAAATCTGCTCTAGTCAATCTTTAAGTAGACTACAGAGAGCTCTTCTGTTCCATCTGATGCTTTTAGACAGGAGGGAGATTTGTAAGTGTTAAACAGATTCATTACCTCCTAGTGCAGTGGACTGGCTCAAAGTGGTAAAACTAAATTGCCGGATGGATACTGAGAGTAAATCTGGTGGGGCCAATGGAGGTAAAATATGGGCGGGTTTCCAAAGATGGAGTGGTTCGAGGGTTACGACATTAACCCAATGAGGGGCCCTATAATTACATCCTGGTGCAGCCAGAAATCGGATAACTGGTTTGACTGGAGTGGCGAGGGCCAGCGAAGAATGCAGCAGCCCAACGGCCATAAAGTATTGTATAAATGGCCTGACCTTGCAGATGCTAAGGTGATAAGAGGACAAAAAAATCACTGATAACATCGCAAGTGACATCACTGACGATATCTTCTAATGAGTGTAAGTGTTTTCTAAGAGTGTATGAGTGTTAAAGTACTAACCTACTAAAAATGTAGATTAGTATACTAGTTGCACTACTAATGAATGATACTACTTCTAACATATATTATGTGAATGGCTGTGTGATTGTGTGTATCTGTGTGTGAGTGGGTGTGTGAGTGCCTGTGTGAGTGTGTGAGTGGCTGTACAGGCATATAAGTGGGTGTGTGAGTAGCTGTGTGAGTGTGTGAGTGGCTGTATTTGGTGAGTGAGTGGGTGTGTAAGTGGCTCTACGGGTGAGTGAGTGGCTGTGTGAGTGGCTGTATAGGTGAGTGAGTGGATGTGTGTGACTATGGGTGAGTGAGTTGGTGTCTGAATGGCTGTATGAGGGAGTGAATGGGTGTGTAAGTGGCTCTATGGGTGAGTGAGTGGGTGTTTGGTTAAGTGAGTTGGTTTGTGAGTGGTTGCATTGAAGAGTGAGTGTCTGTGAATTGCTGTATGGGATAGTGAGCAGATGTGAAAGTGCTTGTATGAATGTGTGAGTGGGTATGTGAGTAATTGTGTGGGTGTTAGTGAGTGTGTGGGTGCTTGTATGGGTGAGTGAGTGGCTGTGTTGAGAGACTATTGGTGAGTGAGTGTGTGTGAGTGGTATGGGTGAATAAGTGGGTGTTTGAGTAGCAGTATGGGTGAGTGTGTGGCTGTGTGAGTGGCTGTATTGGTAAGTGATTGGTTGTATGAATATCTGTGTGAGTGAGCGGTTGTGTGAGTGGCTTTATGAGAGAGTGAGTGAGTGGGTGTGTGAGTGACTATGGATAAGTAAGTGGTTGTATATTTGTTGGGGTCTGTGAATGGGTGTGTGACTGGTTGTGTGATGAGTGGGTGTATGAAAGGTTATATAGGGGTGTGAGTGGGTGTGTGAGGGCTTTTGTGGATGATGTAATCAGTGATGTCACTTACCATGTCATAAGTGATGTAATATGTGAGGTCATAAGCAGTGCATGTGGGGCGTAAGTTATAGTTAGCTCAGCTAAGTATAACTGCTGAATTCCACTGGTTTTGTATGAGTGAAATCTGGGACAAACTATAACTTCCCTGTAACCTTTGGTTTTTTCAGTGAACTTCTAAAGTTTTTTTAATTCTTTTTCCTAACTATAACATCCCTGTAAGCTTTGCTTTTCAGTGAATTTCTAAGGTTTTTAAAATGTTGTTTCCAAACTATAACGTCCCTGTAACCTTTGGTGTTTTAAGTGAATGTCTAAGGATTTTTTAATTTTATTTCCTAAATGTAACCACTAACCTTTGACAGTGAACGTGTGAGTGAGTGTATGAGTGCCTCAGTAAGCCTGTGAGTGGGTGTTAGAGTATCTGAGTGGGTCTGTGAATGGGTGTGTGAATGTTTGAGTAGGTCTGTGAGTGGGGGTGTGAATGTTTGAGTAGGTCTGTGAGTGGGTGCGTGAATGTCTAAGTGGGTCAGAGTGGATGTGTGAGTGGGTCTGTAAGTGAGTACATGAGTCCAAAAGTGGGTTTGTGAGTGAGTGTATGAGTCCCTGAGTTGGTCTGTGCCTGGATGCATGAGTGTCTGAATGGGTCTGTGAGTGGGTACATGAGTGTCTGAGTGGGTCTGTGAGTTAGTGTGTGAGCCTCTAACTGGGTCTGTGAGTGAGTACATGAGTGTCTTTGAAGGTCTGTGAGTAGATGGATGAGTCCCGAGTGGCTGAGTGAGTGGAAGCGTGAGTGTCTGAGTGGGTCTCTGAGTGGTTGTATGAGTCACTGAGTAGGTCTGTGAATGGGTGAGTGAGTGTCTGAGTGGGTCAGTCAGTGGGTGTGTGACACTCTGAGTGGATCTGTGAGTGGGTGCATGAGTCTCTGGGTCCATGAATGGGAATATGTGTGCCTGAGTGGGTGGATGAGATATTGAGTGGGTCTGCGAGAGCATGAGAGTCTCTGAGTGGGTTTGTGAGTGAATGCATGAGTGTCTGAGTAGATCTGTGAGTGGATGTGTAGTGTCTCAGTGGGTCTGTGAGTGGATGCATGTGTGTGTGAGTGAGTTTGTGTAAGTCTCTGAGTAGGTTTGTGAGTCTGTGAGTGGGTGCATGAGTGTCTGATTGTGTCTGTCAGTGGGTGCATGAGTATCTGAGTAGGTCTGAGAGTGGGTGAGTGAGTGGGTCTGTAAGTGGCTATGTGGTAAAAAAGTAGGGGGTCACACTGGAGCAGGTCCTCGTGCCAGCTCCCCCTATGATGGTCCTCCTTTCCAGCTTGGCTGCGGTCCACTACCTTCTGCTGCCTCCGGTTTTGTGCCTCTTCCACTCGTTTTTCTGCCTTTTCTCCCCTCGCTTCTGCACTCTATTTTGCCTCTTTCTGCTTGTTCTACCCTTTATTTTGCCTCTTTCTGCTAGCTCCTCACCTTTGTTCTGCCTCTTGTTGCTTGCTCGTTTCTGACCTCTTTGTTGCCTCTTGCTGCTCGTTTCTGACATCTATTTTGCCTCTTTCTGCTCATTCTGCCAGTTACTTTGCCTTTCTGTTCGCTCTTGACCTTAATTTTGCCTCTTTCTGCTCGTTTCTGACCTTTATTGTGCCTCTTGCTGCTGGTTCGACCTCTGTTCTGCCTCTTTTTCCTCCCTTTTGACCTTTATTCGGCCTCTTTCTGCTCCCATCTGACCTTTATTTTGCCTCTTTCTGCTCATTGCACACCTTTATTTTGCCTCTTTCTGCTCGTTTCTCACACCTTTATTTTGCCTCTTTCTGCTCGTTTCTCACCTTTATTTTGCCTCTTTCTGCTCCCTTCTGACCTTTATTGTGCCTCCTTCTGCTTTTTTCTCACCTTTATTTTGCCTCTTTCTGCTCGTTGCTTACCTTTATTTTTCCTCTTTCGGCTCATTTCTCACCTTTATTTTGCCTCTTGCTGCTCGTTTCTGACCTTTATTCTGAATCTTTCTGCTAATTTCTGACCTTTATTTTGCATCTTTCTGCTCATTTCTGACCTTTATTCTGCCTCGTTCGCCTGTTTTCTCACCTTTATTTTGACTCTTTCTGCTAGTGTCTCACCTTTATTCTGCCTCTTTCTGCTCATTTGTGACCTGTATTCTGCCTCTTTCTTCTCTCTTCTGACCCTAAGTCTGCCTTTTTCTGCTCGTTTGTCACCTTTATTTTGCCTCTTTCTGCTTGTTGCTGACCTCTATTGTGAGAAGTTGGCCTGGTATATGCTGTCCACTAATTAAAGTGGGCACCCTGCACCAGTCCAAACGACACTTATGATGTATGAGGTCAAAGATACCCATTAGAAAGCTATCCTAGTGGTAGCTGTGGAGAGCAGCCTTCAGGCTTAATCTTGAAGGAATGTAAAGCAGCCTGTTTTACCAGAATATCACCTCCTATATTCACTAAATGAAAGGAGAACCGCACAGTAGTTATATAAAAATATGTATTTATTAATATAACACTCTCTACTATCCTCTACACGAGGATAGAACATCAAGCACACAATACGAGATCAATAGAACAGTTGTAAGTAGCACAATACACAGTGGGTTCCAGGGGGAGACCAAACCATATAGTAAAATAGTGGTATACCAGTCACGACTGAGATCAAGACAAGGTCTGGAGCACGTAGAATCGCTGGGACCCCAAGGAACCACCCAAGGTAAGTAGACAGGGACCCCACAGAGGCCGGGTGCAGTGTGGGAACACGACCGCGGGCTCCGTACAATTCTATGGGAAAGTCACGGTTACACTTTTAAAGTTTAAGGACCCTTCTAGGAGGACTTCGAGCGAACCCTTTGGAACTTAAGAGTTTGAAGAGCCACCCCACCCGTGGATACCGAAGTACCCGAGTTACCTATCCCAGAGGAGCCGAGTGCATAGGTCTGAAGTGGCGTCGGAAACTGCCGTCCTTCTCAATGGAGGGCTGCAAAGAAGTACTGCTGCCGTGAAGGTGAAAAGGGTCCGGTGGAATCCAAGCCTGGATTCGGGAAGGAAAGAACCTGAAAGGGGAAAGAGTCTGGGTCGATTCAGAGTGACCAGGGGCTCGGTAGACGAATGCCCACCGATGTCGGGTGCTTCAGGTGCGAAGAAGGATGCTCGACTCTGCAGCCACGAGGACCAGGAGATGCCGAGGACGACCAGGAGCCGGAGGTGAGCTGTCCCACGAAGGATGTCGAGTGCTATGGGGTCGGTGTCCGGCTGGAGCACCAACAAACCTTGGCAAAAGCAACCCACGAAAGAAGGTCAAGCAGGTGACAGTGTGGCCAGCAAGGTCCAGGGGACTCACCAAGCAATGGGGAGTCAGGGCACGTCTGGAGCAACCCGAAAGCCCAACAGAAATCAAGATGACCCTCTGAGGGACCCACAGGCCGAAGAACCAGGAGTCGCGAGGGGACCTCGGACAAGATTGCAAAGTACCAGCCCACGGAGCACTCGGTGTGAGGAGACCGGAGTTCTTTGGTGCAAATACTGCTCAGGGTCAGGACTACACGGAGTCCAATGCACAAGCTCGGGAATCGCCAACAAGCATATGCAACTGCAAATGGACACGGTGCACAGGGGTTTGGGTTATACTGTCCGCACGAGGGATACTGGCCTCAGACTTGCTGAGAGGGCAGATCGACCTCAAAGTCCTTCAGAAAACCACCTCCGTTGTTGCTGAAATCTTCGGAGTCCGCAGGAGCTCAGGAGCAGCAGACCGGTCAGTTGCCTTAAGGCCCCTGTTAGGGCAGGGGAGTGACTCCTTCACTCCAAGGGAGATTCTTCAGTTGTCCTTAGTGCACCACAGGTCCTGCACGGAGCCTGTATGGAGCAAGGGCACAGACAAAGCTTTGAACGGAGAGCGAGACGAAGTCGGGCCCAGTCGAAGTCCAGCGAATTCCAGATTGTCCAGATGGTCGAAGGTCAGTGGTTTCTTCTTGTAGAATCTTGTCCACGTAAAATCTAAAGTCTTACAGCCAGGTAAGCCCTTATGTACCCACGGGAGAGGGTTGGACAGATTTGGGGGACCCTAATAGGGTAGGATCAGGACAGAGGGGTGGTTACACCCATGTCCTTTGTCCAGTTTCACGCCAGAGCAGGAGCCAATGGCTCCCAGAACTGGTTTGAGCTGGACTATGCACAGGGACACGAAATGTGTCCCGGGTGCAGACTTTCAGGCACTCTCAGAGTGCACCCACCCAGCCCCAATACACTAAATCCTGTCTGGGAGGTGGTCACACCTCCCTGTGACAGGATGCCTATTGTGCTGCCTTCCCCTGCTCAAGCTTGGCTCAGCAGCAGGAGGGCAGAAGTGTGTCTCTGGTCGGCAGCATCCATTTTGTGCTGACCGGGTCGAGAAGGCTGGCACCAGATAGACCAGTGACCCCACGAAGCTCGCTTCTGTAGGGTGGAATCATACCGTGTGGAGGTATGATTCCAAGGTGTTTGATACCAAACACGATATGTTTCTATGCAGCCGTTTTCGAGATAGCATTTACCGCGAGGCTATAATGCACCTCTACCTATATGTCCGGCTGAGTCACAGACAACCCGGGAGAATGGTCTCCGAAGGCTGCAGAGGGGCTCTGCTCATGCAGGGCACCCTCTCACTAAAAACCCAGCACCCTGCCTTCAGGATTGTTAAGGCCTGCTATAGGGTGACTTATAAGTTTTAAGTGTAGTGACCTATAGATATAGTGAACCTATATCTAAAGTAAGTGGTGCAAGCACCATCTTACACAGGCTGCTGTAGCAGACCTGGAGTTCCATTTTGCATGGCCTCTCGTGGGTGGCATAATACATGCTTCAGCCCATGGGAGGCCTCTGGGGTACCTATGCCCTGGGTACATGGGTACCATATACTAGGGACTGATAAGGGTACCCCAGTATCCAATCTGGAGTGTACCAAAGTACATGCATGACAATTTAAGGGAGAAAGCAGATAGACTGGGGTCCTGATTAGCAGGATCCCAGTCAGACTAGTCAAAAACAGTGAAGCATCAAGCAAAAAGTGGGGGTAACCATAAGAAGCAGATACTACTTTCCTACACATCCCCCCCCCCAAACGAAAGGACATGAGACTAACCTTGACCAGTTGAGTCTTCATTTTCTAAGTGGAAATATCTGGAGAGTCCATCTGCATTGGCATGGTTACTCCCAGGTCTATGTTCCACTGTATAGTCCATCCCCTGTAGGGAAATGGACCACCTCAAACGTTTGGGGTTTTGATAACACAGCCCCTACCCCCAACTCAGATGCATCAGTTTGAACAATGAATTGTTTGAAATAGTCAGGACTTTGCAGAATGGGAGCAGTGCACATGGCCAGCTTCAGGTCATCAAATGCCTTCTGACAGCTGACTGTCCACTGAACTTTCTTAGGCATTCTTTTAGAGGTCAAATCATTTAAGGGGGTCACTATGGATCCATATCCCTTAACAAACTTCCAGTAGTACCCAGTCAGGCCCAAGAAAGCTCTGACCTGAGTCTGGGTAGTTGGAGCAACCCAGTCCATTATGGTCTGGATTTTGCTCTGCAATGGTTGAACCTGGCCTCCACCCACAAGGTGGCCCAGGTACACAACCCCTATCTGGCACTTGGTGGCCTTGATAGTGAGGCCTGCCTTTTGCCGGGCCTCCAGAACATTTCTTAGGTGGACCAGGTGATCCTCCCAGGTGGAACTAAAGACAGCAATATCATCCAGATAAGCTGCACTGTTGTCTTCCAGGCCTGTGAGAACTTTATTCACCAACCTTTGAAATGTGGCAGGTGCATTTTTCAAGCCAAAGGGCATCACCACAAATTGATAGTGCCCACTAGGGGTTGAAAATGCTGTTTTGGGCTTGGCATCCTCAGCTAGTCTGATTTGCCAATATCCAGCTGTGAGGTCAAATGTACTCAAGAACTTGGCTGAGGCCAAAGTATCAATGAGCTCATCTGCCCTAGGAATAGGATGAGCATCAGTCCTAGTGACTGCATTGAGCCACCTGTAGTCTGCAAAAAACCTCATTTCTCTCTTACCACCCTAGGTATGAGGTTTGGGTACCAGGACAACTGGACTAGCCCAAGGGCTATCTGAGGGTTCAATGACTCCCAATTCCAGCATCTTTTGGACCTCAGTACTGATGCAGTCCCTGACATGGTCATGCTGCCTGTAAATCTTTTTTTTAACAGGCAGACTCTCACCTGTGTCCACTTCATGGGTACACCAAGTGGTCTGACTAGGAGTCAGGGAGAACATATGTCTGTACTGATTGAGGACCTTCCTGCAATCAGTCTGTTGCTGCTCAGTGAGGCTGCCTGCCAAGGCTACACCATCAACTGAGCCATCATCAGGGTTCTGTGAGAGGAGGTCAGGGAGTGGGTCACTCTCTTCCTCCTGTCCCTCATCAGTAGCCATGAGCAAGCCCATGTCTGCCCTGTCAACATATGGCTTGAGCCTGTTCACATGGAGCACCCTGTGGGGGCTCCTGGGAGTTCCAAGGTCCACCAGGTAGGTGACCTCTCCCTTTTGCTCACGAATGGTATGGGGTCCACTCCACTTGTCCTGGGGAGCTGCTGGGGCCACAGGCTCCAACACCCATACCTTCTGTCCTGGCTGGTACACAGTCAGCACAGCCTTTTGGTCATGCCAAGCTTTCTGTAATTCTTGGCTGGCCTCAAGGTTTTTACTTGCCTTCTTCATATACTCAGCCATCCTGGAGCGGAGACCAAGTACATAGTCCACTATGTCTTGTTTAGGTGGTTTGAGAGGTAACTCCCATCCCTCCTTCACTAAACATAAGGGACCCCTAACTGGATGTCCAAACAGAAGTTCAAAAGGGCTGTAGCCAACCCCCTTCTGAGGAACCTCTCTGTAGGCAAAGAGAAGGCAGGGCAACAGGACATCCCATTTTCGCCTAAGCTTTTCTGGGAGGCCCATGATTATTCCCTTCAGGGTTTTGTTGAATCTCTCAACTAACCCATTGCATTGTGGGTGATAGGGTGTGGTAAATTTGTAATTTACTCCACACTCCTTCCAAATAGCAGTAATGTAACTAGACATGAAGTTTGCACCTCTGTCAGTTAAGACCTCCTTAGGGAAACCCACTCTGGAAAATATTCCCAGGAGGGCCCTGGCCACCACAGGAGCTGTGGTGGTTCTAAGGGGTATTGTTTCTGGGTACCCAGTGGCATGGTCCACCACCACTAGAATATATCTGTGCCCAGAGGCATTTGGAGGATCGATGGGACCAATTATGTCAATCCCAACCCTCTCAAAGGGAACCCCCACCACAGGTAGTGGTATCAGGGGGGCTTTTGTGATCCCACCGCTGCCACCAATGTGAGAAGTTGGCCTGGTATATGCTGTCCACTAATTAAAGTGGGCACCCTGCACCAATCCAAATGACCCTTATGATGTATGAGGTCAAAGATAACCTTTAGAAAGCTATCTTAGTGGTAGCTGTGGAGAGCAGCCTTCAGGCTTAATCTTGAAGGAATGTAAAGCAGCCTGTTTTATCAGAATATCACCTCCTATATTAACTAAATGAAAGGAGAACCACACAGTAGTTATATAAAAATATGTATTTATTAATATAACACTCTCTACTATCCTCTACACGAGGATAGAACATCAAGCACACAATACGAGATCAATAGAACAGTTGTAAGTAGCACAATACACAGTGGGTTCCAGGGGGAGACCAAATCATATACTAAAATAGTGGTATAACAGTCACGACTGAGATCAAGACAAGGTCTGGAGCACGTAGAATCGCTGGGACCCCAAGCAACCACCCAAGGTGAGTAGACAGGGACCCCATGGAGGCCGGGTCCAGTGTGGGAACACGACCGCGGGCTCCGTACAATTCTATGGGGAAGTCGCGGTTACACTTTTACAGTTTAAGGACCCTTCTAGGAGGACTTCGAGCGAACCCTTTGGAACTTAAGAGTTTGAAGAGCCACCCCACCCGTGGATACCCGAGTTACCTATCCCAGAGGAGCCAGGTGCATAGGTCTGGAGTGGCGTCGAAAACTGCCGTCGTTCTCAATGGAGGGCTGTGAAGAAGTGGTGCTGCCGTGAAGGTGAAAAAGGGTCCGGTGGAATCCAAGCCTGGATTCGGGAAGGAAGGAACCTGAAAGCAGAGGGGACAGAGTCTGCGTAACTTCAGAGTGACCAGGGGCTCAGTAGACGAATGCCCACCGATGTCGGGTGCTTCAGGTGCGAAGAAGGATGCTTAACTCTGCAGCCACGAGGACCAGGAGACGTCGAGGACGACCAGGAGCCGGAGGTGAGCTGTCCCATGAAGGATGTCGAGGGGTCGGTGTCCAGCTGGAGCACCAACAAGCCTTGGCAAAAGCAACCCATGAAGGAAGGTCAAGCAGCTTACGGTGTGGACCAGCAAGGTCCAGGGGACTCACCAAGCAATGGGGAGTCAGGGCACGTTTGGAGCAACCAGAGAAGCTCAACAGAAATCAAGATGACCCTCTGAGGGACCCATAGGCCGAAGGACCAGGAGTCGCGAGGGGACCTCGGGCAAGATTGCAAAGTACCAGCCCACGGAGCCCTCGGTGCAAGGAGGCCACAGTTCTTTGGTGCAAATACTGCTCAGGGTCAGGACTACACGGAGTCCAATGCACAAGCTCGGGAATTGCCAACAAGCATATGCAACTGCAAATGGACGCGGTGCACAGGGGTTCAGATTATGCAGTCCCCACGAGGGATACTGGCCTCAGACTTGCTGAGAGGGCAGATCGACCTCAGAGGACCTTCGGAAACCCACCTCCTGTGTTGCTGAAATCTTCGGAGTCCACAGGAGCTCAGGAGCAGCAGACCAGTCAGTTGCATTAAGGTGCCTGCTAGGGCAGAGGAGTGATTCCTTCACTCCAAGGGAGATTCTTCAGTTGTCCTTAGTGCACCACAGGTCCTGCACGGAGCCTGTATGGAGCAAGGGCACAGACAAAGCTTTGGACGGAGAGGGAGACGAAGTCGGGCCCAGTCGAAGTCCAGCAAAGTCCAGAGTGTCCAGACGGTCGAAGGTCAGTGGTTTCTTCTTGTAGAATCTTGTCCACGTAAAATCAAAAGTCTTGCAGACAGGTAAGCCCTTATGTACCCACGGGAGAGGGTTGGACAGATTTGTGAAGACCCTCCTAGGGGAGGGTCAGGACAGAGGGGTGGTTACACCCATGTCGTTTGTCCAGTTTCGCGCCAGATCAGGAGTCAATGGCTCCCAGAACTGGTTTGAGCTGGACTATGCACAGGGACACCAAATGTGCCCCGGGTGCAGACTTTCAGGCACTCTCAGAGTGTACCCACACAGCCCCAAATCACTAAATCCTGTCTGGGAGGTGGTCACACCTCCCTGTGACAGGATGCCTATTGTGCTGCCTTCCCCTGCTCGAGCTTGGCTCAGCAGCAGGAGGGCAGAAGTGTGTCTCTGGTCAGCAGCATCCATTTTGTGCTGACTGGGTCGAGAAGGCTGGCACCGGATAGACCAGTGACCCCACGAAGCTCGCTTCTGAAGGGTGGAATCATACCTCCCACACCGGTTACCGGTGTGGAGGTATGATTCCAAGGTGTTTGATACCAAACACGATATGTTTCTATGCAGCCGTATTCGAGATAGCATTTACAGCGAGGTTATAATGCACCTCTACCTATAAGTCCGGCTGAGTCACAGACAACCCGGGAGAATGGTCTCCGAAGGCTGCAGAGAGGCTCTGCTCATGCAGGGGCACCCTCTCACTAAAAACCCAGCACCCTGCCTTCAGGATTGATTAAGGCCTGCTATATGGGTGACTTATAAGTTTTAAGTGTAGTGACCTATAGATATAGTGAACCTATATCTAAAGTAAGTGGTGCAAGCACCATCTTACACAGGCTGCTGTAGGCAGACCTGGAGTTCCATTTTGCATGGCCTCTCATGGGTGGCATAATACATGCTTCAGCCCATGGGAGGCCTCTGGGGTACTTATGCCCTGGGTACATGGGTACCATATACTAGGGACTGATAAGGGTACCCCAGTATCCAATCTGGAGTGTACCAAAGTACATGCATGACAATTTAAGGGAGAAAGCAGATAGACTGGGGTCCTGATTAGCAGGATCCCAGTCAGACTAGTCAAAAACAGTGAAGCATCAAGCAAAAAGTGGGGGTAACCATAAGAAGCAGATCCTACTTTCCTACATCTAATCTGTCTCTTTCTGTTCATTGCTGACCTTTATTCTGCCTCTTTTTGCTGGTTTCTGACCTTTATTTTGCCTCTTTCTGCTCTTTATCCTGGGACTGTGGGGGAAGCCTCAAGGCTCCTGAGGTCCCAAGTCAGCTCACCACCTCCTGTGGGAGCCGGCATTGCTGCTGCATGGAGGAAGCTACTGAAAAGGCAGCTCCCTTTGTGTAGTAGCAATCATTTTATCACTTTCCCTGCCCGCATGTCTGCGGGCAGGGAAAGAGATGAAACCTCCACTTACAGTGCGCGGGAGCACTTTGAAAGCTACTGCCCACTGGAACCGCAGTGCTTGCTTTAGCTTGGCAGGAGCTGTGGCAGCTAGCGCCAAGCTAAAAAGCAAACTCTGGGACATAGCAGGAGCCGGCCCTGGTGGGTCGTGGTCCCCAGGGCCTTGTATGGCTTCAGGAGGGGGGCCACACAGCCCCCCTCCTTCTGTATGCACAGTCCGCCCCAGGGAGGTGGTGGTCCTTCGCGCCGAGAATGGCCCAGGAGGGGCGCCCCAAGGCCTCCTCTTGTTTTAAAAACAAAGAAAGCCCTGGGTAGGTGGTGATCCCTGGGGATCAGGAGGGCTCCCAGGCCCCCCTAGTCAATTCATTTCTAGCACTGGGAAGGTGGTGGTCCCCGGGACTATACGGGGGTACGCAAGGCCCCCCATTTCTTGTATTTAGCCCTAGGGAGGAGGTGGTCCCCGGGTCTTTGGGGGTCTATGTGGCCCCCCCAGTCAGTTTATTTATAGCCCCAGGGAGGTGCTTTTCCCCGGGCCTCGGGAGTGTCCAAGGGCCTCCCCCGCATTATTAAAATTAAACCCCAGGAGGTGGTGGTCCATGGGGCATAATTAAGCCCAAGGAGGGGGGCCCGTGTGCCCCCCTCCTTTAAAAAAAAAAAAGCCCACATGGTCCCGGAACCTGGCCCACCCCGGGGGCTATATTGTAAACAAGCGTGGGAGACCACACTTGTTTTTGAAAAAATGTTTGCCGAGGATTCACTGCTCCGTCGAGTTCCTGTGGCAATTTTTTTTTTAAGTGCTTTTTGCCTGTGTCTGGGTCACAGGGGGACCTCAGGACTACAGTTAGGGTGTCAGGGTATTCCTACCCTGCCCCCTTTTCTTTTTTTTTAAACCTTTTTTGTGGGACTCAGCTTCAGCCGGGTCCCAAGATGGCTGGCAACACTTTCTGGTTGAAGTGTTGGCAACTAATAAGATTTCAGCATGGGGACTGTCGGATTCTCGGAGGATCCGCGTCCCTATATATACAAATTTTACAAATTTTAATTTTTCTTTTTAATATCTCCAAAATTATTGAACGGATTTACAACAAATAACAAAAAGAGCTACCTTTCTGCCAAATTTGGTGTAATTCCGTCCAGCGCATCGGGCTGTAGTCGTGTCTAAATATTTCTATGGAAATTAACATTGGAAGCAAATTTTTTCTCGACCTTCTCTTGACGGATCACGCTGAAATGTTCAATGCACAACAAGAATCACCAGCACACTTTTTTAGGACACTTTTGTGAAGATTTGTCAACCGGTGCCAAAGATATAGGCAAGTCAAACAGCACTTTTCCTACGGAAACATGGTACTAAATATAACTGCCTACTGGCGACCGCCAGTAGGTTATATATATATATGTATATATATATATATTTTTATATATATATATATATATATATATATATATATATATATATATATATATATATGTATATATATATATATATATATATATTATCTACTGGCGGTCGCCACTAGATAGTTATAGTTAGGACCTAGTTTCCATAGGAAAAGCATTTTGGAGTTTCACGAATCTTTTCGAAATTTTCCAAAAAGTTCCTCTTTTCAGATCAGCTCCTATCTTGAAAGTTTGGGGGTGATTCGTCAAGGGGAGCCGAGAAAAGAGGGGGTCCCAAAACGTGTTTTCTCCATGCAATTTCCATAGGAAACTTTAGACAAGGCTACAGGTCGAACTGCTGAACGGAATTACTCCAAATTTGGCAGGGAGAAAGGTCTTGGTCCAGAAAGCACGCTTTTTTTTAAATGGTGTAAATCCGTTCAGTAGTTTTTAAGATATTTAAAGATTTACAGATATCAATATTTCAAAATTAAGCGATCTGATTGGCTGAGCCCTCCCCGAGCACAAGCTTGCCTCCGATTGGCTGCTAACACTTTAAACCAGGAAGTGTTAGCAGCCATCTTGTGCCTTGCATCGACTTAAAATAAAAGAGAGGTCCCAGGGCCAATTCAATTTAATATATATATATATGGAGATGAAAGTGTTTGTTCACACATTTCAGCTAACAAAGTAGAATAAAAACCACAAAAAAAAATAAGACGTAATAGGCAGTCTCACACTTGCACCGCGTACACTTCCGCTCCTAATCGCCATGGGTACGCGTCGTCCAGACTTTCCTCCCAGACTGCTACTTCTGCCGAGGTCACAAGCACTGCGAAAGCGGCTGTGTTTAGGGCTCAAACAGGGTCAGAGAGGAGGTGAAACACTTCTGCCGAGCTCACAAGCAGTGGGAGAGCGGCTGTGTTTTCAGGGCTCAAACAGGGTCCGAGAGGAGGTGAAACTCGAGCTGCTCGCAAACCATCCTCCAAACTGAAGCGGCGACGCCAACAAAAGCAAACTAAAAAACATACCCATTTGCCACTATTCCTCCGGCAGGACCCAACACCAAACAGGACCGGGCGAGTTAGCCCACCGCTCCCTTCCCAGCTCCAAAAATCAGCCTCGGCACCACAGCCGCCGGCCCGCAGCCACCATTAATAATAGACCCAGTATAACGGCAGTCAGTGCTGGCCTCCGTCCGAGGATTAGGGCAGCCTATTCCGCTGCTTCAGTGTTTGTTGGCTGCCCACAGCAGCCCTGCTCAGAAGCGGTAGCAAAGGAGCAGTGCTCGGAAGTCCTGGCTCAGTCCCATTCACAGTATGGCCTCTCTGCTTAGCAGCGCCACCACAGCCGCCGGCCCGCAGCCACCAATAATAATAGACCCAGTATAACGGCAGTCAGTGCTCGCCTCCGTCCGAAGATTAGGGCAGCCTATTCCACTGCTTCAGTGTTTGTTGGCTGTCCACAGCAGCCCTGCTCAGAAGCGGTAGCAAAGGAGCAGTGCTCAGAAGTCCTGGCTCAGTCCCATTCACAGTATGGCCTCTCTGCTGAGCAGCCCCACCACAGCCGCCAGCCCACAGCCACCATTAATAATAAACCCAGTATAACTGCAGTCAGTACTGGCCTCCGTCCAAGGATTAGGGCAGCCTATTCCGCTGCTTCAGTGTTTGTTGGCTGCCCACCCTCCTGGGAAGTGTCAGTTTCAGAGTGTATTAGCACGGTGGGTAGTGCCCGGTTTGCTCCAATGGAAGTGCAGCAGCCCTGCTCAGAAGCGGTAGCAAAGGAGCAGTGCTCGGAAGTCCTGGCTCAGTCCCATTATTTACCAAACAGGGGCGAAGCTTAAAAGGCACGGTACATGGGCACAATTTGTTGTTCCACCGGAGGTGGTGGGGCAGGGGGGGGGAGCTATTGGACCAAAGGGTACTGTGTGTGCTATAGAGTACTACGTACAGCCTGCGTGTAGCAAATGTTACTACAGGCACATTAATTACACATCATAAGTAGTAAAAATAATGCATGGAGTTTTTATGTCATGTAATGATCTGGACAGGGAAAGGGATGTGGCCTAACGGCTACAGCGGCCAACCTCGAAGCTGGGGAACAGGGTTCGAGTCTCGGCAGGGTTCGAGTCTCGGCAGGGACGTTCAACATCCTGTCATTCTGGCCAAATCACCAAATATTGTCCCTGTCCCTAAAAACAAATTTGCCTTTCTGTAACGTAACTGGTGCTCATATAAAGCACTCTCATAGCTTCGGGTCTAGTTGCGCTATATAAAACTCCCCCCCCAAAAAATCTCGATTCCAAAACACATGTCCAGGCCCTGTACGTCTTACACAGATGTGTATGGCCTAAGCCATAAGCACTTGCTAACAATGTAAACAGAAGCTGCACTCACTCTCCAAAAGTTTTTATATACTCTAACAGGTTATTGTGGTGTTATGTTTTTCCAAGAAGGTTCGGCTCCGAGGGGCCTTTTAAAGGTGCCATAAATGATCGCATGTGTGGCTGCAGGGTGGCTGCTGCACCCAGATGCAGGGTTCCTGGCCTTGGGCACCTTTTCCTGTACACTTTATACTGATATATAGGTCGTGTATTGTAGCTATACATTCACAGCTCAATGGCCCTCAAGGTCGTGAGCCTGCTGCAGTGCCTGCTGTTGTTTACAGAGTTACCAAGCCCTACATATACTCAATTTATTATTTATTTATCCCGGCACTTTTTTTTACTTTATATTACTTTTCTGTTTCGTTTTTTTTGTTTCTAACTAGGATGTGTTAAAGTGGATGTTTAAAAAAAACAAAAAAAAAACACAAGATGTAAGCATATCTTATGTAAACAAATTTGTATGTAGGTATGCAGGGCAATTCTGCTATATGATCTTCACTTAAAAGTTATGGAGTGTTGTACTAAATAGGGGAAAATATAGTAAGTGGGTGCAGAAAACGGGGTTCACAAATACACAGCGGCAGTTTTGGAGACTTTCCGGGTGTCTGATCACCGCTCACACAAGGACTTCGTGGTGTTTGAAGACACAGCTCTGTTGTGGTTGCTCAATGCAGTCGTGAGCCCGCATAAAAGCGCAAGATCTCTTTTTCTTATCACTGCAGGCTAGGTTCAGGGTCAGGTTGGGGGAGTGACTAATTCATTCACCCTTTACCTTAGCTGTAGGTGACCGGGTCAAACGGGCTAAAATACAGTGTGCCCAAAAATGCATATATCACACCACCTCTTACTCATCCCAAGACTCCTCCTACTGCTATAAGCCCCAAAAGATCCCTCCACTATCCTTTTCAATCCAAATACCAGACTAACATGTCCACCTCTCAAATTAATTTCATATTTCACTATACTAATTCACCACTAATCCTTTCTGGGTTCCGGAGTAGCATGCTACTCAACGAAAAAGCGCTTCAACACCTCATCAGAGTAGCAAGCGCTATATAAATGCAAACCTTTTTCCCTCTTCTATCCCTCCACTACCCTTCTCAATCCTTCTCAGTATTACGATCCCAGCATAATGATATAATTTAGAACAAAGGCCCGGTCATCCTCCAAAGCACAATTAAAAGGTATGCTCTCCTTTCACAGGTGCATCCTAAGTCTGAAACAATTTAAGTCATTTATTTGTTTCTAATCGGCAGCACAGAAGCAGGTCCCCTGCCCACTCCCAGAAGAAAGAGAGAGTTGGAAAGAGGGCGGTGGGGTGCAAGGTGGAGGAACTGCCATAGCTTCTAATAGCATGTAAACGTAGTTTTTATAAATATGTTTATATATATATATTTTTTTTTTCACTGAAAAAACCATAGGTTTTACAAACGTTATAGTTAGAAATTAGCATTTAAAAACCATAGAAATTCACTGAAAAAACCATAGGTTTCAGGACGTTATAGTTAGAAATTAGCATTTAAAAAACCTTTGAAATTCACTGAAAAACCATAGGTTTCAGGCACGTTATAGTTAGAAATTAGCATTTAAAAACCATAGAAATTCACTGAAAAAACCATAGGTTTTAGGAACGTTATAGTTAGTTGGACATTTCACTCGTACAAAACCATAGAAATTCCGGCGTTATAGTTAGTTCAGCTAACTATAACTCGCGCCCCCGCAATGCACTGCTGATGACGTCACATATTACATCATTCATGACATGGTCAGTGACATCACTGATGACATCACTGATGACATCTCACATGACATCACTGATGACATCATCCACGTGAAAATCTGATGCACCTCCTCACACCCTAATATAACTCTTGATACACCCACTCTAAAATACAGACTATCATTTTCGAAACCATAGACACACCAATACCAGTTAGTACATACCCACTCACTAATTCCTAAGTCTACACACACATCCTCTCATTCACCCATACAGTCACTCATACATGCAGTCAGCCATCAATACGGCATTATCATATGAACTCACATATCTATACAGACACTCACACACGGCCACTCATCCATAGAGTTACTCACACACCTAGTCAGTCATGCAAAGAATCAATCACACTCCCATTTACTCACCTGGACAGTTATACACACACCACCTCACTTATTCAAACATATACTAACACATAGTTACACTCTTATACAATAACTAATACATGCACACACTGATCCATACAGCCACTCTTACAATCACTCACTCTCACAAATAGTCATTTATACAGTCCAACATTCACATATACTGCCTTTCACATATGCAGTTACTCACACATGTACCACTGAGGCATCCATTCACTCACCAACACACCCATACACACACTCACCCACCCATACAGCCCTTCACAGATGCACTCTTGAACCCATACACCCAGTGAATCATCCACTCACACATCTATGCACAGAGTTACACCCACCCACCCACACAGACACTCAGGCACCCATACAGATACTCAGACAACCAATCAATAACCCATATAGATCCTCATTTAGCTACTCACCAACCCATGCAACCGCTTACACACCAACTGACAAACTAAACTGTGTGAATGTCTGTATCAGTCACTAACACATTTATTCAGTAAGACACATTTAATCACTCACTTATACAGTCAGTCACGCACCTACTAAATCATCCATCCAGACACTTATACACCCATTCATTCTTCAATACACCTTGGCATATATATAAAACATATTTAAACTTTATAGAAACACAGTCACTGGATGATGTCATCAGTGATGTCATCAGTGATGTCATTTGAGATGTCATCAGTGATGTCATCAGGGATGTCACTGACCATGTCATGAATGATGTAATATGTGACATCATCAGCAGTGCATTGCGGGGGCGCGAGTTATAGTTAGCTGAACTAACTATAACGCCGGAATTTCTATGGTTTCGTACGAGTAAAATGTCCAACTAACTATAACGTTCCTGAAACCTATGGTTTTTTCAGTGAATTTCTATGGTTTTTTAAATGCTAATTTCTAACTATAACGTGCCTGAAACCTATGGTTTTTTCAGTGAATTTCAAAGGTTTTTAAATGCTAATTTCTAACTATAACGTCCCTGAAACCTATATATATATTTTTTTTAATAAATATATATAAATAAATATATTATATATATATATATATTCACTGGAAAAAACAAAGGTTAAAGTAACGTTATAGTTAGGTGAGCATGTCAGTGACAACATTAACATTTTGAACAAAAAAAACACAGAAATTAACCAGTGTTAGTTAGAAGAGAACTTGGGACCCTGCCATACACTGCTTATGACCTCACATATTACATCACTCATTATATGTTCTACGACATCATTTATGACATCACTGATGACATCTCAAATGACATCATGGATGACATCACTGATGACATCATTCAATCAGTGTGTTAGTTTGTTTTACAATTTACATAGTGACGGGTAGCTACCATATTACTTTTCTAACTAATTTTGTACAGCCTGTGTCCAGCTAATGGGTGTTAGTGTTTACAAAACGCATGTGCTCCTAACGCATCATAGGTGTTTAGAAGTATTGAACAAGTTATAAATGTTTGCATTGAAGATTAACGCTGTGTGCAGGTGACAGTTGAGAACTTGTGTACAGTATGTTCAATACAAGTTTTTAGGCTCTGCAGAAAAAAAGTTTTCAACAGGCCAAAGATTCTACATACAATATACTAAGTATTGTAAGCAGCCTTGAGTTATTAGACAGAATTGTCTCAGCATGACAAATTCTACTTAACAGAAGACTGTGTGCACCAGGTTCTAACCTATATACATGTCCTTCTTTTGCTTTAGAAGATGGGCTATCTGTAACGTTTTCACCACAGTATAGTGGCTGAAGGTAGTATAATCTTAGCACCTTCAGACGTTGCTTATTTTAAGCAAACAGTGTCATTTTTGCCAAGTGTTGCATAGAGTGTACACTGTTCTTAGTAGATCCTTTTTAATACTCTGTAGTGCATTTTTCATGACAATTTATTTGTCTGCAAAGATTGTGCCACGGGGTAAACTCTCTCCATAGAGTGAATACTGTTTACAGTACCCACTTCTCTACTCATATCAATTTAATCTCTCAATGTAGGTTCAGTGACTGTCAGGGATTTGATACAGATAAAAACTGTTCCTAGTAGGGCATTCATTTTGGAGCAGACGTTGAGTACTTTTAGGAACTTGGCTTTCTCTGAACAGTTTTTTACAGACTGAACACTGTATGCAATTAGGGTTTGCCATATATCTGTGGTTGATTGTTAATGTGAACTAGGCTACACGTAAAGTGTATCCTACAGGGGTCAATGTGGCACATAACAGATGCTTGCTACATCTAAGGGAATGTACCTGTGATGGCATTAATGATACTTTATATTATTCTGAGCTATTTTGTACTTACTTTGAGGGTTCTAATGCCATACTAGTTTTCTTTTTTTTTTTTACTTTTTTTGAATCCGTTTTTATCATTTCACAAACACAACAACAATGAAGTCATGAATAAAGGCAATCAGTTCAAAATTATGCTCACATTATACATATTCATAGCAGATACTGTAATAAAACAGGAGAAATAATATAGTAAGCATAAACAGAGGCATGTGAGTGAAACATAGGAGTTTGTGAGATGGAGCAGGAGGAAGAGTCGCTCGTCAGATAATGTGTGAAGGGGCCAAAAGGAATCGAGTAAGGTGGATGGCATATATTATTTTAAGTAGTGATAGGCGATAGGCTTATGTCTCAGGGCTCTAGAATTGCATCCCGTGATAAGTATTCTCTAGGGTTCAACATTGAAGGGGATCTATGGTCCCGATATGAGGCCACTGTGCGATTAATTGCGCTATAAGCATCAAATGTCCCCTTCAAGGTAGGTGAGTGTTGCTTTTGGCCTAAATGTTCACAATGTAGGTGTCCCAGTTCTCACCTCCCATTCTTGTCATCCCTCTATCATGTAGGGAACGGAATACACTTGCTTCTGTACGCTCCCATTACAGTAATGTATTTAGCCATTTAATAGTGTCCAGTACTGCAGGTGCTTTCCATTGCATTACAATTTGCCGCTTGAATAACACAAACGCATGGTCAATAAACCTGTGTAGATGCTTATACCTTTTGGCTTTGGGGCGGAGTCCAAGGAGGCAGGACTCACAGTGGAGGTCAATGCATGGGCCACCAGTTCAGCAATGGTGGCTGTAATCTCTGTCAGTTGTAGTGGGGGGCAGTCCCAAACCATGTGAAGGAACCCGGCTTCTACAAGCTTACATCACGGGAACTCAGGTGTAGATGTAGGGAACATACACCTGATGCGTGATGTATGTAAATGAATTGGGTGAAACGGAATCTGGGATTTCTAGATACCTCTTTCACATGTTGGAGAGCTTGTGTCCAAGCCTTAGCAGTCAGTGGTTGTGGAAGAATGTCATTCCAGCAAGTCAGTGCTTTCCCCATGTCCACCAATGCATTCGTAGACAATGCCTCATATAACATTGAGATAGCTAGACACAGTCTACCCTGTGTGAGGAGGACATCTAAGATGGGCGATTGGATGGCTCCATGTAACCAAGCCACCTGGTGGTTCTCACCACGTGTTGAATGGCATGATAAGTCAGGAAGTGGCCCGCACCCATGGCATAAGAGTCCATAATTTTAGAGTAAGGCATAAAAGTCCCATTGTGAAAGAGATCTCCTAAGCTCTCTATCCACGCTGTCGCTCATGGTGTCATATCATGGCGCTCAGCCAGTACTCGCATACCCAGCAGCAGGTCCAAGCAAATCAAAGGGGAATAGGGTGTAATAGGAGGTCTTTCATGCACAAACCTTTGCCAGCACATCCATGATGTCGTCATCAGACTACTACCCTTCAGTGGGCGGGAAGCCCGATCGGATAGCCAGGTGTACACGCTGGTTGCACCCAGTCTTGCCCGGACGGCCGTCCGCTCAGCACTCGGGACCCATTGAGCCAGTACAGTGGCCACTGCAGCTGTGCTGCGGCATAATATAGCTCAAAGTTAGGCACGACTAGACCTCCCGCGAGAAACAGCTATAGCCAAGGCCACACATTAACAACCCGCTCCCCACATCAAATCCAGCTGGAGACCATTCAGTTCCCGAAGAAGGGTCTGGGGATCACAATCGGGAGTGCAGCAAAGAAATATAGCAGCATGGGGAGCACCAATATCTTGGCAATTGCCACTTGACCGAGTGGAGATAAGGGTTACGAACACCAGAAGGGGAGTGATCCTCGGATAGAACGTAGCACCCGATCCACATTGCCTTTCTTGAGGGCTCTATAGTTAGTATGGTATATTTGGATTCCCAAATACTTAATGTCTCGTAGCACCAGTTGAGTCGATACTCCGAAGAAGTGACTCTGAGAGGTTCAGGGCTCGGGACTCGAGGGACCAAACAAGACTTAAACCAGTTCTCTCAGAGGCCAGAGATATCTCGAAAAGCATCCACCAGGCACATCAAGACTCGAACATTATTCAGAAAGATCAGTGCATAGTCTGCATAAAGCAACACAATATGGTGGGTGTCCAGTTCTCCAATACCCCAGAGCTGCACCGGTAGTCGCAATCGACACGCGAGTGGCTCCATGACAATCACGAACAGCAGCATACACTCCTGCATGGTACCTCTTAAGATCAGGAAGCTGACCGATATCAGCTGTCCCGTTTTCACCCTAGCTATCGGGTTGGAATGCAGGGTACGTATCCACCCCAAGAATCCTGGTTTGGATCCCATACATCATTGCGTCATTAGTAAAATCTCCCCGCTGAGGATATCAAAAGCTTTCTTAATATCCAGTGGCACTGCTACCCTCTCGTACGCCTCTGGGGGGTGTCATGGATAATCCGTAAGAGTCGCCTTATGTTGAGGAAGATACTGCGACCCAGTATTAATCCCGACTGGTCCTCATGGATCAGTGTGCCGATTTGTGGGAGTAGGCTGTTGGTGAGGACTTTATCCAGGACTTTGTAATCGAGGTCTGATTTAGGGACAATGGACGATAGGATCGCACATCCAGTGGATCGTGCCCCTGTTTTGGGAGAACCACTATCAGTGCCTTGTGCTGCAAGTCCAGAAGTTGACCACGGGATTTAGCTTAGTTGAACACCTCCAAAAGAGGCTGATTGAGATGAGCAGAGAATATGTCATAATATTCGACTGGTAGCCCATCCGTGCCCAGGGATTTGTTCCAGGCGATCTGGGCTAAGGCCATTCTAATCGCCTCCAGTCAAAGAGGTTCATCCAGATCAGCCCTCTGGAGCGAGGATAGGTTAGGTAAAGGGAAGCCATCTATAAAGCCTTCAACTGTTCAGGGCTCGGAGCCGCAACCACAACATACAGTGTGCGGTAATAATCACAGAATGTATTATTAATATCAGCCTGCGTAGAGGCCCTGGAACTGTCGTCGTGCTTGATAGCTCCGATTGGGTGCGCTACTAGTCTTCCCTTCCCAACCACGTGAGTAGCTTGCCTGAGCGATCGCCTTCCACATGCAGCATGGTCAAACAGCATTTATAACCTTGTCTGCTCAAATGCGTCTCTGTTTCCCTACATTGCCCACGAAGATGCTGAAGATGATCGATCCTTTCCCCTTGAGCCCTCTCCAGGGGGTGTAGCTCCCTCTCCACTGACGTTAGTTCGTCCTGTAATGCCCGTCGAACTTCACAAGTGGTCGCTATGCAATAACCCCTCACCACTACCTTAGGCACATCCCATTTTGTGGCCAGAAGTGGGGCAGACGCCTTATTGTGGTCAAAGTATTGCGCAATGCATGTGGAGAGACCTTCACTGAATAGGGGTGTTAGACCTGGCATCTTCCGCATGTTTTTCCTCGGTCTTTTTGCTTCTGACCTCCTGTTTTTGACTGTGTGCTGCATTTCATTTTAGCTGGTTTTAGAACGCTGGACACTTTACCACTGCTGACCAGTGCTAAAGTACAAGTGCTCCCTGTGTGAATTGTATTTGTAATTGGTTATCCATGATTGGGATATTTGATTTACTGGTAAGTCCCAAGTAAAGTGCACACTGTGTGCCCAGGGCCTGTAAATCTAATGCTACTCGTGGGCCTGCAGCACTGATCGTGCCTCCCACCTGAGTAGCTCTGCAACAATGTCTCAGGCCTGCCACTGCGGTGGGTGTGTGTGTGTAGTTTTGCACTGCTATGTCGACCTGGCTAGTGCCACCACTTGGCAGGCCCTAACCTTCCCTTTTACTACATGTAAGGCACCCCTAAGGTAGGCCCAAGGTAGCCCCATGGGCAGGGTGCAATGTATTTAAAAGGTAGGACATTTACTGGTGTGTTTTACATGTCCTGATAGTGAAATACTGCTAATTTGGTTTTTCACTAGTGCAAGGACTATCTCTCCCAAAGGTTATCATTGGCGCTGCCTTGTACCATCTTACGAGTGTAACTTCCAATCGGGAAGAGATAGAGAGTTGGAGTTTGGGGTCCCTGAGCTCACAATTTAAAAATACATCTGTGAGTGAAGTTGGTTTTTAAATTGCGTGTTTGAAAATGTCACTTTTAGAAAGTGGGCATTTTCTTGCTTTACCATCCTGCGCCACTTCTGAGAGAGGGTGACAGTTGAGCTGTTTGTGCATTCACTCTAGACAGTAACACCAAGGGGGCAGAGGTGTGCCCTGCATATCCGATGGCCCATCACCAGCCTGATTGGTCTTCCTGAGCTACAGTGGTGGGAGGAGTTGCCATTGAGACCTGGACAGGGCTGTGCCTGTTCTCGCACAAAGCCGTCTCCACCCCCCCCCCGTAGTGTGCCTGGAGCCAGGTCAGCGAAAGGTAGTAGGGTCTTGTGCTCTACAAAGACTTTCCTTTGAAGTTTGCCTACTTCAAAGGCCGAAACTGGTATAAGTACTGGAGCTGTGACACTATAACTTTGGAACACTTCTGGACTAAGAGGACATTCTGCCAGGGAAGAAGAGCTGGATGCTGTAGGAGGGACTGGCACTCTGCTTGTTGCTTTGTTGTGTTGGCCTGCTGCTTGCTGTTTCTGTTCTGGGAGTGAAAGGACTGGACTTTGATTTCTACATCCTGCTTTCCAATGTTCTCCAAGGGCTTGTGAGTGCTTGTCTCCTGTTATGAAGTCTCAGGGCTATCAAAGACTTCACCTACCAGTGCGTGGGCTCTTCTGCTGAGAGTCCTGACTTGACAAATGGTGCCAAATCCAGTTCCTGGGCCCTTGGAATTAAAATCTGGTAACCAAAGAAGAAAATCCACGCATCAACTCTCAGCACCTGACGTGCCGCTGAAAGGTCACCGCAACCCGAGGCCTGAGGCCCGTGGCATTGACGTCGGTGGCACACGCTCCGACTCCGACGAGGGCCCTGCTGTGCGACTGAAGAGTTGGCACACCACCTGCTCCACCGCCGCCGCATCGACACAGCGCACCTGGATTTTTGACACATCGTCCCTGGGTGCCAAGTTCTTGATCGATATAGCCCAGCAGTAAGGAACCGAGGTCGCGTGTCCGGAGATCGACACATCACCTCCCCTCACAGTAAAGAACCGATGCATCACCTCCCCTGGGAGTAAGGAGCTGACACATCACTTTGCTTTCCCGGCGCTTCACCTCCCCTGCGCCTGTTTTTGTCTTTGATTTTGATGCATCCCAGGTACTTTGTGATAAAAGTGACATATCCATTGTTTCCTATGGACTGAACTATTTCAAACCTTTTTAAAGTGATATCTTTACTTATGTATGTTGGATTTTTGTTGCTTTGGTCTTGTTTGATTCACATAAAGATTGGTTATTTTTCTAACCTGGTGTGGTGCTCATTTGTAGTGTTTTCACTGTGTTACTGTGTGTGTATGCACAAATGCTTACACATTGCCTCTGAGATAAGCCTGGCTGCTTGTGTCAAGCTACCAAGGGGGTGAGCAGGGGTTATCTTAGCTCTGTAATCCCCATACCCTGACTAGAATAAGGGTCCCTACCTGGACAGAGTGCAAACCACTTACAACTCGAGACCCCTGTTTCTAACAGGAGGTCTAAAAGCACCTTAGTCTTGAGGCACCAAGTAGGGATTCACAGATGTGGTCTGCCCCATTGTAGCACTACCTGCAGCGGGCAATAATCTAAAAGGGTACAGGCTAAGTACTCCAACCAGTTAATCAGGGGACCCAGTTGGACGGTACCAAGAATCAAGTTGATCCTGGTGTGAAGGTCATGAATTGGGGAATAAAAGGAATACTCACGGTCCATGGTGACTAAGTCGCCATAGATGTTATAGGCCCCTTTGTGCAAGTCAATTACGGAAGTGCGGCGTTGTTCTGTCACCCACCGCACCCTGCAGACGGGGAACAGAATGGTACCAATATACATCTGGTACCGTTCTAAAATCTCCACCCCAAATGCCTGGGGCCGGGGCCGCTGAGTCCCGAAAGATCGCAGTGGTGAGCATATCAAAAACTTCCGACTCATTGGAATTAGGTGCATAGATCCCTACCAACATCAGGTGGGAGTCATCTAAGTGTCCCTCCAGTACTACATACCTACCCCCCACATCTACACTGTGCCGTTCCATCACGTACAAGACCCCTGGTGCAATCCATATCAGCACAACACAGCCAAACATAGATGAAGATATGCCATATACCTGACCTTGCCATTTCGCCTGGACTTTCTGGAGTTCCGTTGCTGTGAGGTGAGTTTCCTGTAGCATGGCGATTTATGTATGGCGGCGCATAAGGTATGCGTGGATTCAATAGTATTTGGTAGGGGTCGCAATGCCATGCACATTCCAGGTCATCACATTGCAGTATGGTATAATGTCATCAGTGCGTGTACTAATGGTGTATATTGATAGTGTGCATGCCAGGTGATGGGCGAAGCACCCAAGGTGACCTCAGCACCCAGTAGGTACAACTGCTGTCCTTTTAACCCAAGAATCCTCCACCAGTACCAATTTACATACAAAGGCTTCACATAAACAAATTTAGAGTAACAAGCATAACTTTGCAAAAGTATTCCCCCCAGGTCAGGAGACATTTGAGCCATACATAACACAAACTATGTAATGCGTGAACCGTATCTATTTGGAAGTCTCTCAGTGGAGCGCGGAAGCACGTATGCTCATTCTCCTCATGGCTGTAGCCCGATGTGAATGATTCAGCATCCAGCCCATTGAAAATTAACAGCTTACCTTCTAAATGCCAACTCGTTGCGGCAGTTCAGAGGCACATGTCTGTGCACGTAAGGACCCATGTTACCTGTAGTGGAAGCCTCCCACAGGACACAGGTTGAGTCCAGACCCGGCGGGCACCAGCTAACTGCATCACAGAGCCCCTCATGACCAAGCTGGGTCCGGGCAGCGCTCAAGACAATGAAGAGCAAGTAGGTTTGTGTTGGATTGTGAAATGTCCATAGGCAGCAAGTGCTGTCAAATAACAATCGAGTGTCCTCTTCTTACAAGTCATCAGCAGAGCATGGCGTAATCTTCAGACACCGGTGGATATCCGCTGTCAATGTTCCAGAACCTCCAGTGTCAGAGCCAGACTCCGAGAGGCGCTCTGTCTAAACTAGTGAAAAGGGATGTGTGCTGTGATGCCTCCTGCAGTGCCCTAGCCTGTTCCGCAGCTGCCTAGTCCCTGGAGGGTCAGAATCTTGTGGCTTGCCGCCTACGGTGGCGAGATAGGGGTGTCAGCCATTCTCTGCACTGGAATCCAAGACCAGACATCTGCTGGCGGAGGGAGAAGATATGGAACATCTGATCCCTCTGGATCTTTTTGGTGTTTCGCTGGGATCAGAATGGCATATTGGAAGGTCCGTTCCTGGACACGTTGTTTGACTTTGGTGTAGGATCCCCGCAGGCACTGCACTTCCACTGTGAAGTCTGGATATGAAGTAATGGAAGCACCTTCATACCTCCAGGGGGCCCTTTGCTCCGAAATGATAGAGCACCCTGTCTCTAAAGTTTAGAAGTCGGGCAATAATAAGCTATGGTGGAGATCCAGGAGCGGCGGCCTGACAGGTATCCGGTGCGCCCTCATGACCGAGAAGAACTTAGGTATCTTGTCGGCTAACACTGTGTCCATCAACCACTCTTCGACAAAGAGCTCCGCACTGGGGCCCTCCGATCATTCAGCGAATCCTAGAAGGCGAATGCTGTTGCGCCTGGATCTCCCCTCAGCATCCTCACCTCTGTAATGCAAAGAAGCCACCTCCACGCTCAGTAGTTTCATTTGGATTGCAGTTCCTGCACTATGGGCCTTAAGGCGACTAAGGGAGAATTCAGTTTCATCCAACCCCGTCAGATAACTTGCGATGGTCAGCCCTAAGCAAGTTGACGTCCAGGGAAACTATTGATCTTAGTTTCCAGCGACGGTTTAGTGCCCAGGATCGTTTGTAAAATCTTCTCAAACAGGTTGAAGTCTGCTTGTAGGGTTTCTTTCAGATGATTCAGAGCATCTGAGGTTCGATCTGCAGGTGGAAGAGAGGGCGTCGGGCCAATAATGTCCTGCGACAAAGGCTTGGGGGCTTTGGTTTCACCATCATGGTATGGCACAATGCAGTACTCAATGTAAGTAAATAGAAGGAGTGGTGTGTGCCACAACAACTTGTCTCCATCACTGGGGGGGGGGGGTTATGACAAAGAGACTAGATGTAACATGCAGCGCATGACTGCTCCACTGCGCAGTTGAAATACAGCACCCTCTGGGGACAACAAGAGGCAAGGGGACCATCCATTAGTGCAGACAAGACAATTGAGAGGTTGACAGGATATAGGAGCAAGCAAGCATGTATTGTTAAAGTAGTCACAGTACGTGAAAGTGCAGGGAGGCCAAAGTTGGAACAGACGCTGGTAACGGGTTCATCCACTTTACATCCTCACTATATTGTCCAATGGTAAACCCTCACCGCAAGGGCACAACCGGCCCAAAGCCACGCGCCAGCCCAGCAGGGAAATTGCAGTTGGTGATGTTGACTCCCACTCCTCGATCTGGGCAGCAGGAGTGAGATCCCTGGCTCCAAATGGATGTGGTGGAGCTGCAGAGTTAGGGGTCAATATCGCAAACAACCAGCGGAGAAGGCAGCAGAGAGCAGGGCCCATGTGTTGGGAGCCCCAGCAGTACTCCATGCGAAATGCAGACCCCAGGCAAGAGTCAGTGGGTATCCTACAGGGTGCCGAAGGGGGGTTGGGAGGGGCCACGCAATACCTTCTGCGATGGACAAGGTACCCAGTGCTCTGCGAGCTGTAGCGAACTCCCAGCAGCTGTCACCTGCTCTGCACCCCTAGGGCAGTCAGTTTTATGGTTGGATAGGCGGACCCAGCCGGGCCTGTGCTCACTCTGTCAATCTGGGTCCCCTGCCCTCAGGCAGAGATGCACAGTCCCTCAATATAGCACAGTCTCTGGGGTGCCGCTGAGGGGCCTGAAGCGCCGCACAGGCTATTTGGTAACGGGCAAGCCGCCCGACATTACATAGCTGGGAGGGAGCAGGCGCCAGCAAGCCCATAGGGTGCAGACAGGAAGGAAGCGGCACCTCAGCAGCAGATCGGACCCAAAGGGGCCCGCACTCACCTCTCCCTTTGATCCTTGCAGGCACGGGCCACAGCTCACGAACCTATGGTAAGTGGAAGACCCCAACGATCAGGACGCTGTCAAGGGGTCGGGGGCGCACGATTTCTCTGTAGATGAGCAGGTGGTTAGGAACTGCCCCAATTTCGAGCTTCAGCCTCTTGGTCCGTGCTGGTTTGTCTCCAAAGCAGGAAGGGGGACAGTGGTCTTGCTTCCCACTACCCCCGATCCAGAGTCACTCCCGCTATAGGGTAGACCTAGCTAGGCCTGAGTCCGATATCTCAGTCAGGGGCCTTCTTAGTCGCTGGCAATGGTGGGGGGGCAGCCGCCAGCACGATCTCGTCCCCTTGTAGCTGCATCCCATGTGGATGCAAGCAGTACCCAGGGGGGAGGCAAGCAGCAAGGCAAAGGCACCCCCCCACAGCTCCGCTGATATCAATGGCAGCAGGTGCGGGTATTCACGCCTCACAAGTGCATAACTCCGCCAGTAGTGAGTGGAAAATAAGCATGGACCTCATAGGGGATGAGGCCATGCTACCCAGGAGCGAGACCAGGCCTACCTCGCCGGACAGTGCATTGAGCCAAGGGCCTCCCTGGTGAGGGAGCTCTGCTCGATAATAAGGTAATCAGGGTGCGTCTCCTCACTGCACGAGGCCCCAGGGCAGTGTTTCGAGGCGTATACGAGCTGGATGGGCAGGATCATTACAGGATTAATTATGGACCAGCAGCGGAGCTTTTCACAATGCGTCCGATAAGGCCACCATCTTGGCCATGCCCCCATGCCATACTAGTTTATAGAGTAATGTGTACAAAAAAAGCTTGGATGATGTCATAGTGATGTCATCAATTATGTCATCAGTAATGTAATAAATTATACCATAGAACATGTCTTGAGTAATGTGATATGTGAGATCAAAAGCAGTGCATGGCAGAGGCTCAAGGTATAGTTAGCTCTTTCCTGCACTGTTATCTTACTGCCCATATTCCACCTTCTCCCTGCCCTCTTTTATCTGAATCCATGCACCTACCCCCTACCTTGCATGGTCAGATGTGCTTTCACTGCCCTCCAGTTTGCTGTCCTTGCCCACTCCTCCTGCCTCCCATTGACCCAGTCTATTCCCCAGTCACTGCCCTCCTGCTTAACCTCCGTGCTTAGCTTGATGCCCCTACCCTACTTCCCCCTGCCCTTCGATGTCGGGCGCATGCCCCTGCTCCCTCTCTTTTGCTCACCATGTTCCATGGAGCTGCAACTGCCCCTCCTGTCTACTCTGAGTATTCCGTTGAGCTGCCACTTCCCCCACTCTGCCCAGGATGGTCAGATGGCTGCCTCCTGTCCCTGCCCTTTCCACCCTGCCTTCCATTATCCGAGTTCCATGCCCCTATACCCTCCCTCCTGCCCTCCATGGTCCATTTTGCTGGCACTCCCTTGAATGAATGAATGAATTGGCATTTGTATAGCGCGCGTATACTCCAAGGACTGCCCCGGCGCTGACCAGCCAAAGAAGGGATCGGGTTATTCATTTTGTTGGAACAGCCAGGTTATATTTTTTTCCTAAAAACAGGAAGCTCTGAAATGGCATGCTTTTGAGCCAAGAAAGGAAAACGATCTTCCACCCATTCTTTCCTGACGAATTTTAGGAATCCTGGCAAAAAAGCTGTGTGAGGATCGCAGCTCTCTGAGGGGGGCATACGCACATATTCTCCTCCTCAGATAGACTGATCCTTTTTCATGGAGAGCTTTATGTGCCAGGACCAATGTCTTGAAAAGAATCCTCTTTATGATGGGCAGTCAGTGAAGTGCCCTTAGAATTAGGGTCATATGTGTTCTTGGAGCAAGATTAAGAATTAATCTTGCTGCCACATTCTGGACTACCTGTAAACGACTGAGAAGATAGTCTGGGAGACCTAAGCAGAGTAGATTTCCATAATCAAGCCTCAGGGTGATCAGGGCTTGGACACGGTTTTCCTGGTTTCTACTGACAGAAAAGGAAAGCATTTCTTCAGAGAGTGTAGGATCCCAAACAGGAGCCCACCAGAGTCTGAATATGTAGTTGAAAAGACAAGGCACTGTCAATATTAAATCCCAGGTTTTTTACCAAACTTTGTGGTGTACCTGGGGAAGGAGTGTCTTGCGGCCAGCATGTCCTCCACACCTCGGAAGAGGAGTCCCCAAACAACACAATCTCAGTTTTATTGGGGTTGCATTTTAGTTGGTTCGATGATAGTCAGTTAAACGCATTGGAAAAACAGGACCTAATGACCCTTCCATCAAATTCATCACCCTTTTCACAGGTAAAGAGCAACTGAGTATCATCTGCGTATGATATTACTTTGGACCCCAGAGCCTCTGCCAACACGATTAGAGGTGTAAGGTACACGTTGAATAATGTGGAACTCAGTGCCAAACCCAGAGGGATTCCTACCACCGATTCACGATTAGGGGATGCACATGGAGGGATTCACATTTCTTGGATTCTGTTGTTTAGAAATGAGGTTAGCCACTTTAGGGCTAGGACTTAGATTCCAATAGCCTTTCATGGGGGATAGTATCGAAGGCTGCCGATAATTCCACCAATATCAGGACGACCTTGCCCCCTTGTCTAGCGGGCCTTTAAAGAGGTCGATTATTTCTAGTAGGGCTGTCTCAGTGCTACAATTGTCTCTAAAACCCGACAGACTAGTGTGTAGGAGGCTGTTATTCTTCAGGTAATTCGAAATGTGCGAGTTAGCATGCTTCTCTAAGATCTTTGAGAATGCTGGAAGGATTGAGATTGGCCTGTAGATGGCTTGGACTTTGGGATGGGCAGTATGCTTTTTGAGTAAAGGTAAAATGTTTGCATGTTTCCATCTGGCAGGCACTGTACCAGACCATAATGATTCATTTAGGACTCTGGAAACTCCGGGCAAATGGTCAGAGCCACTTCAGCCAGAAGGCTGGGTGGGCACGGGTCAGATGGAGACCCTGATTGCGTTGCTTAATAGCCCCTAAAGATTCCTCCATGGAAATGTAAGGGAGAATAGGTAATGTGGGCTTATCCTGAATACTTCTATTTCTGTATGAACCTACCCCTTCGACGATGCTATCAGCTATCTAGGTAGTATTCAGCCAGCTTGCTTGAATTGTAGCTATTTTCTCATGGAAATACTCTGACAGCTGTTTACACCAACCGCCCGAAGAGTGTAAATGATTAGTTGCTGCCTCTGGGTTCTGAAATGGGGTTCCGAAATGATTTTATGATCTTAAAAATTTCTTTGGATTTGTTTCCTGATTGTACAATTTTCTTTTCAAAGAAATATTTCTATAAATGTCTTTTTTCGCCAATTTCTTTCAAGGCGTTTACAATGTTTTTTTGCGGGACCGTAGGTTATCATTTAACCAAGAGGTGGATTGTTTAGCTCTGAGGGATCATGTTGCGGTAAAGAATGCCAGGTCATTGATATTGTTGAGAATCCAGTCATCAGTGCGCTCTGCATCTAGTTCTGGATCTCCAGACAGAAAGGGGGGGTCTGCTTCTAGAGCACTGCAGAGCTTATGCCCTCCATGCTCTGTTGTGTTGCAACTGCTCCTCCTGCCCGCTCTGCGTGGTCTGCTATGAAGCCCCTACCCTGTTCCCCTGCCCTCTATTGTCTGTGTCCAGCCTCTACCCCTCCCTTCTGTCCTCCAAGGTCCTTTGTGCATGCCCCTGCCCCCTCCCTCTTGTTCATCATTGCTGCTGTGCTGCCACTGATCCTCCTGCCTGCCATGCACGGTCTTTTGTGCTGCCAGTGCCCCTCCCACCTGCCCTGTGTGGTCAGCCTGCTGCCCCTAGCCCCCTGCCACTTTCCCTCCCTTGCCCGCATGAATGCCCTTATAGGCTCCCTATTGTCCTCCATGGTGTGTTGTGCTTACAGAGCCCATCCTGCCTGCCCATCATGGTCAGCTTGCTGCTCCTGCCCTGCCTTCTTGCCCATTGTCCTACATTGTGCAGGACTCTATCCCCTCACTCCGACCTTCCAGGGTCCCTTGTCATGCCTCTGCCCCCTTCCTCTTGCCCTCCATGGTCCATTGTGCTGCAACTGCTACTCCTTACTGCCCTGTATGGTCAGGCTGCTGCCCTTGCCTCCTTCTCTCCTACCCTCTGTTGTCCATGTGCATGGCCCTGTCCCCACCCTATTTCTTTCCATGGTCTGTTGTGCTGCACTGCCCTCCCCCTTGCCCTATGTGGTGTATTGTGCTGCTCAACACCAGTTCTTGCTCTGTAAGGTCAGTTTGGTGCCCCTGCCACCTCCCTCCAGCCATCTATTGTACGAGCACATGTCCCTACCCCATTTATTCTGCCCTTCATGGTCCATTGTGCCATACATGCCAACATTTCAAACTTGGTAAATGGACGATTTTGAAAAGAAAATCGGAGGAACTGACTTACATTGAAACAGAGGAGATTTTAGGCAGGAGACAGCTAAAATAAAGACCTTTTGGGATTACAAAAATCTTGAGTCTCCTGCCTGAATCGGGTCTGTTGACATATATGGTTGTACTGCCACTGCCTCTCCTTTCTGCCCTCAATGGTCCATTGTGTTGCCGCAGCCCCTCTTACCTCTCCTGTAAGGTTTGGTTTGCTACCCCTGCTCCATTTCCCCTGCCATCCATGGTCCGTTGTGATGCCACTGCCCCTCCCGCCTGCCTAGCGTGGTCAACTTGCTGCCTCTGCCCTCTCCTCCCTACCCTCTATTGTCCGAGTCTGTGCCCCTTACCTCTGCCTCCCAATGGTGTTCTAATGAATAACTAAATCGGTAACGTTCTGTATTTATTACAAAAGTGTGGCACACCTGAAGTTATCTTGATGGAATCAAAACTGTAAAACCTAAAGCATTCCCTTTAGAAATGATAAAAATGAGGGTTTCTTTTCCCATTGCAATTATGGTGAGTGCTCTAAAAAACTAAAATGAGGAGACATTTTGTGAGTTCTCAAATAACGACTATTCACTTTGAAATTATTCGCTATCTTTATGTTTTTTTTTATTCCAGTTGATTACTTGATTATTTCTAACACTTAGGGGAGAGGATGTTGTGTTACAGCCAGAGCTGCTGACTATGCAACTGGGAAAACAGGTTCAAGTTGCAGCATAGAGTTTGAGAGTCGGCTCAACATCCAGTGAATCTGGGCAAATCTCTTAACCCCTTGGGTGCTATGGACCGAATGGTTCCGTCCACAGCCATGGTGCTCGTGTGCCGAGGACGGGACCGTTCCTTCCTAGCACCCACCCACGGGGGAAGCGCTGGTACTCCCGCTGTGGGCTGCCCAACTACAAGCCTCCACTGGGGATAGCAGCGGAAGCGCTTCCGCTGCCACCCCCAACCCCCCTTGGCGAGCTGATGATGTCGGCGACTTCACGGTGTGTCTACGTCATCACATGCTGACAGGGACACGATGGAAGCCATTTGATTCCAGAGCGTCCAAGGAGTGGACGTTTGTGCAGGTATATCCTTCTCCCAGGGGTCGGGGGTGGAGGTTTAAATTGCAGATGCAGGGGTAAAAGAAATAAGTTACTTACCTGTAACTGCAGTTATCCAGTGTTGGTATCTTTCATAGATTCACATGCCTGAATCATTCCCTGTCGTTGAAGTGGGAGTCCCACGGTACATATAATAAAGCAGTAAATAATAAATTCCATAGGCTATCATGGAGGTAACCATGTATTCAATAGCCTATCAACCTCCTTTTATAAAAAGGACCAAACTCAAAACACGACCAATCAGCAACCAGCACCCTCTAGAACCTTCCCAAGAGAGGCTGAATCCCTCAGATTTTCCAGCACAAGTGCAGTTAGTAGTACTGTAATGCCAGAGAAGCCTCTTCGGGGAGGAAGGTGGGTTGCATTTGAATCTATGAAAGATACCAATACTGGATAACTGCAGTTACAGGTAAGTAACTTATTTCTTATCCAGTATTGCGGTATCTTTCATAGATTCACATGCCTGCATCAGAATAGTAAGCAGTTCCGTATATATAGAAATATATATATACATCATTCTGCTAAGCACTTAAGTGGACGGTGGGTAGTGCTAAAATATCCTTCAATATAATGCAAATACCCAAAGTAATGGTCTGCATACTGAACATTGTTAGATCACAAAAATCAATGATATGACTTAAAGAAACCACAAACATATATATATATATATATATATATATACATACTTAATTTGTAACATCATTCATCATTTCCTTTTTTTTTTTTAAGTAATTCCTCTATTTAAAGAGGTTTACCTTACTGAAATAGGTTTCGTAGCACTGCCTGTCCCACGGCTGCGTCAGCCCGCTGTGATGACTCCATGCAGTAATGCTGCGTAAACGTGTGCGTTGTTTTCCACGTTGCAGCTCTGCAGATCTTTTCCAGTGGTACCCCGGCAAACATAGTAGCTGATGTGGAAACTGCCCGAGTGGAGTGTGCTTTTACAGTCCTTGATAATGGTTTGCCAGCCTTGTTGTGACAAAATTGGATTGTGCTCGCTATCCTGTACATGAAAATCTCTTCCCCTGAAGATATCAAGTCACTCAACGGAACCCTGCACAAAACACTAAATTGGCTAACCTCTAACCACCTCAAACTAAACGCCCTTAAAACGGAATTCCTCCTCATCTCACCCACTAGGCAAACCCCTATTGTTGAGAAATATCTAACAAACCTCTCAGCTCTCAACTGCACACCACACATCATTGATTCCACGAAATCACTAGGAATTGTGCTAGATAAGAACCTAAACATGCAGGATCACATCAGAGCATCTACCAAAGGAGCGAACTATCAACTGAGCATCCTAAGAAAACTCAAACCCTACCTTCCCCATGATGACTTCATATCTGCTGTGCAAGCACTAGTCATCTCAAGACTAGAATGCGGCAGTGCTACTCTATGTGGGCTTCCGAAACTCAGTTTAGCCCCCCTTAGAGCATCTCTGAATGCTGCGACTAGACTCATCACCGGCTCTAAGAAAACCAACAACATCTCTCCGGACCTGAAATCGCTCAACTGGCTTCCGTTTGAATCAAGGATCCAGTTAAAAATTGCATGTATGACTCATAGAGCACTACACTTCAACACTCCTTGTTATATGGGGTTATATGGCCCTAAGACACATTGCCGACTTTGCTAAGTTAGCATGAGTTTTGCTTGCCCTATGCTGCTGCTTTTGCACAGGCCTCTGCTAAGCGTTTGTTTTCGCGACACTTTGCCTCTGCCCTGCACATGATAACAGATTGTTCTTCACGTTCTCAGCTTTCCCTTCAATTCTGTCTGAACATAATGTGCAAGGTCGGTCAACAATGTCTCTTGTTATTCTGTTCTGGTCAGTCCCTATTACCTAGACAAAACATGTTACCAACAGCTGCAATGTGGAAGAATCGTGCTTTGATATAACGTTGTTGCATGTTTTTGAAACACTCTCGAAGAAAGCCGTTCCATGGAGCTGAACGCTGCTGTTCCTATGGAATATGACACTTTACAACGCACGCGTTACAACGCGTGTCATTACAACAAATTTTTTACATCGCAAAATCCATTACAACGCATGTCGTTACAACGCATGTTGTTACAACGCATAATCCATTACAACGCAACTACTATTCTAACTCCGCCAGGGCGTTACTTTGGGGAATGCGTTGTAATGGATTATGCGATGTAATGACATGCATTGTAATGGATTTCGTGTTGTGAAACATTCGTTGTAATGACACGCGTTGTAACGCGTGCGTTGTAAGCGATGTTTCCCGTTCCTATGATGTAAACCCTTGGGTTTAGGCTTTCAGGTAGGGGTCTGCTAATAACGCCTAGAGACCTTCTGTTTTATAAAATAACTTCTTACTGCCGTGGGGAGGGTGATTAGGCCCAGTTGTTTTGCCTTTTTCACAGTCTTTATAAAATGACGACTCCTTTTATATTCTATGGTATTGTAACAATGCTAATGATTCTTGCCTTATGCATTTTGCTGCTAGTTGTGGTTCGCGTACTGTTTCATGAATCACTATAGTCAAACTAAACATTTTGAACTTATTTAGTGACTCTGATTATTTTTATTGTGGACAAGTACGTGAGAGCGAAAGAGTGTCTTGTTCCCGCGACTCTGAGGTGAGTCGGGAGTGCTCGTGTTCTGGGTTGTCTAAACATTCGTAGCTTCTTGATATTTGTAGGAGACCGAATGAGACACTATTGCTAGTCGGTTGGGATTTTGGGTACTAAGGTGATAGGAGGTACACCCCTATTTACTGAGGTCCTGTTTTCTTGTGCATAGTTCTGTGTATGAGCAGAATCCCCGCAACATGGCGCCGCCAACGTTTGGTCTGGTTCTTATCTGCGAGACGCTTGAGTAGTGCTCGTGCTGGTCCACAATACCCTCACATCTGTTTCCGGAGACAGCTGTGACGGAGTAACCTCCTATATTGACATTTTTATAGGTTTATTCAAGCTTGAAGTTTTAAAAGGTATTTCTTTTCTTATAACCCGAGTTTGCGCTGCCACTCTTTAAGTTGTTCTACTGTCTTCTCTATAATGGCTGTAGTTGATATTCCGGCTCATAGCAGAGCCGCGCTGAGGGCGCACTTGACTCATTATGCAGTCCCTGATGCTGGGGCCGCACTTATTTTTGTGGTGGAAGCCAATCCGGCTCACCAGTTTGAGGTTTTTTACTCTTGGGTCACATTTCCGGCGGTGGATGGCACTGATGATTTGTTTCACACGTATGCTGCCACCGCCGTTCCTCAGCAGTATCAGCCTTATAGAGCACTTGAGATTCCGCTTACAGCTTGGCAACACCGTATTTGGTTTAATGGCGCCCTTTGTCACCCATTAACGGTGGTCCGTTTAGGCCCTTTATCTATAGATGGGGCCACATGGCCCGTTTTGGCTGGGTTTACCCCACACCCACGTGCTTTTACAACTGCGACTCTGGCAGAGCTCCGCGTCTTACATACATCATTGGTACGCGTTTATAGAGCTGTAATACAGTACGTAACACGCACCGTCCAGGTGGGACCACCTGGCGCTGCGGTGCAACCTGCGGGTCCTGGTGGCGTGACCATCAGTCCCGTTATTGTTAATTCTGTCATGGGCAAGCGCCCACAGAATAAGGATTAGTTTCCTTATTGGCTTGCCGAGAAATTTGGACAGATAGAAGCTGTCTTTCCTAATACCACTCCTGTGGATAAACACAGGATTTTAACTATTAGTTTACCCAAAGACTTAATTCCCGAATTGGCTGATTGTAACACCTGGGGCAGGGTGTTTGCGGCGGTATATTCTATGTGTTTCGGCACCCCCTCCATGACCGTGCTCACCTCTGTGATTAAACGCGTTCAAGATGAACACGGAGCAGAAGCAGCTGTTGAGCTGGGGATGAGACTGGTGGGAGTGTTCGACGTGGTTGCTGATATGATCCTTGCGAATGTCAAGGGCGATGCCGTTAGCTTTCAAGTAGCAAACCGCTTAGAGGCGGTCGCGGAGCCTGACAGACCACGAGAATTACCAAAGATTTTTGCAAAGGCTTACAAAACCATAGGCCGCAATAGTCTGGGAAATAAGCCTACGACTCAAATACAAACGCAGTCTCAAGTACAACAGAAAGCCCAGCCTGACAAGGATGGGCGCCCTTTCTTTCCTAAAAAGAATTGGCAAAGAATTAAGAAACAGGGTTCCCAACAACAGAAGCAGGGTTCGCGTGCCAGTTCACCTACCCCTGATGCTTCTGAACGTACTTATGACTTGCGCGATCGCGCTAAAATTAAGTCTCCTGAAAGGTTTCAGGTTCCTGACCAACGTTCTCCTCGTTCTTTACAGGAAACATCAGGCTCACAAGCCGGTGGAGGGGATCGCCAGGATCGGGGTAGAAGTCAACCTGCGTCACAACTTCGTGAACAGCCTCGACAGTTTGAAGTCAAGGACAAGCAGGGTGATTCCGCACGAACCCGTTCTCCTTTTCAAAAGAAAAAGGTTGCCGCTTTAATAGCGAGGTATGCCACAGACGTTGAGGACGCGACTCCTGGATTGGACTTGGACAGTGACTCTGCTCGACAGCGCGGCGGAAGTTACCATAGTCAGAGAGGCTCTACGTCCCCGTCTGGATGTGACAGCAACTGACACATTTGTTACAATTGAGACTGCAGATACCCGGGTTGCCCCCCCGGATAGACTATATGAAGTACTTTTCCAAATTGAAAGTGATATACTGCGTCCCATTAAGGTTGTTTTCTGGGAGAATCTAACCGCTACATATGACATTTTATTGGCAGAGAAAGATTGGCCTCCACCCTTTGTGTTATCCTCTTCTCGGGGGGAAGATGTGATACTTCCGAGTTTTTCACGTTGTGTCCCTGAGGAACAAGCGCAGGCTTTCGCAGAGGA
Organism: Calotriton arnoldi; assembly: GCA_963921515.1. NCBI lineage: Eukaryota > Metazoa > Chordata > Amphibia > Caudata > Salamandridae > Calotriton > Calotriton arnoldi. The sequence goes on from CAWUFW010004552.1 coordinate 1,275,259, forward strand.
ATGGGCTTTGGCCTTAGCCCCAGCGGTGTATCGCAATCAGGTGGGTTGGGACGTTGATTCGCCAGCTCATGAAATACCATTGCGCACTATGCCACAACCTCAATATCCCATCAAACGAGAAGCGAAGGCTTCGGTTTGTGACATTCTAAGACAATTAGAGTATCAGGGGGTCATTGAGTCATGTGTATCACCTATGAATAATCCTCTCTTTACTGTCCCTAAACCTGATGGGACTTTTCGGATTGTATTGGATTATAGGAATTTGAACAGCCATTGCCGCACCTTTGCGGTCCAAAACACACACAGTTCAGCGCTGGTGAATAATATTGGGCCCGATTCACAGAACTAACTTAAGACAAAATCCTAAACTTACTACCATTTTGGTATTCACAGAAGGCACTTACTCATTTTGGTATTCACAGAAGGCACTTACTTACTCATTTTGAGTAACTTACTCATTTTGAGTAACTTACTCATTTTGAGTAACTTACTCATTTTGTGTAACTTACTCATTTTGGTATTCACAGAAGGCACTTACTCATCAATGAGTAAGTGCCTTCTGTGAATACCAAAATGGGTAAGTTCCACAAAATGAGTAAGTTACTCAAAATGAATAAGTTACTCATTTTGTATTCACAGAAGGCACTTACTCATCAATGAGTAAGTGCCTTCTGTGAATACCAAAATGAGTAAGTTACACAAAATGAGTAAGTTACTCAAAATGAGTAAGTTACTCAAAATGAGTAAGTAAGTGCCTTCTGCGAATACCAAAATGAGTAAGTGCCTTCTGTGAATACCAAAATGGTAGTAAGTTTAGGATTTTGTCTTAAGTTAGTTCTGTGAATCGGGCCCATTGTTCGTAAAATATACAAAACGACACTTGACATTTCGAATGGTTTCTACAGTCGCAATCTCAACCGTGCGAGTGGTGACCTGACAGCATTCATTGCCGTCGGAAATCAGAAAAAATTTACACGGGTGCCTATGGGGTACAAGAACAGCCCCGGGGCATTTGCGGCACGCATTGTGTCTTTGTTACATGACATTGACCCTGAGGCCTTGTCGTATGTAGATGACATCTATTTGACTGACGACGACCTCGCGCCGCATCTTGACCGAGTCGACCACATAATATTGTCTTTTGCCGACTACGGTTATAAATTTAATTTTGCAAAGTCACACATTGCCCATCTGGCAGTGCTCTTTTTGGGCTACGAGCTCAATAATGAGGGAAAGGGTCTTGCACCTCACTTCCTGGAGAAATGTGCACATTTGCAACCACCTTCTTCTTTGAAAAAGTTACAATCCCTGCTGGGTTTTTTAAACTTCGGGAGGACTTACATTCCCGATTATGCCCAGCGTATCAAACCGCTTTATGCGTTGATACAACCTAAGTTCTCTTCTGCCAGCTGGCTTCCGGAACATTCATCCGTTCTGCAGTCTTTGCAGGCGGATTTGCTTGCATCTAACTTCTTAATGACTCGTGATAACACCACCAACCTAGTAATACGTATCGTTTCTGGGGCGGTGGGTTTCACGTACTTAACATTCAATGAAGGAGACACAATACCTATTGCATACAAATCACACTTGTACACTGCGGCTGAAATGCGTTTTTCCTCTGTAGAAAAAATCTTGACGGCAGTGCAGATGGCGATTCTAAAGGAACGCTCACTGGCACAGGGCAAACGCATTCTTATGGTCACTCCCTTCCCTGCTTTGGAAGCGGTGACTAAAGCTAGTGTGCCTAACTCTAAGGCATTGCACCCACGTTGGATTCAATGGGCTACTTCTTTGACGTCTTCGGATGTCACATTTGTCTTTGATCCGTCTCTTCAGACTCAGGAGTTTTTGCAGTATGAATTTGTTCATCCTCCTCCTTTGTCCCTTCTTCCTCTGTGTGAGTACAATTGCATCATTTATACCGATGGCTCGGCGCAACCGGCCACGGGTTCCAAACATGCTTATTCTGCGGCTTGTGCTATTGTGGCTGGCTCCATTGAAGATGGAGAGTTTAAGTCATCCATTGTGCACAGACAGGCACTAGGAGACTGCACGGCGCAATTGGCCGAACTGCGTGCTCTTGTTCTAGCTCTAGAGTTTGCTGATCCTCTTGTGAATACTCTTATTGTGTGCGATTCTTACTATTGTGTTCAGTCGTTCAATGACAACTTATTCTTTTGGTCTCAAAATGATTACCTCGATTCTAAAGGCAGCGCAATTAAGCATAAAACGCTTTGGGTTCGAGTGGCAGATCTTAAACAACGTCTGCCTCTCACACATGTTATTCACACTCTTGGCCACCAGCGTATCGGAACACACGCTCTTGGTAATTCTATGGCTGATGAAGCGGCCAAGTCTGCAGTAGCCACGTGTTCCGTAGCAGCAGTTACAAGATCTATGACTAAGGTTGATAATGAAATTCTGGCAGCGGTCGCTGCAACTAGGGAGGGAGGTAATTATCCTGCGGGTTTCCCTTCTAAATACTCTTATCATGCAACTCCCAAACAGGTTCCTTATGCTACCATTCCTTCAGTTGGGGATCGGCTGATTCCCAACTCTGACCGCAGACAAGCTTTGATCAAGGCCGCACATGAAGGCATTGCTTCTGCACATGCTGGTGTGTCGGCAACAGTCACTATTCTTCCGCAACGTTACTGGTGGCGTGGTTTATATAAACAGACTCGTAACTATGTTCTTTGCTGTGATGTTTGTCAACAAATCAAGCCTTCTACAGTCCCACGTCCGCCACAAACACAGCTATGTATTTCTAATAGACCTTTTGGCTGTGTCTATCTTGATCACTGCGGTCCTCTTTCTTCTGATACTGCATACAAGTATATCTTGGTTGCGGTTGATTCGTGCACTCGATTCCTGTGGGTATGGCCACAACGTAGTGCTGACACTCAAAATGTCATCAGGGATTTGCGTGTCTTTATCGGGATGTTTGCCTGTGGTACCTTCCATTCTGACCAAGGTCCAGCGTTTGCCTCTAAGGCTTACAAGGATGCAATGAAGTCGTTGGGGGTACAGGTGCAGTTTTCGTCTCCATACAGGCCTGAGGGCAGTTCAGTTGTGGAGCGAATGAACCGTGACTTAAAGCAATCCTTGACAGCTAGAGTCTTAGGTACTGGCAGGGACTGGCTGTCCCACTTGTATGGGGTCCAACGTGCATTAAATAATCTCCCTAGAAGATCTCTGGGTGGGCGGACCCCTTACGAAATGCTCTTTGCCTTTCACATGTTTGTTCCTGACCTTGATGGTCTGGACATTGTGGCGGCTGCCTCTAAGTTTGACGTAGATAATCCTTCTGCTATGTTACAGGATCTACAAAAGTCCCGTGATACTCTGGCAACTGAGCATTTACCATCTTCGCCTGCTGATGCACAACTGATTCCTGTTACCGGTTGGCTTCCTAAAGTTGGAGATCTAGTGCGGGAGAAGATTGAAAACAAAAAAGAATTTGGTCTCTCTTATCGTGCTCCGGTTTCTGTACTTGGACTGAAGGGTACTCGTACTGTCATTCTACCACCATTGCCAGGTCGCAAAGACAACAGATACATCTCAGTGGACAATGTCAAGTTACACTGTGTGGCCGATTCTGAATAGTGTGACACCTGCAGTTTCGTGCAACGCAATATCTTTAGCACCGTTAACTTTGTCGTCACCTGCTGCCACAAGAATGTCTGCTCATATGATGGACACTGTAATTGATCTTCAGACTATGCGACAAACATCTTCTGCGATGGATCTTGTGTGTCCTTTTCCGGCTACTGATTCCGTGTGTGAGATACCATCTAGCCCAAGAGTATGAATGGACGATTCAACGCTTTCACCTTTGCTTGCAAGTCCAGTGAGTGCCTGTGAAGGAGAACCGGCACACCTTTCTTCTGCCTCGTCCTCCTCATAATCCAGTTTGCCTGATGCACCTAAATCTAAGTTGCGTATTTTTTACTCCTGGTTCAAAAAGACATACTTCGTTACCCCATGGACCTACATTTGGTTGGTACTTATCATGTTATTTCTCTTCATGTCAATTGGATTTGTGACAGTGTTCTTTTTACTTATAAATGGCCATTTTCTCCCTGAACGCTCTGCAGTAAAAATGGTCGATGGAACTTTGGCTCCTCACACCTCGTCCCATATAATGAAACGTGACAAGACTTTTGTAAATATTTCAACTTTTCCTGTTCATGATGGCATCGTTTGGGACAAAGTAGCTTACGAAATCCATGGCCCGACTGAGCTCCTTAGAGTTCCGTACGTATTTCGCGTCTCATTAGATGTGGTGACACGGGACATACATTCGGATGATTGGGATATGCAGGCAGTTCATGCATTGTTTTCAGATTTAAAATATTATGCTGCCTTTGATGCTGAAGATTTATATTTAAATTCTGCCAATTATGGTGATCTCTTTTGCTATCAACATTATGGGCATCATTGTTTACACAAAACAAACACCATGAGACCTGTTTTTAATTTTACCCAATGGGAACATTGTCCCACTCCCTTAAAAGGGAGTTCTACAACTCTTAGAAATAAGTTCACCTATTTCTCGGATTATGATTTGACCAATCCTGAATCCTACTTTTTTCGGCTTCAGAAATCCCCTACATCTAAATACCTGTTATCACACACTAAACTAATTTACGCCAACTCGTTTAGAACACAGTTGGCCACACACGGTTATGACCATTGGAAACAGACTATAGGTTTAAAATCAATCTGGGGCACAAAGCCATGGCAGGTTCAGGGCACTGAGGAATTACATTGTGCCTGCCTGATCCCGACTCAATTGCTGTTTTTAAATAGAACCATTTACCAAACATCCTGTTATGGCCTTGCAACTGTCAAAAACCTAAATACCCTCTCCATTCCATCATTAGCTGAATATGATGATTGGCAGTTGCATAATAACTACACCATTGAGGCTTTGCAGGCTCTCCTTCCAAATGCCTCCTTTAATGTTTCTGAAATTGATCCATTGGGATGGTTGTTGTGGCAAACTAATGCAAATGCATGCCAGTTGCGTTTCTATAATGTGACACCTGGTTTTATTCAGACTAAGCCTGACCCTAGTTATCCACCTCATCATTCTGTGACTACATACTCGGTAGGTAAATTGTGCCAGCAGTGGCTAGAACACTCTACCCTTGCATCTGTTAAACAGCACCTTTCGATCCTGTCGAATGATATCGATTTGGCTGATTTTCTCCTAGGCCCACGTAATCCAAGGACCAAGAGATTTCTTTATGCCTCTTATAATGAAATTTGGAAACTTTCACAGATGGAAGCCGCCTTCCGTCTGCGTCAAATTGACCAGGCAAACTTTGGAAAAAGTCCTTGCTGTGGTGGACAACAGCATTAACACACTTTCTTCACGCATCTACACCTTAGACAATATTGTTTCTTCTGTTATAGATATTGTGCAAAGTGATGTTTCTGTGTTATATCATGGTCAGAATCAGTTAAGGTCGGTCATGCAATTTGCTTGGACGTTGCAGACACTGAAAATGGGTAAAGTGCCTTGGGATTATTTAAATGCCAGTGCTTTATTTTTGCCTTTTAACCTGACTGATAAACAGAAGTTTATGTCCATGAAAGATGCTGTATACACGCTGTTACATATTGAACAATTGGAGCCTTTGCCGTTCTCTGTAGCGGAAACGGACTCTGCTGTTTGGTTAATTCATGGCGTAATCACTTTGCCCTTTTCACTTTTTCAATTTAAATCATGTATGCAACACTTTCCTGTTGGCCGCTTTGAACCGCTTGGCACAGCTTTTCTGCATGAATTATGGGTCCTACCCTTTGCTTATCGGTGTTTGAGGGAGGATAAAGAAGTTTTCCTCACAGGGGAGGAGTGTGATTCGGTAGTGGGTCACTCTCGTGTGTGCAAACAAGTTAAGTTGCACGGCGAGTGTAATGTGTCAGCGCCCAATCTAGCTTGCTTTTTGAAGGGGACCCCAGTACCATCCATCACGCCTGTCTTTACATTGCTTACTAACTGCATCTATCTCATTTTAAACAATCAAGACTGCTGTGGTTTGTGGGCGGGTGTCCCATACTTGGTAACTGTTTCCCAGCGCGTAACTTGCTGTAGTAATGTCCTTTTCCCGCCCCTGCAAGGGAGTTTAGATTCTTCGCTTTGGCCTTCCATTCCGACTTTGAAAACAGAGTTCAACAAGTTGAGCAGGCTCAAAGCCCTTTTATTCCAACAGGAGGTGGCCCTCACTTCCGCCCGTGAAACACTCAGATTGAAGGTGGCACGGACGTCCAGTGAGATACAGTCGCTTCTTAACACTACCCTCCCACTTCATTTTGGGGAACTCATTCACCAAATATTTAATGCATCTGATACAACAGGCCTTGCCCATTTTTTTAAATGTGTGGGATCTGGCCTGGTCTCTTCCTTTCAAACTATATTCGGGGTCATACCGGCTATTATTCATTCTATATTTTCCAGCGTCTTCGGAGGTTTCCCCTTATTATTGGCGCTGGCAGCTGGAGTTCTGCTTCTCCTCCTTGTGCTTCGCAATGGCAGCTCGCTTTGTGGCTCTGCACAGCCTGGCACAGCTACAACTGTATCGTGATCGCCTATATGAGGCTTTTGGATGCTTGCCTTTAGCCACACTTGGCGTAACTTACGACTTGACATTCCGCTTTGCCTATTTTACTTGCGTGCAACCAGTGCTTCATTGCAAAGGATGTCATTTCTCCTGGGCAATGGAGTTTTGCTTATCGAACACGTGGTGTCCAATCCCTGATTTCAGCCGGTTGATAGGTCCCTTAGAGACGCATGACGTGGCCTGTTCTGTGGATGGTCTAATGACGTGTGCAGCTTTACTTGGAATCTTGGATCAATGGGATATCTGTGCGGCTGCGCAGGCTTTCCTACAACGAAGTTTCATTGAATATCACGCAAGTTTGCCTTTTCTATTTTTGGATGCTCCTGTTTGTGAGGAACATGATTGTTCCTTCGACTTACTCAATTGGATGTCTTCACTTTTTTCCACCAATGACAATGATGAACTATTGGAAGGAATTGCATTCCTTTGCACCTAAACCTTCATGGATTGACTACTTGGGTCATCCCTACTCCACTGTCTGACATACAGACTCTTTTTTTTCAAGCTCAACGTGCCTTTATTTTCTTTTTTTTTTTTTTTTAGAAAGTCCCTCACCAATATTTTAAACAAAGCCTGACTTTTGAACTCTGTTTTCGTTCTTCTGTCTATGTCCTACTGACTTACCAGGGGGAGGGTGTTATATGGGGTTATATGGCCCTAAGACACATTGTCGACTTTGCTAAGTTAGCATGAGTTTTGCTTGCCCTATGCTGCTGCTTTTGCACACGCCTCTGCTAAGCGTTTGTTTTCGCGACACTTTGCCTCTGCCCTGCACATGATAACAGATTGTTTTTCACGTTCTCAGCTTTCCCTTCAATTCTGTCTGAACATAATGTGCAAGGTCGGTCAACAATGCCCTCTAGGAGCACCAGCACACTGCTGCTCAAGCCGAAGAAATTTTAATAAATGAAAACCTACAATCGTACATTCTCTGGTATTGCCCTGAGAATTTGGAACTCCCTACCTGTGGAAACAAGACTGATTCCTTCAACATTTGCCTTCAAAAGGGAAGTGAAAGCCCTTCTGATGAACACTGCTTTGAACTAGGTTTTTTTTTGGGGGGTTTCTCCTTTTGTCTCCTATCTTGTTTAGCCGATTAATCTGCTACCTAGCATTTGCTACGGCCTCAAGTGTAGCCCGCTAATATGTCAGTATGTTCCTGATGTATATTTTGTTACTTTGTCTCCCACTGCTATCTAACTATGTCTTCCACAACTCGTATGTAAAGCACTCTGATACCCGCTTGGGTCATGTTCGCGCTACACAAAACTTTAAAAATAAAATAAATAAAATAAAATAAATATCCATCTGGCGATAGCAGCCTTAGAAACTGCAACGCCCTGGCGGCCTTGTCCATAGGCTACGAATAGCTGATCTGACTAGCGTATAGCTTTAGTCCTTTGAAAGTAGAATTTAAGACATCTTTTGACGTCTAAAGTGTGAAGCGTTCTTTCTGCAGGCGTAGAAGGATTAGGGAAGAAAGTTCTAAGGATGACCGGTTCATTCAAATGGAACTGAGAGGGAACCCTAGGGATGAATTTAGGATTTGTTCTGAGAATGACCATTTCATCAGTGAAGCGCAGGAAAGGATGCGCTATGGTAAAAGCTTGTATTGCACTAACCCTTCTTGTTGATGTGAGCGCCAAAAGAAGAGCAACTTTCCATGTTAAATATTTTATGTCTGCCTTGTGGATGGGCTCAAAGGGTTGCTTTAGCAGTTGTGATAGAACTACATTTAGCTGCCACTCTGGGGGTGGAGCTCGGATGGGTGGGACAGTTCGAAACAGTCCTTTCATAAATTGCTTTACGATTCTTGATGAGCATAAGGATGGGCATTCAGATGAGCGTCTGTATTTAGATATAGCAGCGAGGTGAACTTTAACTGAAGAGTATGCCAATCCAGATTTTGCTAAGGATAGCAAATAAGTAGGCTGTCCGGAAATCGGTTAAAACCGACTGTGCCCGACAGTACTCTACCGGATGAAAATCAGCTGACCCGGTTTAAACTGAGTGTCACTGATTTTCATTGTTGTTGCACCACTTGTCCACTTGATGGAGCCAAAGCATTACAAGCCAAGCTGCAATTTAGGCCCGAGAACGAAGCAGCTCGGAACGTGAGTCACCCCCATTAAATTCGGGGAGACATATTGGTTGGCAAGGTTGGTGGGTGGGGCCAGGTCCCATTGAAAATACTGTCCGGACTTTGTCTGGCCCCACACACCGCACCACACTTCAGACCGCCACGACGACGAGACGACGACCAGACGACGACTGCCAGTGCTCCAAGTGCTCCAAGGCCCAGCAGGTAAGTGGAAAGTGCGTGTTTTGTCGAACTGTAACATTGCTACAGAAACACCACTGTCACTGTAGCAGCAGAGAGGCTCTGATAGCTTTGATGCCCCCATACCTTTGTGCAAGCAGGGGTTGAATAGCGGAGGAAGGACAGGGTTGGCCTATTTGTGTCTTAGTGTGTGTGGAGGGCAAGGAGTTAACTAACTGCAGCCTGCTCGCTGCCCCGCACACCTGCCGAAGTCAGGACGAGCAGTCCGACGCGCACATTCGAACCTGGTTCTCGTGTTGTAAAGTGCAGCTTCAAAGTCCACCTTTGGGTAGAATGAAGTATCCGCATATACAATTCCGAGGGCCTCAGATGAAGCATTTTGTAATGACAAGTATTGCTCACCATAATGTATCTTGTTTAAGAGTACGAGTTTCTTGGTGCACTCGATCTGTCTACGGCCTGCGATTCAGCTGTTCCAAGCAAAGTCAGAGAGCTTGGGGGTTAATAGCTTTTCATTTTTATGGTTAAATGGATGGAAAGCCTCAGCAAGTTCTTCTAACCCAAGGTAGGCCCAGGAGTAACAAATCAGTGCCGGATTATTATAAATTTTTTAGGGGGGAGGGTTTTATATAGCGCAAACAAGACCCGGAGGTATCAGAGCGCTTTACATGAGCACCAGTTGCGTTACAACCTCTTCTGACATTGGACACCCGTATTCTACACTATGTGAATAATTGAAGATATACATTATTTATGTCTCGTCTCTCTGAGAAGTAACTGAGTGTCCCACTGTTTAGTGCAACACAGAGTGCAAGGGGCGAAGACAGACAGGAGAATGGGGAGCCGAGGTGTAAATGGTCCAAGGGCCAGAGCAACACCAGGCCCCCTGCCTGGCTCACGTGGGGGGGAGAGGAACTGTCGTGTTCTGGCGTCCGTCTTACTGCAGCCGCACCCGAGTACTTCACAGGTCTTTAAAAGACCATTTACTTAATGAGACTTTGTTGTTTTTCACCCCTTCTTAGAGCCCCTGCATCTCCATTCTGCCGATTGTTGGAAGAATCCCCCCCCCCCCCCGAAATTTGACTGTAGTTGCGCCTCTGGGAGCTATGTAAGTATATTTACGCCACTGGTCCTTATTACTGTTGAACTCTATATGAATGTTTCATACTGGACACATATGGATTCAACATTCCCCTTTCATTAAGCTGAACATTCTCCTGCCAATAGGTTACCTGACCTGCATCTGTATATACACCGCATTTCTTTGCAATTTTATAAAGCGTGAAATTGGCCTAAGGGCATTCGACCACCAAGTATTACTCATTTTTAGGCACGCTGGAGGTTAGGTAATTTGCCCAGAATCACAGGATGATGAGGTGAAGCTGGTATTCGAACCTGGTTCTCGTGTTGTAAAGTGCAGCTTCAAAGTCGGCAGCTCTACTCGCTAGGCACACCTCCCCCTTGCCTCTAGGAAAATCTTTAGGAACACAGACAGACTAAACAGTTGCTAAAAATGTGCCCTACTCAAAAGCCAAACACGACCAGAACTACTCTTGCACAGAAACACCCTGCTCTGTCCCTCTGCACCATAGGTGTCTCGGTCTGCAGTGCGTACTATGTAACTGCTGGACCTATTCACTCCGTTTCCAGAAGTAATACTCCCTGAAAATTATATTTTTCACCCAGTGGGCGAAAAATGCAGCATTTCGGAAAGCGAGTGCCACGCTTGGGTAGAATGAAGTATCCGCATATACAATTCCGAGGGCCACAGATGAAGCATTCTGTAATGACAAGTATTGCTCACCATAATGTATCTTGTTTAAGAGTACGAGTTTCTTGGTGCACTCGATCTGTCTACGGCCTGCGATTCAACGGTTCCAAGCAAAGTCAGCGAGCTTGGGGGTTAATAGCTTTTCATTTTTATGGTTAAATGGATGGAAAGCCTCAGAAAGTGCTTCTAACCCAAGGTAGGCCCAGGAGTAACAAATCAGTGCCGGATTATTATTAATTTTTTAGCGGGGAGGGTTTTATATAGCGCAAACAAGACCCGAAGATATCAGAGCGCTTTACATGAGCACCAGTTGCGTTACAACCTCTTCTGACATTGGACACCCGTATTCTACACTATGTGAATAATTCAAGATATACATTATTTATGTCTCGTCTCTCTGAGAAGTAACTGAGTGTCCCACTGTTTAGTGCAACACAGAGTGCAAGGGGCGAAGACAGACAAGAGAATGGGGAGCCGAGGTGTGAATGGCCCAAGGGCCAGAGCAACACCAGGCCCCCTGCCTGGCTCACGTGGGGGGGAGAGGAGCTGTTGTGGTCTGGCGTCCGTCTTACTGCAGCCGCACCCGTGTACTTCACAGGTCTTTAAAAGACCATTTACTTAACGAGGCTTTGTTGTTCTTTCACCCCTTCTTAGAGCCCCTGCATCTTCACTCTGCAGATTGCTGCTAGAATTATCACCCCCCCCCCGAAATTTTTATTAGCCCGCAACCCCCCCCCGAAATTTGACTCTAGTTGCGCCTCTGCCCATCTCAAAAGAAATGGTGATATTTTTCTGGTTATAGATGGCATTAACCCATGTGCTTATGAATTCTAAGGCACAGCTTCTTTTTGTAATTAAAGAGCATTTGGTGTATTTCACTGTGAACTGCTCCCACGAGGCTTATAACACGATTGCTTCATCGTAGCGCACACACAATCATTTCATGACATAGGGGCCGATTCCGATCTCGGTCGGAGGCGCACCCAACACCATTCGGTCGGGAAAAAAGCCATGCGAAAGCCTGTTTCCCGACCGATCCGTACAGCACACCGAACGAGCAAGTACGATGCGCACAACAGCAAAGAATCCGGCCGAGCCGTACTCACCCAAACCAGGTCCTGTTCTCCGACCGAGGCGAATCCGGAAACGCCGAATCGAGTCGCATGGAAGGAAAATGCAGCCCCGTCCGGCCCGTCAAGCACGATGCGCTTCCGTACGCGCCGAACCCGCCGCTACGCACGGCACGTCAAAGCATCCGGGAGAGGCGCACATAAGCTCCGATTCGCGCCACAACACGATCCACGGCTCCGAGACGAACACGGCAGCGACGAGGACGACGCGAAGCGACAAGGACGAGGCGAAGCGACGAGGACGACGCGAAGCGACGAGGACGACGCGAAGCGACGAGGACGACGCGAAGCAACGAGAAGGACGAACGACACGAACCAACCATGAATCCCTTCGTCCCGATCATACCAATATTCTACATATACTACCGGAACAGGCACGGACGCGTACGGCGCAGAAGGTAAGCCAGACACCAACCACAAAACACATACAACACGTACACGACACATCACACACACACAGAGGGATGCCGAATATACTTACACCAGCAACAGCAGCACCATAGGGGTGGGATGCCCATCACCAATGCCACATATGCACACAGGGGCCTGAATGCGCACCACCACCCCTACCCAGGGGGGCAGGATGCCTACCACTACTACCACCCTCACCCAGGGGGCAGGATGCCTACCACCACTACCACCCTCACCCAGGGGGGCAGGATGCCTACCACTACTACCACCCTTAGTCAGGGGGGGCAGGATGCCTACCACTACTACCACCCTCACCCGGGGGGGCAGGATGCCTACCACCACTACCACCCTCACCCAGGGTGGGCTGGATGCCTACCACTACTACCACCCTCACCCAGGGGGGCAGGATGCCTACCACTACTACCACCCTCACCCAGGGGGCAGGATGCCTACCACTACTACCACCCTTAGCCAGGGGGGCAGGATGCCTACCACCACTACCACCCTCACCCAGGGGGGCTGGATGCCTACCACTACTACCACCCTCACCCAGGGGGGCAGGATGCCTACCACCACTACCACCCCCACCCATAGGATGGACAATGCATGACACAACCAGCACACCACAACCTAGGGAATGCAAGAAGAAGACATCCCCCAACACCATGACAAGCGTGTGTAGACTGTGTCAAATGCCTACAACACCGAACATGACTTCGAACATACAATGTGACCCCTAGCACATGTGCCACACAAATATGTGTGTGGCACACACAACGCAAGCAGGCCATGACCATTGTGGCAATGGGGTCCAAACCCCCATCATCACAGTGACCAAAATGCAAGTGTGGGGTCCATAGCTGCATCACATTTTGAACATTGTGGCAATGGGGTCCAAACCCCCATCATCACAGTGACCAAAAGGTAAGTGTGGGGTCCATAGCTGCAGCACACTTTGAACATTGTGGCAATGGGGTCCAAACCCCCATCATCACAGTGACCAAAAGGCAAGTGTGGGGTCCATAGCTGCAGCACATTTTGAACATTGTGGCAATGGGGTCCAAACCCCCATCATCACAGTGACCAAAATGCAAGTGTGGGGTCCATAGCTGCAGCACATTTTGAACATTGTGGCAATGGGGTCCAAACCCCCATCATCACAGTGACCAAAATGCAAGTGTGGGGTCCATAGCTGCAGCACATTTTGAACATTGTGGCAATGGGGTCCAAACCCCCATCATCACAGTGACCAAAAGGTAAGTGTGGGGTCCATAGCTGCAGCACATTTTGAACATTGTGGCAATGGGGTCCAAACCCCCATCATCACAGTGACCAAAAGGCAAGTGTGGGGTCCATAGCTGCAGCACATTTTGAACATTGTGGCAATGGGGTCCAAACCCCCATCATCACAGTGACCAAAATGCAAGTGTGGGGTCCATAGCTGCAGCACATTTTGAACATTGTGGCAATGGGGTCCAAACCCCCATCATCACAGTGACCAAAAGGTAAGTGTTGACAAAGTAAGAGGTGCAACTGCCAAACTGCATGGATGATTCCTGGTCACAGAACAACAAACACATCAGTGGCAAAGTAGTGTATGTGTCCCATTGCAACATAAATTGGGGGAGCCAAATCCTGCAGTACAAATAAGACATAACTTTGGCCATGTGCAGACAAACAACACCCATGGGGGCTGACACCGTCAACAATCATCAATGACACAATGACAGAAGTGACCATCCGAATGCAGACCCACATATTTGCACCAATGGGCACACACATGCAGATACCCTGTGGAGACTGCAGATGTGAGGTGAACAGATACCATACCATGGCAGCAATGGGACACACAATCAACAATTAGCACCAAATGAGGGCTCCCGTCCCATCAGCCTGGTCATGGAAGTGCCAACGGAATCATCAGCACAGATCCAACACACTTGTATAGCAATGTTGCACTGACAACACAGATGAGTCCTTCCCCATTGATGCCCAAACCTGCATGTTCACTGGAGATGGCCACACGGTCAGGGAAGTAGACGAATAGAACAATGGCAGGCACAACAGATGTGCAGGGGTGGAAGCCACAGATGTGAAATTGCCAATCTAAGTAGGAAATCCCATTGCCAAATACTGAACACATGACACCCTCAGATGCTGCTATGGATGACATGGATACACCACAGGATAGGACACATTCCCCCTGGACCACATGGGTTCCTGCACAGTAACACTTCATTATCATGAGACCAAATATCACCATCACTGCAGCAAGGGCATGGTTAGCATCATCAACATCATGTACATCAGAAGCAAAAGCACTAGAGAACAGAAAGTTGCTTTATTCAGCATATGTGGCATTAAAAGTAGAAGTCCGGTAGAACATAAACAAAGGCCAATGGCCAGTCCATCAACAAAGTCACAAGTGGGTGACAGTGGCAGATGCCACCCTACACATGCCTGCACAAAACCAGGGACAATCCACTAGGAGGGGCAACCGGGGGGGTAGGCCAGGCACCGCAGGGACAGGATCAGGGCTCACCAGGAGGAAGCAGGGAAGGGGTGGTGGGTGCTGAAGAGCCACTGACAACTGCAGTGGAGGTGTCTGACATGGTGTGTGCCGGCACAACTGGGGGCATGGCTCAGATGTTGTGGGTGCCGGCACGACTGCAGTGGACCCTGCAGATGGAGTGGACAGGTCCGCCACTGCAGTGCCCAAGTCAGACAGGGTGGTAGTGGACTCCACTGCAGTGCCTACCACCAGGGGAGGAGAATGGGGAACAGGCAAGGTGGGCTGGACAGAGGGGGAGGACACCCTCACCACATCAGTGGCACAGACAAGCGCAGCGGGGGGTGTGGTGCCGGGAGAGCAAGTGGCAGGGGGAGAAGGCCGGAGCCTCTTGGGGATGGTATATCTGTGGGTGGGGGAACCTGGGGCAGGGTGTGGTGGGGGCACCTGTGGAGTGGGGGCCTGAGGGAGGGAGGAAGGAGACCTGGTGCTTGAACTGCTGGGCGGCGGCGGGGTCTTGCTCTTAGCACTCCGGGGGGACTTGCGGGTGGGGGCCTCAGTCTGTCTGCGCCTGGGGGAGGGTGTCCGGGGGCGAGGGGCACTCTGCTCCGGGTGGGGGGGCTTCCTCTTCCCCCTGGATGCTGGGGCAGCTGGATCGGAGGGGAAGAGGCCGAGGTCACTGAGGAAGAGGCGCTGGGTCTTTGGGGTTGCAGGTGAGGCAAGGGAGGGTGTTTTGGAGGGAGAGGCAACTGAGGACTGCGCAGTGCCCGTGGATGCGTGTGTGTGTACCAGGGCCCCATCCCCTGTGAGTCTGGTTTCAGTCCCCTGACTGTGCGTGCGTGTGCGTTTAGTTTGTGGCGTGTGTGTCTGTGTGCTGGACGTGTGTGTGCTGGTGTGTGCCTGTGCCGGTGTGTGTGTGCTTGGGACGGGTAAGGTGCTGGGGAGTGTGGATGGAGCAGAGGCAGGAGGGGTGAGGGACTGTCTGAGGAGGGACACTGCTGCCGTCAGGGAGGAGTCCATGGACCTGTTGCCCCTCTGTAGGTCAGACATGCCCGATGAGATGCCCTCCATGAACGACACCAGCTGAGTCAACAGTGCGGTGTGCGCATGGAGGACACTCAGCATGGCTGTCTGCCCTACATGGAGCTGGCGAAGGAGGTACACAGACTCCTCACTCAGGGCAGCAGGGGACACAGGGGCAGGGGGTGCAGTGCCTGGGCCAAAGGAGACACGCTCCCGAACATGGGAGCCTCCACGGACCTGGGGAATGGGAGCCGATGGGAGGGCGGTGGTGGTGCTGGTGGTGGCGGGGACAGCAACACTAGCTGGCGTGTGGTGGCTGCTGACACCCGCCTCCACAAGGGAGTCATCCTCCGAGTTGCTCTGGTCCTCAGCTGAGGTGGATGGTGCTGAGGACTCCTCGGTGTGGCTCCCTCGCCCTCCGTGCCACTGGGTCCCTCCGACCACTCCTCGGCTGCTGACCCAGTCTGGCTCTCTGGCTCCTCCTGGTCCGTGGAGCTGTCCCCTTCCGTGGCCGTGGATGTATCTGCAAACAATGGGGAAACAGACAGACATCAGTCACCTGCACCAAACGCACACACCACTGTGAGCACAGCACATTACAGAGCAAGCCCTGGCATCATTAGTTGTACATTGCTAAAAGTGCCCTAACTGAACAGGAGAAGCCAATTGTCAGTCTGATGCCAAGCATGGCACTCACATCCCACATGGCCTTGCACCCATCTGTCTGGTGTCTGTTGGATTGCAACACCCCAGTGTGGACACATGCACCAAGTACACAGTAGTTGGACAGTGCAGAGGACACGGTGTGGCATGTGGACATGCACACATCACAGCTCTTGCCACTGAGTCAGTACAGGTTTCCGGATGAAAGGGATGCCCAGAGTCAAATAGGAAATGCATGTGATGCATACCAGCGACAGACACCATGATGCACCCATGTCCTGATAGCCAGCGCCACTATGGTGTGCATATAGCACATGTCACTCCCCTGCAGGACCACCAATAAGTTGACACATGCCATGGCAGTGGCATGACTGCTAAGTCATACATCACTGTCTCAGTGATGTATGACTTGGCAGCCAGACAACAACACTATGCACTGTGTCACAATAGTAGGTCATGGGGAATGCAAGTCCTGGAGCTGCACAAGTGCACATGTACATCCCCCACACAACACATCATCTTAACCCTCATCTGTCCAGGTCACACCTATTGGACATATGGGAGACCTGTGACACTACCCTCGAAACCTGAGCCCCTCACAATTTGCTGTGAATGGGGAACAGCTGCCTGAACTTCACATTCGCATACCCCAGTCTGCACGGGCAGCTGATCAAACACCTATGTGACACACAAGTAACGTCTCCTATGGTCACATCTCCAGGGGCATGCTGAGCCCCTACCAAGAAACACCCCAGCAGTCCTGGCAACTAATCCACAGCACACTGACACAGAGGCAGACACCTGAGGGGTCAAATCACTGTGCACAATGTGTCAGCTGATACACGGGAGTGGGAGTACAGAGTGCATTGCATGGCCTGGAGTAGGCATGACTGTCCTGCTCCACATGAATGAGGGATGTGCCCTGGACAGTGGATAGCTGGCTATGTATGTGTGACACACGTAATCTGCACACTCCTGGGGCCCAAACATTGTTCCCACCCGCTGCATGGGCGTGTGCCACATACCCCAGGCACATGTGGTGGCTCAGCTCAGCAAGTGGACCGCATATCAAAGCAACACGCAGATCACATGTCCAAACCCAGGCGTTGTGTGAACAATGGACCCACCCATGATGCCCACAACAGAGTTAGGGAAACAGATGCTGTCCCCCACCTTTAGTGAAGCAAACTGCAAGGACACAGTCCCAAGTGACACAATTCCCTGAATGTAAGGGCCACACCTGGGTATCAGATGAGCAGTGGGCAGTGCACAATAGAGGGACATGGCTCCTGGACAACATGACTGCTGCACTGTGGCAGTTGAACCAGGCCAGAGGAGGGCACAAAGCATGTAATACAGAGTTCACAGTGCAGTCTTTGACTCACCCCCTCCTTGCTGCTGTCTGGCCTTCAGCTGCCCATCCAGGTCTGGAAACACCACCGCCAGGATCTGGAGCATGTGGGGGTCAGGGTCCGTGTTCCGCCCCTCCTGCGAGGAGGCGACAGCTTCAGCTGGACCCGTGCAATCCTCCGGGTCCAGCCCCGAAGGTCCTGCCACCTCTTCTGGCAGTTGCGGATCCGGCGCTTGTAGACCCCCACGGACCGGACAGCTCGGACGATGTCCTTCCAGATTTCCTGCTTCCGATGGGCATTAACCTGTCAGGATGACAAAGTGAAAAGGCCATTACCACACATGCAACATATCCGTGCATGACACAGTTGTATATACATGTCTCAATCACAGGGGCACATGATGTACACAGGCAGTGCAAAGCTGACCATGGACAGTTTGCCAGACGTCACTACATGGTATCATTGCATGGGAAGTAAAACCATGTTCAAATGCACTGTCACTGCACCATACCTGTCCAGTGCAAGTCACTACACACTATGGGGGTGACAACTACTCAGTGAGCCTGCTAGCCAGTGGCGTGCAGACTCTCAGCCTTGCTAGTCACACAAAATGCACATTCAGAAAGGCAGTGCACAGAACACTCACCTGCTCCCCTGGTGTCCCATACAGCTTGCTGTACTGTGGAAGTAGGCTGTCCAGCAGGGCCTGGTTCTCTTCAAGGCTGAAGGCTGGGGCTCTCTCCACAGTACGTGCCATTGCAGGGTCCAGAGGGGCAGAGACAGCAGCAGTGCAGTGGCAGATGTCGTCCTGGAGCATGTAGTGCAGGCAAGTGAGCTCTCAGGGGAACAGCCAGCGATATATATGTGCTGGAGAGGCAGATACTGTCCCTTGTGTCCAAAGTGATAGGTCCAAGTCGTTTGCATCTTCTGAATCTGGCCAATCCATGGAATTGCAGGACCAAAACACGCCCACAGCATCCTTCAAATCTTCAACTTCATGACATACATGATTTTGCAACATTGTTGTGGGTGACCAACTGAATTTACAGCAACCGACTCGCTCGAAATTCGAAACGCGTCCGTTGCCAGGCAAGCCCATTGTCAATGGGTGCGAACCGATCGGTCCATTGCGGTACAACGCGCACAGGGGTACAACGCGTACCCGCACACATTGAATGCAATGGGCCGGCCGGAGGCACCGATCGGTCCATTGCAGTTCAACGCGCACAGGGGTACAACGCTGCACTCGCACACATTGAATGCAAAGGGCCGGCCGGAGGCCCCGACCGGTCCATTGCAGTTCAACGCGCACAGGGGTACAACGCGTACCCGCACACATTGAATGCAATGGGCCGGCCGGAGGCACCGATCGGTCCATTGCAGTTCAACGCGCACAGGGGTACAACGCGCACCCGCACACATTGAATGCAATGGGCCGGCCGGAGGCACCGATCGGTCCATTGCAGTTCAACGCGCACAGGGGTACAACGCTGCACCCGCACACATTGAATGCAATGGGCCGGCCGGAGGCACCGATCGGTCCATTGCGGTACAACGCGCACAGGGGTACAACGCGCACCCGCACACATTGAATGCAATGGGCCGGCCGGAGGCACCGATCGGTCCATTGCAGTACAACGCGCACAGGGGTACAACGCGCACCCGCACACATTGAATGCAATGGCCGGCCGGAGGCACCGATCGGTCCATTGCAGTACAACACGCACAGGGGTACAACGCGTACCCGCACACATTGAATGCAATGGGCCGGCCGGAGGCACCGATCGGTCCATTGCAGTACAACGCATCACTGTACATGTGACTGGCATATGTCAGCATGCCTGTCTCAGATGGACATATGCCAGCCACAGATAGCTCCCAGGGAGTGATGGGCACACCTACATCACGACAGCCTGTCCAAACTTTATCATAAGGCATGTAAGGCTGCATTTCCTATTGTGTGTATGTTGGTGTACATGTTGTCCTGTGGGTGTCACCTGTGGGCAGCCACCCCCAGGCTGTGCACGTGTTCATGGGGACAGGATCCTGGGTGTTACGTGTACATGACCACTGTGATGTGCAACTGTTCATATCTGTGCATGTGCCATGGTCACATTTCACAGTGGTGTATGTGTATGTCATGTCACATACCCCGTGAGTCCCATGTGGGACGGTATGTTTGAGCCAGGGTGTCCCAGTGGCACAATAGTGATGATCCTCCACAGTCTTTGTGCATGTAGTGTTTACAA
Organism: Calotriton arnoldi; assembly: GCA_963921515.1. Taxonomy (NCBI): domain Eukaryota; kingdom Metazoa; phylum Chordata; class Amphibia; order Caudata; family Salamandridae; genus Calotriton; species Calotriton arnoldi. The sequence goes on from CAWUFW010004552.1 coordinate 1,295,280, forward strand.
TGCCTCTGATTTCATGTGCACAATGGGAGACAGTCTCCACATCCACGTTGTGTGTGCATGGACTCTGATGTTGTGCGTGTGTGTCACAGACGTCCATGTCTGTCCTGCCGTGGCAAGTGGGGCCACTACCTGTGGGGGTCATGGTTGTTTTGCTGTGGTGTATACATGATACTCCATGTAATGCCAGTGTCCATGTGGCATTACAGGGTCCCTGGGAATGTACCTGTCGTTGAGCTGTGGTGCCTGGGGCACATCTGTCCTCACATGTCACTGTGGGGGGTTATTGTGACACGGCAGCAGGAGATGGGAACTGTGACACGGCCTCATGATATCCAATGGGCCAACCTGGGACTAATTGATGCCACCTGTTGGACCGTGTTGACAGATGTTGGCCATGTATGTACCATACATGTCCTTCCGGTACTGCACACTTCATGTAGTTGTGCCTCATAATGATGTATGTTGGGATCTTGAGTGTGTTCAATGCCGCATATGTGGGGTGACTGACAATCTTGCTTACTTCTCCTCTGCACTGCAGGGCTCCTGCTGTCCATCGACCATTCCCAGACCTGGCAACGATGGTGGAACGGGACAGCATCCGACGGTACCGCTTCACCAGGCAGCTGATTGAGGATTTGGCAGTGCAGTTGTCCCCACATTTGCAGCCTGGCCGGCCGTATCCTACAGCGCTGACCCCCAAGGTGAAGGTGATGGCAGCCCTACACTTCTTTGCCACTGGTACCTTCCAACATACTGTGGCGACTGCTGGTGGGATGTCACAGACCATGTTCAGCCGTGTGCTCCGCGATGTTTTGGCGGCAATGTTGCTCTTCCTGAACCGGTACATCTATTTCCCTAGATCATGCGACGACTCACTGACGTGAAGAGTGACTTTTATGCCCTGGGGAGGATGCTGCATGTAATTGGCTCCATTGATGGGACACATGTGGCTTTGGTACCACCACAGGCCCAGGAGCAGGCCTACAGGAACCGCAAGCACTACCACTCGGTCAATGCACTGGTGGTGTGTCTTGCAGACATGACCATCACACACGTGTGTGCCCGTTTCCCTGGTTCAGCACACAATGCCTTTGTGATGAGGAGTAGTCGCATCCCCAGGATGATGGCACAGATGCAGAACCAGCGTGCCTGGCTTGTCGGTGTGTACTGACTTTGTGCCATTGTGTGTGATCTGATCTGTAGTATTCCGCCCACTTTTCCAAGTCAGCTAATGTGCATTTGTCTGTCCGTAGGTGACTCGGGATACCCCAACATGCCATGGTTGCTGACACCCCTCAGGAACCCTGTGACACCAGCCCAGATGCGCTACAATGAGGCACATGGTCGGACCAGGAGAGTGATTGAGCGGACCTTTGGTCTCCTGAAGAGCCGCTTCCGCTGCCTGGACAAGACCGGAGGGTCCCTCCCATATGCCCCTGCGAAAGTGTGCAAGATTATCATCGTCTGCTGCATGCTCCACAACCTGGCAGTGCGGAAGGAGTTGCCTCTCATCCAGGATGACAATGACCAACATCCGCCACCTGTGGAGGATCCTGGCCTGGACCACGATGCCAGTGACGATGATGATGATAATGGTGATGGTGATGTCCGCACACAGCTCATCACCAACTTCTTTAGCTGAATGTGAGTATCCTGAGGTGTCATGTCAATGATGTGAGTTGGCATGATGTGTGGGTGGTGCTCTGGTGCTGTTGGAGTGTGTCCATGGGCTACTTGACTGGATGTGTGTTGCGATGTGTGGTGACAGGTGGGCTGTACTCCCCAACAGTGTTGACATGCTAACTTGGTTCTGGGTGGGTATCTTGTAACATGTATTGTGCATGAGTTTTGCTGTTCTGTCCTGTACTCCATTGCTTTTGACTGTGTGTCATTTCTGTCCTTCACAGGGTACTTTCAGATTCGTTTGGTCAACTGTGTCCACCGACGACGTGATTGCACATCCAGGCTGGTAGCTGTTGTGTCCCTACAGGTGATGTGCGCCACACCCATGGACTTCCTTCCGTCTACAGTTGTTGACTGTGTGCCCGCTGCCAGGTGGGATTACCTTGCCTCTGTAGTGGTTACGGCATGTTGCAACTGTGTAATAAACCTGTGCTTCACTTTGTGATGTGCGTTGTCTGTGGTCACACATTTGACTGCCATTTGCTTACTGCACCTGTGGGCTACTTGACTACAACTGGGAATGGGTGTGGTGTCTGTGCATTGCACCGTCTTCCCTGGCAACATCAGTGTAGGCAATGAGTCAGATGGCCTAGGTGTGTATGTGTTGTGTAGCCCTGGTGGTGTGTCTCCCTCATGTGTGTCACGTTGCCTGTACTCACATGCCTGTGTTGTCCTTGCTGTTGCAGTTCGCATACACAGTGTAATTTTGCAGTTCATCATCCCCATAACAGCACCCACGTTGGAATCACGACAGAGGCAAGTATGGTGTATTAGTGTGTTTATTGTGATACATTTGTGTTAATAGTGCATAGGATGGGTAGTGCTGTACATAAATCTTGCAATCCCAAGTTCCTAGGTGAATTGAAAGTCCTGGTAGACAGGATCCCCAGTATCGGGGCCACAGTTGTCTGACACATTGGTCCAACTTGTACTCCCCATGCAATGTGTGGGAGTAGTGTTGCCGTCAACAGGGTGAACAGTCTGTGCACAAAGGCGAACATCCAGAACAGGTTCAGGCTTCCTGGGAGTTGCGCTTGGCCATCGGCCTCTCACTTTTCCCTCCTCAGACGACCCCTCTTCTTGGGGGGCCCTCAAGTACAGGCTGCTGCGGTGCAGGGGACTCTCCGCCAGAGTCCTCCTCCCTCCCTGTGGCAGTTGCAGTTTGTTCGGCACCAGATGTTGTTGGCACACAGGGAGGCATTGTAAAATGTCCCTGTGCACCGCCGTCATCTCATGCAGTGCATCCCACTTGGACTCCACGCGGGACATGTGTGACTCCACGTGGGACATGTGGGAGTCCAAGCGGGCATGATGGGCAGCCTGCTGCTGTTTAATGTCTCTGAGGAGCCCCACTACCTGGCTGAGCTCTCCGGTGCTGGACTGGTACGCATCAGCTATGCGTACCAGTTGTGGGTCATCATGCACACCAGCAACGTCTGCAAGCAGCGACCTCTGTCTCCCACCCCTCCCACCACCCCTGCTGACATGTGCAGTGTGTGCAGTGGCACGCACAGATAACCCTGGTCCACCTTGGGGGTTGGTGGTGGTGGTGGTGTCCATGGCCCCAGGTTGGTCCAGGGTCACTGTGCTGGTGTTGCTCCTTGTTCTGTCCATGTCGGCAGGGATGGTATTCATGGTGACAGTCGTTGGAGGGGTGGGTGCAGGGGGTGCAGCTGGTGGTCCTGCTGGTGCTGCAGCTGGTGGTCCTGCTGGTGCTGCATGTTGACTTGCACCGGATGTGCCAGGTTGTTCTTCATCGTCCGAGGAGGACAGAGGCTGTACGACGCCAGTGAGCTCGGCATCCTCTTGAGCCTGGGACTGGGACTCCTCAGCGTCTGCTGCTGTGTCCCCATCATCACCTGTTTTTGGGAGACACAAACAATGTATGTTATGTTTCTGCAGGCATCAATGGTTGACACACATGACAGTTGTGACTGTGCCTCTGGGTGCGGGCCTGTACATTGCATTGTCCTAAGTCGTCACAGTCAGGGGTTGATATTGGTGTGGCACATTGTCCTGCATTATTTGGGCATTTCTATGTATTTTCTGGGGTGTGAACATGGTCTGCATTGGTTGTGTTTGGTTGACAGCCGGCCCTCCTTCCCACCCACCCAGCCAGTCAGTTATCCCACCATGGAACGTGCTTGCGTTGCAGGGAGTGGAAGTTGTCTCTCAGGATGTCAGTCAGTGGTGTCCTGCTGTTTGTTGGTGCACAGTTGCCAGCAGGGCCTTGTGCTCCCCACAGCAGTAGCCAGTGTCAGCCATCTTGTGAGTCCTTCTCCACTCCCTGTGATGTGAGCATGGTTCAGGGTGGTGTTGATGGGACAGTTGTGGGGGTGAGCTATGTCTGTGACTACGACTCCCATCATGCCATTGCCTCCACCCCACTTCCCAGCATTACCATACTTACTTGCTTTTGTGTGGAGTTCAGTGTGTGTGTGTGAGAGCAATGGCAAGATGACTGACAGTGGTGTCCTGCTGTTGGTTGGTGTGCAGTACCCAGCATGCCCTTGTGCTCCCCACGACACAGCAACAGTGTCAGACATCTTTGATGGGCCTTTCCACTCTCTGTGGGATGTGCATGCGTGAGTGTGAGCTTGCTGGGCCATGTGGTGGGGGATGTAGAGCTGTGACTACGACTCCCATCATGCTATTGCCTCCACCCCCTTCCCAGCATGCCCATGCTTCCTTCCTTTTGACTCTGCTTCCCTGTGGGGTGGGCTGGCTGTGCTGACAGGATGGCTGGGAGTGTTGTCCTGGCAGTTGTTTGGCTAAGAGTCCCAAGAGTGGCCCTGTGCTTCACACAACATAACCCAGGGTGGTGGTTCTTTGTGGGATCTTGTGTTGGGATGGGGGGCATTGCATTCTACCAGGTGGGTACTGTGGAGTTTGTGTTGGGGTGTGTGTGAGGGGAGGTGCTTGTGACTATGGTTAGTGCTGCAAGTCCTCCTTCCCACCCAGCCATGGAACGTGCTTGCATTGCAGGGAGTGTAAGTTGTCTCTCAGGATGTCAGTCAGTGGTGTCCTGCTGTTTGTTGGTGCACAGTTGCCAGCAGGGCCTTGTGCTCCCCACAGCAGTTGCCAGTGTCAGCCATCTTGTGAGTCCTTCTCCACTCCCTGTGATGTGCGCATGGTTCATGGTGGTGTTGATGGGACAGTTGTGGGGGGCAATATGTGTGACTGCGACTCCCATGATGCTATTGGCTACACTGACTTGGCCAGCATACACAGAATTCCTTCCTTTGAGTGGTCTTCACTGTGTGTTGGTGTTGTTGTGGTGGCTACATGTCTGGATGTGTTTGTTAGTTCTATTTGTGCCACTGCCTAGTTGTAGTTGTGTTTGTACATGTGTTGGCACAGTTGGATGTGACTTTTTTGATGGCATGTGTTGTGTTTATCTGACTAACATACACATTTTGGGATGATTCTGTTCTGGTTGCTGTGTAATTGCTATGAGTGCATGGTTTGACTCTCCCTTGACAGTGATGTGTGTGTTTTGTGGCAGTATATTGTGTACATTTGTTGTGTACTCACCAGGCTCTGGGATGTCCTCTAGTCCATATACGCTCACTGGCGGAAGGATGCCCCGCACCTTCTCCTCCCAGGGCCTGAGGTATATTGGCTTGGCAGGAGGGCCACTGCCGGTGTGTTGGCTGTTGATGTAGTCTTTCTTCAGCATGTCCCGTACCCTCCTGCGCACGTCATACCACCTGTTCTGGATGTCGGTCTTTGTGCGCCGACATGGTGATTGGGCGTTCACCCTGTTGATGATCCTCTCCCACATCTTGGTTTTCTGCAACATGGGGGTCTGTTGGACCAGTGTGCCAAACAGCTGTGGCTCCACCCTGAGGATCTCGCCTACCATGACTTCCAATTCACTATCTAGGAACTTGGGATTCTTCTTGGGGGCATGGTGATGGTTGGTGATGGTGGGTGATGTGTGTGTTGGTGTGCAGGTGAGGGTGTGTGAGTGTGTGTTTTGCTGGGTGTATGTGAGGTAGGTATTTGTTGGTGTGCTGATGGTGTGTGGCTTGTGTGAGGGATGAGCTGTGGGTGTGTGGTTGCTTTCTCTTGGGTGCTGGCAGTGGAATGGCATTTGCAAAGGCTCATGGTTGTGATTTGTGTCCTTTATATAGGTGGAGTTGTGAATGTGTCTTTGTTCTCTGTCCCCACCCCCCCCAGTATTTATTGGCTTGGTAATTGCTTGTTTGGCCTTTTTGGGGTGATTTTTCCTTTGTGCTGTTTGTGTATGTTGGAAACGTTCTTGTGACCGAGTCGGACCCTGCATTGGTCTCGTACGGTGTTCTCCGCTTCGCTCACGCTGTGTTTGTGCAGTTTTCTATGCTGCGTACGCGTCGGTCGCGGTGTATTGTGTTGCTTCGGCTCGGTTTTGTATGCGTGTCGGTCGTACGGCTTGTCCTCCGTCCGACTCGCTCGTGGTTTTCGCGCCTTGCATCGTACTTTGCGGTTTGGAGTTTGCGTGGTACGCTTCGGTCGGATTTGTTCCGGGTGCGTGTCGGTCGGTTGGATTCGCGTGTTTTTCCGGCCGGATTGCTGTTTTCCGTGCGTGCTCGGTCGGTCGACTTGGTTTCGGTACGTGTCGGTCGGATTTTTCGCGCTTTGCATCGCATTTCTGGCGTGGTCGTGCGCCACGGGTACGTGTCAGTCGGTATTATTTCCGGATCCGAGTCGGTCGGTGCTTTTTCCGGCCCGAATCGGAATCGACCCCATAGTCTCTGCCACTAGTCACTATGATCTGGGTACTCAGTTGAACTCCATCATCATTGTCTGACAAACAAAAAGCGCAAATCTGAAATAATATTGCTAGTGCTGTAGCAATAATGTAAAATGAAAAGAAACAGTAAGTTCCCACCACTTCTGAATTATGTTGTGAGTTAACGATAATGTAAAGCTGGTCTGCATACATTTGTATGCCTAGTGAATGTGGAGACAATATCCTTCATCCTCAAACTCCGTTCGGTCAGTTGATGTCACTCACTTTGCTCATTCAGGGAAAGTCGAAGATGAATTTTACACTCCATTACTTTCAACCATCACTAGCCACCACTGAGTGACAGAGACAGGATTTTAGTTCACTGAGAAAACTCTACTGAAATCCTGGTATCTTTGGCATAAGCATGAGGCTACTGTCCAGAGAAACATGTGATAAGTTCTAGCAGTACCAAACAACATTAAAGTTAAGAACACATTACAAGATACATCCCGAACCAATTTTTTTTAAAAAGCATGATGGTTAAAAAGCATTTAGGGTACCAAGGATACAGATTTTTAAAGTTTTAAATCAAAAGCACTTAGAAACTGCAATTTGCCAGTTTTCGTGAATGTTCCTGTTAGAGCCCTGATGGCTGAAGGTTTTGCTTCAAGGTCAGCTATTGGAACAAACACATTTTCAAGACTTTCCAATCCTTAGTCAATTCAAGGCCAAGAGGACAAGGGAGAGAGTCCCAGAGCGAGGAATCTGAGCCCCATTGTGCCCATCTTTAAAACTAATTTTTCATGTGTGATTGGACTGAGAGTCTCATTTGGGTGGCTGGTTAGACTTTTTGTTTGGTGTCATCAGGCTTTAAAAATAAAATGGATTCTTATGCTATGCCTCAAATATGTGTTCTTCAATTTCACCAATTGGTTGGCAGCCTGTTTAGTGGCATCATTATTTTCTCAACAGTACGCAACCGGTTTCTAAGTGTTTTTTTGTATTGATCTAGTTTGCGCAGAACAACATGCCCCGCAGAATAAAGACGGCAGAAGATTATGTGCTGGAAAACAAAGATTTCATGGTTGAAGAAGTGCGTGGGCAAAAGATGTTGATTTGCAGGTTTTGCAGAGTGACTGTCCCAATAGTAACTGGGAAGTCTGCAAGCCGAATTGCTGAACATCTTGTCACCAAGACCCACTTGAAATTGAAAGAACCACCTAATAGTGACAGCCTATGCCAGATGTCTCTTGCTGAGACAATGACACGCTTCAAAAGAAAACGTGAGGAAGAAAAGGATGTGGCACATGAATTTGTACGTGCCCTAGTGCAATCTGGAACCAGCTTAAACCAAGCCGATGGACCGATTGGGAATTAGTTCCGCAAGCGGGCACCAGCATGCAAAACATTACCAAAAGCAACACAAATGTATGACAAATACCTACCAGAGGTGTTCCTTGCAGATATTGAACATATTTCAGATTTACTCCAAGGTGATGTAAAGATCTCTGTTACCATTGATGAAACTCCAGAGATGCGTGGCGACCCAGCAGTGGCAGTGCTAATCACATTTTGTGATGCAAAAATGGATGGTACAGACGTACCATCATGGCAGATCTAGATGTACTGGAAACATGCAACGTAGTGTCACTTGGAATGCTACTGCAGAGAGTTCTTACCAAGTTTAACAAAGATTGGAGTGATATTGTTTGTATTTGCAGCGATTCAGCTACGTATATGAAAAAGTTATGTGATGACCTGTCATAAGCAATACCTGAGCTGAAGTGTTTCCCTGTAAGAGATCCTTGCCACTTGCTAGATGGAATGCTGAAAGCATCTTTACTATCTTCTGATTTAATTAAGAATGCTATTGATTTTGTAGTCCATTCGGGTGCACTGTTTCGTTGTGCGCGGGAACTAAAACGCAAATATTTCTCGTTTTGTGTGGCAGCATAGAAAGAGTCAGCCCAACTGTGTCATTTAGTCGGTGGTTCTCAGTCCTAGAGGCTGTGAATGCAATATTATCTATGTGGCGACCCTTTACAGAATTTTTGCTTAGTGATGATGCAAAAGGCAAGAAATGTGAGGATCTTCGGGTGCATATTGATAGTGATGTGAAAAAGAGTACACTCTACTGCATTCTTAGATTTTTACAGGAAAACATGACTGCTGTAGTGGACATAATCAAACAACTAGAGTCTGAAAACACCCTTGTCTACCAAGTGTTCAGCATAATTGGTGTACATGTGAAACATCTCCTCGAGAGTAGGCTAGGCGACACTTTTAGTGACTTTGGCACTGCAACATGTTCCCTGTTAGAATGCTTGCCACTTGGTAAGCAAAGAAGTGTTGAGGACCAATTCAGGAAATTTTATTTTACAATGCATGAGAAATGGCTAGCAATGATGCATAGAAATGTCCCTTCACCAACCATGGAGTTTGAAGTCAATGAAGCCTCACTGTGGTACTCTGCACAAGTGTTAGATCCCTTCCGTAAAGGGGAATTTTCGCCAGACTTTGCAAAGTACAGCTTCATTTTTGACCGCTTTAATACCTCTGAGGGCATATGCACCCAGTTCAACGCATATGTTGCAGAACCTGTCCCAGAGAATGCCAACCTTCATGTGCACCAGTATTGGCATGGAAAGCTACGTCAGTGGCCAGAGTTGGCAAATTGTGTACTGGCTGTTTTGGCGTTGCCAGTCTCAAGTGCCAATGTCAAGAGGGCCTTTTGACAAATAAAAGTTTACATGGGAAGGAAAGAGAGAGCGCGAATGACCAAAGACTCACTGACGAAATATTGTATGGTGTACTACAATAAGTTCGACTTGTAAAAATGTATTTGGACCTCATATACACTGTACGTACACTGTCTATATACCATGCATCAATGAAGAAAGCAAGCAATAATAAAAGCAAAGCGTTCCATAAACACCGGTAAAACACTGTTTCAGTTGTTTTTATGGCGCGAAAATGAGTAACCACTGAAAAGCACTGTTTTTTTGAGGTATTGAAATCACTGGAAAACACTGAAAAAACACCACCAGAATTTACCAAAAATAGAAACTGAAAACAGGAAAGCCTACAAATAAGGTAAAAATACTTCTGAACCAGAGAGAAAATGATGTACTTCATTACGCCTGCACAATAGACAAAAACGCTTCCATTTCAGTCCGTATGTCTTATTGGTGCTGTCAGCACGGGATCTAGCGATTATGTCTTTGCATTCCTGTGAAATGGTCAGATCCTTGAATTCGAAGAATTCAGGAGCCATGCATGTAACTGCAGAGTAGCTGGTTCCGGGTGACATATTTGGCCCTGGCTCCTGGTCAACAGTGTTGGTGTTGGCAACAGGCGGATGGGCTGAGCTTCCGATAACAGGAGAAGTTCTGTGTACCAATGCTGTCTGGGCCACCTGGGGGCTATTGGGAGAAGGCGACAGTGTTCCCATTTCATTTTTGTGAGGACCCTGGGTATCAGAGGAATGGGGGGAAAAGCGTATGCATAGATCCCTGACCAGTGCATTGAAAGAGCATTCCCCCAAGAGTTTGGGAGAGGGAATCTGCTTGCGAAGAATCAGCATTTGGAGTTGACTTGGGTCGCAAACAGGTCCAACGCTGGCTTTCCCCAGACTGCAAATATCCTGTCCAGTTGGTTCTGTTCTAGTTCCCACTCGTGGCAACTGTCTTTGGTTCTGCTCAAAGCATCCGCCAATGTATTCCGGAGGCCTGGAACATGCTCCGCTGTTAGGGATATTTTGTGGAGAGCCAACCAGCTCCATAACTGCTGGGCGTCCTGTGAGAGAGATAGGGACTTGGTGCCTCCCTGCTTGTTGATATAAAACATGCTTGTGGTGTTGTCCGTGCGGATCAACACCGATGATCCCTGTATTCGAGGGAGGAAAGCCTGAAGGGAGAGACAAATGGATTTCAACTCCAACCTGTTTATGTGCATTTGACGTTGAGTAGAGGACCACTTTCCTTGAACCTGCAGGTCCTGCAAGTGTCCTCCCCAGCCTTCCATAGAAGCATCTGTTGTTACTATGTAGTCTGGAATCACTGGAAGAAAGGAGAGGCCCTGGGACAGATGTTATTTTTGTGGCCACCATTCGAATGCCTCTTTCATGCGTGTAGTGATAGCTACCACGTCGTCGAAAGATCCTGTGGTTTGAACCCATTGGCATTGAAGTTCTTCTTGGAGAGGCCTCATATGTAAGCGAGCCAGTGGTACTAAGTCGATTGCGGAGGAGAGCATTCCCAGCAGAGACTTGAATATTCTCACAGAAACGTACTTTATTCTGGAAAGTTTGAGTGCCAACGCTTGCAACCGCTGCTGTCTTTCCTGGGAGAGGAAGGCTTTGTTCTGAATGGTGTTCAAGTTGGCTCCCAGAAATGTCATTGTCTGGCTTGGGAGGATTGATGATTTTTGATGATTTATCAAGAGTCTGAATTTGCGGAACAGGGCTAGACAATCGTCTGTTGTGGCCTTTGCTAGATGAGCTGATGGGGCCATCAGCAGCCAATCGTCTAAGTACGGGAATACTTGATGACCTTTGTTCCGCAAGGCTGCTGCCACAGGAGCTAGAAACTTCATAAAAATTCGTGGAGCCGATTTGAGGCCAAATGGAAGGACTCGGAATTGATAGTGGGTACCAGCCACTGTGAACCGGAGGAATTTTCTGTGCGTTGGATGTATAGGAACATGAAAATACGCATCCTCTAGATCCAATGAAGTCATAAAGTCTCCGCTGTTGAGGCGCCGCAGGATGTCGGAGAGCGTGACCATCCTGAATGTTTGACTTTTGAGGAATTTATTTAATTTCCTGAGGTCTAAGATAGGTCTCCACTCTCCCGATTTTTTGTGAATAAGGAAGAAGCTGGAGTAGAAACCTTCCCTTCTCTGAGGAAAAGGGACCTTTTCTATTGCCCCTTTCTGGAGCATAATCTTTGCTTCCTTTTTGAGTAAGTGAAGACGAGGGGGGTGCGATCCCCTGGGTGGGGTATTGGGCGGTATTTGGGTAAATTCCAAAGTGTGGCCATAAGAGATGAGATCCAGGACCCACTTGTCTGACGTGATATTGCGCCACTGGTGGATATGGTTGGAAATCTTCGCACCGGTTGGGAAGGAGGGAAATGTAACTGGTACCCTGTTGTTATCACTGCTTGCGTCCGGAGTCACGGGCTTGAGACACTGGCTTCCGTCTGGAGCCTTGTCTAGGGAAACCAGCTGTTGTTGGTTGTCGGTAGGATTGTTGTTGGTATCTTTTGCGATATTGTGGTTGGTAGGACTGGTAAGTCTGTGCACATTGGTAGTTTCCTCTGTATCCAGAAAAACCATGGCCTCGAGCTCCCCGAAAGGGCACTTTACGGAACTGAAGGGTACCTAGCGCTTTGGCAGTATCCGTATCTTTCTTAATTGCAGTAAGAGCTTCATCTATGTGACTGCCGAATAGGCTATCGCCATCGTATGCCATGTCAAGAATTTTTGACTGTACTTCTGGGCGGAAGGTTGTTGCTCTTAGCCACCCCATGCGCCTTAGAACAGCCGCACCCGCTAGCTGACGCAAGCTTGTAGTGGCTATATCCATTGTGCAGTCTATGATTTCTGCCGCTGCTCTTTCAACTTCTGCAAGGATCTTATTAAACTCCTCCTTATTTTCTTCTGGGATAAGGTCTCTCATTGTCCCCATATCGGACCACATTTGTCGATCATAGCGGCCCAAAATGGCTAAAGCATTAGAAGCTCTGACAGAAATTGCCGCCATTGAGGAAAATCTTTTTCCAATGGAGTCAAGACGGCGACCCTCTTTATCCGGTGGAGATGTGATGGGAGTAGATGGGTTTTTTGATCTCCTTTAGGCTGCCTGCGAGATCACAGAGTCAGGCTTGGGATGACCTGTGAGACGTGTCGGGGTGGTTAGCGTTTCACTCTTTACCGCCCGGCCATTTCATTATTTAATGGACACGGGACGGTCGCGCAGCGCTTGAAAGGTTGGCTGCATATTTCAGTAGTTTTTAACGTTCCTTGCTGCTAATTTAAACTCTACCTGCCATTTTATTGATTCGTTTTGCTGCTACTGCTATTTGGGGGCTGAAAGGGTTTTTTAAATAACATTGTTCTTTTGTATGATTCGGAGTGTGTTAAACTCCTTTTACCTTGTTTACGCTCCTCTCAGCACGTGGCGGCCATCTTTTTTGGGACACGTGTCGGGGTGGTTAGCGTTTCACTCTTACCGCCCGGCCATTTCATTATTTAATGGACACGGGACTGTCGCGCAGCGCTTGAAAGGTTGGCTGCATATTTCAGTAGTTTTTAACGTTCCTTGCTGCTAATTTAAACTCTACCTGCCATTTTATTGATTCGTTTTGCTGCTACTGCTATTTGGGGGCTGAAAGGGTTTTTAAATAACATTGTTCTTTTGTATGATTCGGAGTGTGTTAAACTCCTTTACCTTGTTTACGCTCCTCTCAGCACGTGGCGGCCATCTTTTTTGGGACACGTGTCGGGGTGGTTAGCGTTTCACTCTTTACCGCCCGGCCATTTCATTATTTAATGGACACGGGACGGACGCGCAGCGGACGTGCGCAGCGGGCGCGCCGGTGGCGCGCCAAAGGCGCGCCTAAGGCAAGCCCGTCTGCGCCCGTCCGAGCCCTGCCGGGACCAGGGGCCAGGAAAGCTGGACCTATTAAACCAGGGACTTCTAATTACTCTTCATTTCAGTTAAAGCAACTGAAGACTTTTAAGCGCCCTGACTGCAGTCCTCTTGATCTCGAATCTATGACGTCACCTTGCTCTTGTTGTGGATTCACATTTAAGCCCAGTAAGGCTCATAATCTAGCCTTTGATAAATCCCAGATGACTCCTTCGGCTAGTTACCATAAGGAAGTGAAGAATGCTTTCTCTTTTTCTATATCAATTGTCGTTCACTTGCCAAACACAAGCTAGATATTTTGGACCTTTTGCTTAATGAGCAACCAGATGCCATTTTCCTTACCGAAACTTGGCTTCATGGAAGCTCTGGACCAGATATAGCAATTGCTCTGCCCCCTAATTATGCCCTTGTTAGAAGAGACAGGGGAAATAAAATCGGAGGAGGTATAGCTATTATTTTTAAGAAATACTTCACCTGTAAATTTGATAGTCTACCCTTCCTGGACTGCGAGGCTGGCCTTTTCAGACTTGTTTTAACCCCCCAATTTACTTTTTCTGGAATTTTGCTTTATCGGCCACCGGGCCTGCAGGGGCCTGGGCTGCGTCTTTTCCGGGTCAAGTCCTGCCATATCTTGTAGACGCTACTAATTTTACCATTTTGGGTGATCTCAACTTACATCTTGATGAAATAACCTGTGCCACTAGTGCGACTTTCATCGCAGACTTTGCTGCGGCTAACCTGATGCTTTGCAATTCGGGACCCACGCATGTGGCGGGCCATCTACTTGACCCCATCTTCTCGAATCTGCATAATATTCACTGCTCTCCAACTTTGCCTGTACCGTGGTCTGATCATTTTTTAGTTGGCTTCCAAGTCTCTGCTTACTCTCGTAATCCTTCTCCAACGATCTCTGGTCTTACAGCCAAATTGAGGAAATGGGGAAAATTGAACACTGATGTATTCAATAATATGTTATCTAAAACCGCCCCAACAGTTGGTCTTTCATTTGTAAACGATGTGGCTGCTGTCCAAAGTTGGATTCTTCCTCTATCTGCTATCAAGGCAAATAACCATCGTCCGCCTGCTCCTTGGTTTACTGAGATCTTAAAAGCAGAAAAAGCAAATGTAAAAATTTGGAGAGACGTTGGAGAATGACATATGCTCCTGAGGCCAAATCAATTTACAAAATGGCTCTAAGGGCTTATCATATACTTTGCAAGTCTGCACGCTCTGAATATGTGGCTTCAGTTATTTCCAGAGCACATAATAATTCTAAGCAATTATTTAAGCTTGTAAAAATTTGTCCGGGGCTGACTGTCTGCCTGCCTCGCCTGACTTGAGTGTTCCACACTGTGAGGAGCTTGCTACTTTCTTTTTGAGGAAAGTTGAATTAATTTATGATTCATTTCAAGACTCTATGCCTAATAATGCCTCACAGCTTACCGGAAATCCTCCTTTCTTGATTAACGAGGAGCCGGCACAACCTGACTCGTCTGATAAACATTCGGATAACCTTGTTCGCTGGGCACCCCTAGACACTGATTCTTTTAGGCGAATATTGGCCAGCCTGAAATCTGGTTCCCTAGAGACCCCATCCCTGTTACTGTGCTTCAGAAATTTGCACCTTCATCTTTGCTTTTAATTATGGAGCTGCTTAATGCATCTTTGGCAGAGGCTATTGTTCCTTCTATTTGGAAACACGCAATGGTTTTGCCGTTGTTAAAGAAGGCCACGGCTGACCCCACGCAATTATCTAATTTTAGGCCCATTTCTCTCCTTCCTGTATTTTCCAAAATTTTGGAAAAGCATGTCAATGCACAACTGACATTTTTTGTGACCTCTCAAAATTTCCTTCATGGTTCTCAATCAGGCTTCAGAGCAGGCTTCTCTACGGAAACCGCTTTGCTTGGGGTCACAGATATGGTGCGCCAGCAGGTTGACGCGGGTGGTACCGTGGCACTTATACTTTTGGATCTAAGTGCCGCATTTGACACTGTATCACATCCTGTGCTATTGCATGCGCTACAATTATTGGGAGTAACTGATATAGCCCTCAAGTGGCTTGCTGATTTTTTGACTAATCGAACGTTTCAGGTTTTCTCGCCGACAGCATGTTCCGAGATTCATAATTCCCCTTATGGTGTTCCCCAAGGCTCTATCCTCAGCCCATTACTATTTAACATTTATGTTAGACCTATGGCGAGGATTGCTGAGGAAGCAGGGTTGTCTCTTTTTTCATACGCTGATGACACCCAGATTGTGTTCTCCCTCTCTGCGGATGGAGCTCGCAATCCTTCCTTACTTCAGGCCGGTTTAAGGAACATTGCAGGTTGGATGCATACCAACCTGTTGAAACTTAACGGCGAGAAAACAGAAGTGCTGATTGTGGGCCGTAATAAAGACCTGTGGGGCTCCCAGCACTGGCCCACTGAAATGGGTCCTTTGCCCCAACCTAAACAGCAAGTTCAAAACCTGGGTGTCTTAGTTGATGACCAATTGTCCATGAAGCAGCAAGCAATGAGAGTTGCCTCGACCTGCTTCACAATCCTTGGATGGCTAAAAAAATCTTATGGATGTTGCCTTCCTCTACCCAACGTACGGTGGTCCAGGCTCTCATCACCTCAAGACTGGACTACTGCAACATCTTGTATCTGGGTGCCGCCAAGGAGGAGTTACGCAAGTTGCAACTTGCACAGAATGCGGCTGCGAGGCTGCTTTATAGGATACCTAAAACCGCTTCCATCTCCAGTTTTATTCGGGATCTCCATTGGCTTAGGATTGAAAGCCGTATTAAGTTTAAGGCTTTGAGTCTCATGTTTAAGATCAAATCTGGAAAGGTACCTCCTTACTTGAAGACTCTTGTTCAACCTTATGTTCCATCTCGTGCTCTGCGCTCAGCCACCCAGGCAAAGTTCATTGTTCCCAGGACGAGACTAGTGCGCATGGGCGATCGTTCCTTCTCCCACTTGGGCCCCTTTTTATGGAACTCCCTTCCGATCGATCTTCGAATTGAATCTTCGTATGAGAACTTTCGTAGGGGTTTAAAAACTTGGTTATTTAATATGTAGGCCCCTCTGTTTGTGTTGGCCCCTTCAGGCGGCGCCGGGAAACCCTAGGGTAGCTGTGCGCCTTATAAAATTAAAATAACAATAACAATAACAATAACAATAACATGCAGGAGAATCCTCTGGTGCCCAGTATTTTTTATCAAGTCTCGGTAGCACCGGAACCACAGAAGCTGGCGTCTTCATTACCTTAATACCCTCTTGCCAAATGTAATCAATGATAGGTATTGACCTGACTGTCTTTATTGATTGTTCTTTAAAATCATACAGAAAGCAGTCCGATTGTTTTACAATTGTGGGCAAGTGGAATCTGGTAGTAGCTCTATCCATTATATTGTGGAAACCTCCAATATCCTCCGGAGGTGAGTCTGAAGGACGATGAGGTGGAGGGGACGGTGTTGGTACTATATAATCATCCCATTCATCCGTGGGCGGAGGAGGATCATGGATTTCTCCCTCCTCAGGCTCTTCTTCAGAAGTGGTAGGATCCTCTCTAGGAGGCAGAGGAATTATGGGACGTGGCGTCAATCTGGGTGTGGCAGGAGGTGGTGGTGGTGGTGTCAGAGGAGCTACAGGCAGAGGGGGGGGGCACTGTGACGCTGTCCTCTTGAGGAGGAAACCTCCTTTTATAATCCGCCAACATATTTTGTAGGTCCACTATTAGGGTCGGAGGCAGTTGAGCAGGTTGTTGTCTTGACTGTTCAAAGTATCTGAATTGATGATACTGAGTATGAGGGACTGGATACTGTTGATAGTATTGCTCCTCATCGTCATAGTCTTCGTCTTCTTCCTGACACTTCACGTTGAGTTCAGAGGGCTATGCGCAGTCCCAAATGGGCCCTCATGCTCATCAGTGTCTTCCACATCTAACAGATGACTTGGAGGTAGTGGAGAAATTTTTGGTGTTCTAAATTCCATTTGTGTAGCTTGTAGAATGGAGTTGATGGACCTGCAGACGAAATTGGAATTCTCGTCGACGATGCCGTCGTCGAGGTCGTCGACAGTAGAATTATTGTCGTCGACGGAGTAGTTGTCAACGGTGGTATTGCCGTCATGGGTGGAATCGCCATCGAGAGTGGAGTTGTCGTAGACGGTGCAGCTGTCGTCGACGATAGAGGGGTCGTCGACGATGGAGTCGTCGTTAGGGTCTTTGTTGATGACGAGGTTTTCGTCAACGATGAGGTTTTCGTAGACGGTCTCGTCGACGATGAGATCTTCGTCAATGGTGGTGTCTTCGTGGACGGAGTCGTCGACGACGATAGAGGTAACGTCGACGGTATGGAACCCTTAATACTTGCCGTCGATGTAGTTAGCGCTGTCGACGGTCTCGACGACGATAAGAGTCATTGTCGTCGTCGTTGATGAAGCAATAGGCGTCGAAGGCGAGCTTGACGCCGATGAAGATTTGTGCCTGATTTTTCTTCTAGAATGGCTTGAAGATTCCGGTTTTTCCTTGGATGTCCCCGAAGAATGAGGGGAACCTATCTCTGAGGAGACCTTAGGCTGTTTCTCCTGTTTCAGAGATTCTCTGGTCAGATGAGAGACTTTAGAATGTTTCCTTCTCTCTTCAGGCTGACCCTCAAGCGACCTGGGCCTCTTATGAGTCTTGGAGGACGTGTCGTTCTCAACATCTGATGAAGCACTCTGCTTCCTCTTCAGCCACAATAAAAGTCTGCCGTCTCTATCTTTAAGGGTCTTAGTTGAAAAAGTGCGGCATATTTTACACTGCTTTGCCTCATGATGAGGATGGAGGCAATAGATGCAATCTTTGTGGGCATCATCAATATGCACTCTTTTCTTTCCACAGGATTTACAAGGTCTAAATAATCCTTTTTATCAGACATTCTTCTCTAAAATTATAGAACAAGACTTATCTGAAAAAGATGAAAAACTGAGCAGAGCTCAGGGAGACTCCCTTACACACGACGTGCGGTGAAAATCTGAGGGATTCAGCCTCTCTTGGGAAGGTTCTAGAGGGTGCTGGTTGCTGATTGGTCATGTTTTGAGTTTGGTCCTTTTTATAAAAGGAGGTTGATAGGCTATTGAATACATCGTAACCTCCATGATAGCCTATGGAATTTATGATTTACTGCTTTATTATATGTACCGCGGGACTCCCACTTCGACGACGGGGAATGATTCAGGCATGTGAATCTATGAAAGATACCCCAATACTGGATAAGAAAGAGATTTCCCTTTCCTCCTGTGCTTGTTTAGAGTAGATTCCTGCTCCACGATCACGGGTGGGGCTGCGATCGTGGAGCAGGAATCCACACCACTGGACCACCAGGGACTATTTTACTGATTGTTGGGGGGGGCGACCCCTTAGGCAAGGATCGCTCCCCTGGGGGCATATTTTATCTGTGTTTTAGCCCCACTGGAGGCTGATTTGGCCATTTTGTATGCCAATCAGCCCCCGGGGGGTGTCAAAACCCACTAGAAGCCAAAGAATATTTTGTAATGATGATTACAGGGAGCGACCCTCTTGGGGGTCATTTATTTCAGTAATTCCGCCACCCCAGAGGCCAGATCAGCCTTTTGAAGGCCGATTTGGCATCTGGGGGGGGGAGAAGCCACTAGACAACAGGGATTGCATGATCTATATAACAGGGAGTGGCCCTTGGGCAAGGGTCACTCCCCTTTACTGCAAAATGTTTTGGCCATTTTCTGCACCCCCCAAAGGCAGATCGGCCATATTTTTAGGTCCATCTTCCCCCATGGGGTGGGATGAAAGACACTATACATTGGGGATTTTTACAGTTATATGTTGGGGAGCGGCCCCTTGGGCAAGGGTCGCTCCCCTTTATTGGGGCAATGTTTTTGCCGTTTTCTGCCTCCACCCCACCCCCCCGGGGACAGATCCGCCATGTTTTTTGGCCCATTAGCCCTCAAGGGGGCAGAAAGCCACTAGTCACCAGGGATTTTATTTATTTATATGTCGGGAGTGGCCCCTTTGGCAAGGGTCGCTCCCCTTTTTTGGGGCATGTACTTTGGCAATTTTTCGGGGGCAGATCAGCCATATTTTTAAGCCCATCTGCCCCCAAGGGAGTAGCAGAAAACCACTAAACATCAGGGAAAGTGTGTGTGTGTGTGTGTGTGTGTGTGTGTGTGTGTGTGCGTGTGTGCGTGTGTGTGTGTGTGAACTGGAGTTCTGCTGATCATCTGCGTGTACTTGGTGTGTGTGGGCTAGCACTTGGCTGGCAGTGTGTGTGGACTGGCGCTTGGCTGGCGGTGAGCATGGACTGGCGTTTGGTGGGCGGTGTGCTTGGACTAGCGCTTGGCTGGCGGTGTGCATGGATGGGCGCTCGGCAGGTGGTGTTAATGGGCTGGTGCTTGGCTGGCGGTGTGAGTGAAGTGGCACTTGGCTGGTGGTCTGCGTAGACGGGCACTTGGCTGGCGGTGTGTGTGGACTGGCGCTAGGCTGGTGGTGTGTGTGGACTGGTGCTTTCCTGATGGTGTGCGTAGACTAGCGTTTGGCTGGCAGTGTGTATGGACAGGCGCTTGGCTGGCAGTGTGCGTGGACTGGCGTTTGGCTAGTGGTGTGTGTGGACTAGCGCTGGGCTGGCAGTGTGTGTGTGCATTCATGTTTGGCTGATGGTGTGTTTGAACTGGGGATTTTGCTGGCTATGAGTATCGACTGGTTTCTGGCTGGGGGTGTGTGTGGCTGGCATTTGAGTGGTGATGGGCAGATATAGGGTTTTATAATGTTAACTGTTTTATTTCTTATCATCATTTGTGAATGTAATGTTTTATTTCTCCTTTTTATTGTAGTGCAAAGATTTTGATTTCTTGTGCTGCAATTCCTGCTTGTGGTTTCGGCACTGGTAGAGTTTGAGTTTGTGTAGTTTCATGTGTTTGGTAAGAAAACGTTTTTGTATTTTTTACTGTAAATGAGCATCATTTCCCTGCAAGAATGTGATTTTTGTAAATGCTGTAATAATAGCAGCATATTTAGCTTCTGTTTTATGGTATGTGAAATTCTCCTAGGATTTGTGCAAGATGTGTATTGTATTGTCTTGTGTGTAATTGTCTTTTGTTCTTCCTTTCTAGGGAGCTATCGTTGTGCCTGCTGTGTCTGTGCAGAGTAGGTGATGGTGAGTCTAGCTGTCTCTGGCAACTGAGTGGTATTGTTTGTCAATACATAGGTCTTTGTGTGATTGACTTTTCCCTTCAGATTACCAGTAGTTTTACTTTCCGTTTGATAAAGCCACACTTTGTTTATTACTTAATTTAAGCAGTTTTGGGTATTGCTGACTTATTTGTCAAGTTACTTTTCTTAGTAAGGATTATGGCTGGCCGCAGGATTACTGCTCTGCAGGTTGTTGATATGCTTTGCGTGTCTTCCTCTGACCATGATTATGAGACTGGCTCTGCATCTGAGGCAGTCAATAAAAATCCAGGATTCTGGCAGTGAATTTTCTGTCCAAGAGCAATCTTTTGATGATGAAGTCACTCTCAGCGCGGACGAAGTGCTGCTTTTAGAGGAGGACACTGATGTGCCAATAGTGCAGCAACAGGCATCTGGATTGCAGCCTGGGGCTGAAAGGCTTCCCACTGGAAGTGCTGGACTCTGGGTTGCCCCATACATGGTGCAACCGGTGTTGCCTGCCTTCAGTGGTGCAGCAGGGTGTATAGTGAATACTGAAAACTTTTTGCCTATAAATTTATTTCAGTTGTTTATGGACGATGTATTTTTGGATGAGATTGTTGACCAGACTAATTTGTATGTTGAACACTATTTAAGGGACAACAGTGCAAGAGCCACTCTAGAGCCACCTGGTGGACTCCCACAAATCTGGATGAGTTGAAGAAGTTCTTGGGTTTAACTTTTTTAATGGGCTTGATAAGGAAGCCGTCGCTGTCTTCATATTGGTACTACTAGTCCCTTGATGGCAACGGCTATATTTCCTGCAACCATGACGGTATTTGCTTCTTTTTCCGATGCTGCACTTTGTTGATAATGCTTCAGCGCTGCCACGAGATCGCCGTGATTGTGACTGTCTTTTTAAGATTCAGCCTGTTCCTGATCAGTTTGAGATTGATTTTCTGAAATCTATGTTCCAGGTAGAGAAATAGTTGTGGATCAGTCTTTAGTCCTGTTCAATGGCAGTATGGTTTTGAGGCAGTACATTCCTAGCAAGAGGGCATGGTATGGAATTAAGATGTATATGCTGTCTGAGAGTAGTACTGGTTATGTCTATAATTTCAGGGTGTACGCCGGTTGGGATTCCAGTATTGACACCCCTGGTTGTCCGTCAACTTTCAGAGTTAGTGAGAAACTTGTGTGGGGACTTGGTAGAGGACTTTTTAACAAAGGTCACCATTTATACGTAGATAACTTCTACACTGGTGTGCAATTGTTCAGGGAATTGTTCAAAGTGGACACTTGCTTGTGGCACGTTCTGCTCTGACAGTAAAGGTTACCCAAAAGAGCTTGTTTGTAAAAAACTTGAGAAGGGATAGTACAGTGCCTTGTAAGTGATGAACTTCTTGCTGTGAAATTTTCTGACAGGAGGGATGTCTACATGCTACCTACCATCCATGATGAAAGTAGTACTTCACCTGTGATTGTTTGGGGTCAGGTTGCTGAAGTGTGCAAACCTGTGTGTATTTTAGACTACAATAAGAACATGGGTGGTGTAGATACGGTAGATCAGAGGTTGGAGCCTTACACTGCTGTTCGTAAGGAGTACGTTTGGTATAAGAAGTTGGCTATCCATTTAGCAACCTTCTATGCTTTTGCTATATTCAAGGATTGTTCTCCAGCGTCAAGGATGACATTTGTTTCAGTTTAGCAGTCTCTGATAGGCAGACTTGTTGTAGTGGAACAGGCAAGAGTTCCTAGAGAAGCAGTGGTGGAGGATGTGGCTAGACTGAAAGATCGCCACCTTCCTGATCACATTCCTCCCACGGTCAAAAAACTTTTCAGCTAATAAATTTAGAGACTGTGTCCAAAAAAGTATCCGGAAGGAGAGTTGTATGGACTGCCTCTATTGCCCTTCTAAGCCTGGGCTGTGTGTGCCCACATGTTTTAAATTGTACCATACGCAACAGAGTTTTTGGGTGCAACCGTGAGCGTAAGAGTAAACTGACTGGTTTGTATCGTTTTATATTTTTTGTTCAAATTTCATAGTTGGCATTAGTGTGATGTATTTAGTTAGAGCTGTTGTGTTTGTAGTTATAGTTTTGTATCTACTTCCAATTGGTTTGGGTTTTCTTTTTTGTATAAACAAATGTGATGGCGGTGTGTGTGGACTATATAAGTCCAAAACAAGGACCACCCTATATGCCGAACGGGACAGGGGTAAGTATTATATATAAATACAAAGTGCTGTGGGCATCATTTCAAGGGAAGGAATCACACACTCAGTCATTGATCCCCACACTTAATGTAATTACTCATACAGTATAGAGAGAATTTCTCAATTACAACAAATACAGTAATAATATACAAGAGGTCTGACAAGGGGTCTCTTTTGTTGATATATATTCTCAACAGATCTCCACAATCATCAGTGTACTTCTTATATATAAAGTGCAAATGACGCAGTGCTTAAGTGGATGTGAGAATGCAAAAAATATATAAACACAATACACTGTAAAACCCAGGTTCATCCGGTAGTTTACAAAAGAAAATATGTAGGCAGTTATTTCACATTCACAATTGACCCTAATCAAAATGTGAGCCTGGGATAAAATGTCAACGTTTCGACCCTGGCTTATTCGAAGGGTCTCTTCAGGACCAAGCTGTTTGGCTTAAAGCCAACAAGTGTAAATCACGTCTCATTGGGACACTTAGTGTGTGGTCAATAGCATCATCTCTAGATAAGCGTAAAACAGGGGCCTGCTGGGTCCACCCTATATAGAGTCTCAAAAGGATACCTTGATGGACATGATTGCCTGCTTACAAGTAGAGATAGGAAGGGTCTAACCAAGAACTCCCTCCGTCTGCGTGGACATGCAAATGCACTGTCTGTAACTAGCTCCAATAATCGAGCACCAAGTTTAGTGAAAGGAGGCTCCTACTCACCAAACGAATCCAACAACGCAGAGAGAGCGCTGTCTCTTTTGCATTGTGGACTGGCATTTGGCTGGCGGTGTGCATGACTAGCACTTGGCTGGCTGTGTGCGTGGAGTGGCATTTGGCTGGCGGTGTGTGTGGAGTGGCGATTGGCTGGTGGAGTGTGTGGAGTGGCACTTGGCTGGTGGTGTGTGTGGACTGGTGCTTGGCTGGTGGTGTGCGAGGAGTGGCGTTTGGCTGTTGGTGTGCATGGACCAGCGCTTGGCTGGTGGTGTGCGTGGACTGGTGCTTGGCTGGCGGTGTGCGTAGACTGGCACTTGGCTGGCGGTGTGCATGACTAGCACTTGGCTGGCCGTGTGCGTGGAGTGGCATTTGGCTGGAGGTGTGTGGAGTGGCGATTGGCTGGTGGAGTGCGTGGAGTGGCACTTGGCTGGCGGTGTGTAAGGACTGGTGCTTGGCTGGAGGTGTGCGTGGAGTGGTGTTTGGCTGGCGGTGTGCATGGACCAGCGCTTGGCTGGTGGTGTGAGTGGACTGCATGTGGCTGGCGGTGTGTGAGTAGTGACTTGATGCTGGTCACCACACACACTGCTAGCCAAATGCCAGTGCACACACTCCATCTACCACCAGAAGGTGTGATTACTGTGTCAGTCATGTGGGTGTAAGAAAGTAAACACCCTTGAATGGCGCTGTCTGTTGATGTGAGTGTTGTAATGTGCTGGGCCCGTGGCTGGCGGTGTGAATGGTCTTGTGTGTGTCACGTTTGAAAATTGTGTGAATGGCCTGTAAAGAGGTTAGTGCTTTGATGCGGCTTTACAGCTCACATTTCAGAAATGTCTGGGTTTGGTTGGTTTCCCTAGATGGCCGCCAAGCCCGGGACCAAAAACGCAGGTGACTCGCTTGCAAAACCTGGTCGTTTTGTGATAGACAATTTTGATGTCTCCACAATAAGTTTTGGGTCCTTCCTTGTCACGGGTACTTGGCCCACCCACGCAAGTGAGGTACTATTTTTTATCAGGATAATTGGGGAACGCTGGGTGATAGGAAATTTGTGTTTGCCCGGTGTTGCCACAACTTTCCCACACAGAAATGTGAGGAAAATGTTTTTTTTTAGCTAAATCTAAGGTTTGCAGGGGATTCTGAATAGGAAAACGTTGGAAAATCAACGCAAGCCACACCTCCCTGGACTCCCCTGGGTGTCTGGTTTTCAGAAATGTCTGGGTATAGTAGGTTTCCCTAGATGGCCGCCGAGCCCAGAACCAAAAACGCAGATGACTCCCTTGGAAAACCAGGTCATTTTGTGATAGATAATTTTGATGTCTCCATAATACATTTTGGGCCCTTCCCTGGGATCCACGCAAGCCACACCTCCCTGGACTCCCCTGTTAGTCTAGTTTATGATAATTTTGATGTCTCCACAGTATGTTTTGGGCCAATTCCTGTTGCAGCACTTGGCTTACCCTCACAAGTGAGGGACCATTTTTATCTGGACACTTTAGAAAATGCTGGGTGGATGGAAGTTTGTGGCTCCCCGCAGATTCCAGAACTTGCCATCACAGAAATGTGAGGAAAATGTGTTATTTTTTACAAAGTTTGAGGTTTGCAAAGGATTCTGGGTAACAGAACCTGGTGAGAGCCACACAAAGTCCCCCCATCCTGGATTCCCCTGGGTGTCTAGTTTTCACAAATGTACAGGTTTGCTAGGTTGTCCAAGGTGCCGGCTGAGCTAGGGCCCAAAATCCACAGCTAGGCACATTGAAAACAAGCATTGGCATAGCCAATAGGTCTCGCCTTTGGGGCCTTATAAGTATTTAGTTATGCAGCACAATATCCTTGGTGCAACAACATCAACTGTTGCATGGCTAAACACTTATAAGGTCCCAAAGGCGAGACCTATTGGCTATGCCAATGCTTGTTTGTTGACTGCCATTTTTAAGTACTAAAAACCATAGATAGATAGATAGATAGATAGATAGATAGATACTACTAACACAGGCACAAACAGAAAAGCGCTGAAATAGAGAGGAGTACGGGACAACATTGATATACTGCACACTATTAGCATACACGCACACACACGCAGCACCTATCTATAGAGATGTAGAGAAGACTGAAATATTCACAGTCCAGCTAGAGGAAAGGAGAAGAAGACTAAGCGAAGCAGGGGGATAAATAGGAAGAGAGGTAGAGGAAGAGAAGACAGAAAAAGAACAGAGAGTGCAGTAGAGAAAAGGAAAGACAAATAAAGAGGGAGTAGAAAGGAGGAGGAAGTAGAAAAAGAAAATGGGAGATAAAAAGAAGAGAAAGATAGAGAAAAAGAACAAGGGGAAATAAAATAGAAGGGTGCAAGAGATAGAAAGATAAAAAAGAGGAGAGAGAAGAACAAGGAGAAAAAAGAGGACAGCGAAAGGTTAAAGAGGAAGATAAATTGAAAGGATGGACAAGAAAAACGAGAGAGAGAGCGAGAGAGAATGAAAGAGAAAGAAAAAAGTGAAGTACTGACAATTATCCAGTGAGGAAGAGAAGGGAAGGGAGAAGAAATAGAGAGAATATGAACAGATTGCGGGAGGGAAAATGAGAAGGGGAGGAAAGAGAGGGAAAGAAAGGAAGAATAAATCAGAGAAGGAAACTGAGAGATAAAATGATTGAGAGAAAGACAAAAAGAATGTGGGAAAATAAAGAGATGGGTCTGATGGGACCAGGGCAGCAGCAGTGAGGAAGACCCCAGACCAAG
Source organism: Calotriton arnoldi (assembly GCA_963921515.1). Classification (NCBI taxonomy): domain Eukaryota; kingdom Metazoa; phylum Chordata; class Amphibia; order Caudata; family Salamandridae; genus Calotriton; species Calotriton arnoldi. The sequence continues at coordinate 1,321,146 of CAWUFW010004552.1, forward strand.
TCTGCATCTTGTCCACATATGTTCTGCAGACATCCAAAATGGACCATCTCCCTTGGACCTGTGATGAATGTGCAGGGTAACTTCGGCGGAAAAGCGCCTAGAGTCTGACTCCATTCATTGACCTCAACCTCTGGAGAATTTCCCCGTTTGCCAAAGAGAGGAGTCGCAGTGCTCCTTTTGGCTAAAGACACTTATTGACGCTGTGCCCCCAGATTTATCAGCACCCTGAACAGCATTTGTGAAAACAATACTTAATACAGCGGTTTCATCGAAAGTATTGCACATAGAATATTTGCATATACACTTACGTACAATGATAATTGGCCCACATTTGATTCAAGTTGGAAAGATGAATAGCTGAGTCGGACGGCTCGAATTCAGACCTGCAAGCTGCAAATGCGCCGTAATCGCTTCATCTAGCCTTCAACCCGCTGTGCTATCCTACTGGCACATGTGCAGCTGTAGGAATGTTCTAAGCTCCCGGCCGCAGAACTTTCGGCGCTCTCCCGTCCTCGCGCGGAGTGGACCCCTTGGGCAGTGTGAGCATTGCGCTTGTCCCGAAGGAGCTATTTTCTCCCTCTGTCCGCTCTGCTCTGTGACCTCCCGCGAGGCGAAGACCATGCTGCGGCTCGAAGGCAGCGGGTGGTCCTCGGGGCGCTGGGTGCTCCTCTGGCTGGCGTCAACCCTGCTGCTGCTGCTGCTGCCTGGGGAGGGCTCACAGCTGGGCAGCACCAGGTCTAAGGACAATTCCATCAAGTCTATCCTGATGGGGCACCCCCCCACCCCGGCTGTCTCCAACAGAACCACTGGCGTCTTCCACGGAGCCACGCACAAGAAGGGCAAGAGCCTCGGCCAGGTAGGTGAACCACTGTCACCGCCCTGCTGTGGAATGCAGGCTACTGCCGTAGAAGCAATTCACTGCAGCGCCGTGAAACCTCGAGTGTGATAGCAGGCGCTATATAGAAAACAAAAGTTGTCATTATTAACAACTTGTGTAATATTAGTTGCGTGGTAGTGGTTGTACTACGAAAAGAGCAGCAGAAGTACCAGTAACCGCAGTAATAGTAGTAGTCGTATGTAGTAGTCATACAATTAGGAATAGTAATATTAACAGCAATAATGGTGTCAGCGAAATCGGCGACAGAAAAATAGTAGCGCTAATTGTAAAAATAGTAACACTAATGACAGTAGTAGTAAAACAATAGTAGTGGCTCAAGTTCTAACGGTCATATTAACAGTAGTAATAGTGCCAGTTGCAGTAGTGACAGAAAAACAAGCGCGCGCGCCTCGCGCTGGCAGCAGGGGGAGGGGAGAGAGGAGGGGGCCTGCGCCTAGTTTCCTTGCTGGAGCGAGCAGGAACCATCTGTTAATTCCAAACAGATGGTTTGAAAGCTCGCTCCCGCAAGGGAATCGCCAAACGTGCACGCGTTGCCATTGAAAGCAATGCAACGCGTGCACGTTTTTGCCTGCAAAAGTGAATCGATTGCTAAAGGTCTTTTTCCAATGCAGCGCATGCGCGCTGCGTATGCGAGACCTAAAAGGGGTCAGTTTTCAGTGAAAAAATTTGACGTGTCCATGTTGCACATTTGGCCGTTTCCTGTTGAGGCACTAGGCCTACCCACATAAGTGACATACCATTTTTATTGAGAGACTTGAGGAAATGCTGGGTGGAAGGAAGTTTGTGGCTCCCTCCAAATTCAAGATCTTTCCATCACAGAAATGTGAGGAAAATGTGTTTTTTAAGACAAATTCTGGGGTTTGCAAGGGATTCTGCGTAACAGACCCTGGTGTGAGCCTCACAAGTCACCCCATGCTGGATTCACCTGAGTGTCTAGTTTTAAAAAATGTACAGGTTTGCTAGGTTTCCCTAGATGCTGGCTGAGCTAGGGCTAAAAATCCACAGCTAGGCACATTGCAAAAAAAGGGTCAGTTTTCAGTGGAAAAATGTGATGTGTCCAAGTTGCGTTTTGGGCCATTTCCTGCTGCGGGCACTAGGCCTACCCACACAAGTGAGGTACCATTTTTACCGGGAGACTTGAAGAACTGCTGGGTGGGTGGAAGTTAGTGGCTCCCTGCAGATTCCAGAACTTTCTTTCACAGAAATGTGAGGAAAATGTTTTTCTTTATTTTTTTACAAAGTCTGGGCTTTGCAAGGTATTTTGGGTAACAGAACCTGGTAAGAGCTACACAAGTCACCCCATCCTGGATTCCCCTGGGTGTGCAGGTTTCAAAACTGTACAGGTTTTGTAGGTTTCCCTAGAGGCCGGCTGAGCTAGGGCCCAAAATCCACAGCTAGGCACACTGCAAAAAAGGGTCAGTATTCAGAGGAAAAATGTGATGTGTCCAAAAATGTGGTTTTCTGTCAAAGTCTGCCTGCTCCTGAAAGTTGGGAAGATGATGATTTTAGCACTGCAAACCCTTCATTGATACCATTTGCAAGGGGAAAAACTGACGCTTTCTTCTACAGCACTTTTTCCCATGTTTCCCCCCAAAAACATTTAGCTGTATTTTGGGTAATTTCTCGGTCCCCTTAAGGGGAATCCCTAAACCCTGGGTACCTTTAGACTTCTCAGGATGTTGAAAAAAAATGGCGCAAATTTAGCGCAAAAACCTTATGTGGACAAAAAGTTATGCGGCCTAAGCACAAACTACCCCAAACAGACAAAAAAAGGCTTGACACACGGAGGCGCAGGGGGTGGGTGAGAGGCCTGGCAGCGAAGGGGTTAATAAACCATTCAACATGTCTTTGAGTCTTTTTTTTTTTTTTAAATCAGGCAACAAAATGCGGCCATAGAACCAACCAGAAGGGGTCACTGCACTCTAGCTGAAGAGCATGCAGCTCCAGCTCGGAGTGCTTTAAAAAGCATATGGTACGTTCTCATGGGGTCATGGATTCAATGACCCAGGCGACTTACTGTGTTTTATTTTAATGTTGCTGAGGGATTGCTGTGCTCCCTGCAGCCCTACACAACATTAAAAAATATGGTTAGATGTGCCCCTGCCAGGAACAAAAAATTTAACTTAAAAGCCCTTGAAGTTCATTATGGGCGCTCCTTCTCTCTCTGAGCAATGAATAACAAATGTGTGGCTCCTGTCGCTCATTTATTATTTTTTTTATTGTTTCTTTTTTTGTGTTCTGGTGCCCACCCATGGCACCCACAACATGGCAATTATTTGGCGCTGCAAGGGGAGTCTCAGGTACTGTGTGGCCTCTGCGCGCTCCCCAGCCAGCACTCATCCTGGGTGTGGGGGAAGACAGCTTCATTCCTTTGATCCCAACCGAGCGGGAGCAGCTTTTTTCTGTGCACCTGCCAGGCGGGAACAAAGGTATGTTCCCTGCCCGGAAGAGTGCAAGCATGGAATTATATTTATATTCCCTGCCTGCACTCTCCTGGAAAGGTAATACCAGTCTCGGGGCATTGCACTCATTGGGCCTCGGGGTATTGGGTCTCTAAGGTTGGGGTATAGCTTGGGGTGGGGAGACCGCAGGCCCCATCCACAAAGTTTAAAACTCAGCCATGGGGGGAATGGGGGAGTCCACAGGGGCTCTATAAGGCTCCGGCAGGGGGGCGCATGCCCCTCCCCTAACTTTAAAACTTGGCCCCCAGGGATGGGGCTCCAGAGCCTCTATGAGGCTCAGCAGGAGGGTTGCTCACCCGCCTAATAAAAAGATATCAGCCCAGGCCCTGGCCCAACCCGGGGAAGGGCTTTTTTTTTTCTTTTTTTTTTAAAGGGTCAGCCATTTTTTAAAAACGCTTCCTGCAGATCCTCCATGAATTCACTGTAGAATTAAAGAAAATGTTTTTGGCCCCAGGGAGCCCCCTCCCCACCAGCCTAGGGAGTAGGGGTATTCCTACCAAGCCCTCTATATGTTTTTACCTTTTTTTAGGACAGGGGACTGAGTGCCGAGTCCTAAAATTGTTGATGTGGTGGCTGCCAATCAGATTTTACCTTTAAATCTGTTGGGTCTGTTTCCTTCCTGTTGGGACAGCAGTGAGAAAGTCTTTGGGGCCCTTTGAATGAATTGGGGGCAGATTCTATCTGCTCAGTTTGGCATCTCAAACATCAAAAGAAGTGGTGTGCAGACTGTCCTTTATTCTGCCAAACTTTTCTTTCCCCAGCTAGATGGTTAATCCCTGTTAGGGGCCTACCTTCCTGGGTCCTGAGGCCAGACCATGATCCCCTGGAGAGGAGAGCCATTTACTTAAGCCAGGAATAGGTTTCAAGTCTCCAAAGGAAAGACACTGGGAAACTAGGCTCTAAACCAGTTTTGTCTCAGGCAATACTAAGCACATTTCCAGAAAAGTTAATTTCCCACTAAAGTTATCAAAAATACTTTAATCATGAATTTTGTTTTTTTTAGAACTGAGTGAAACATAACTTTGAATAATTTTGGTAGCATTTTCTCAAGTGAATATATAAATGAAGGCTTTTAATTATACCTAGGTCTGGTCATGGAGAAACTAGCTTAACCTACACACTACAAAACAGCTTTTGGGTATTTAGTCACTGTTAGGGTACACTAATTCCAATATGCAGTGTGCCTCTTTTTATATAGTAAATACCTATCCCTCTGGGCATACAAGGCACCCTTTATGGAGGTGATATAATAAATTGCGGTGAGGTTGGTGGATTCTGGTGCTAATACCCAACAATCCATCCTTAGAGAGTCATCCTGTCAATCAGTGGTTCTGATTGACAGGAGATCAGAGCATACATTCTTGATTGTAGAAAATGGGGGTAAGGGTTAGAGAAACACCGGACGCGTCTTCAATAGTTTGATACAAGCTTCACAAGTAATGGTAAACTTTCAGACATACACCTACTTGCACACCTCCTCCTGGAATCACCTAGATAAAGGATAGAGGATATAGTTAAAAGAAGTCAGAACCATCTCCAGCTGAAACTCCCACACCAGTTCAGGACTCCCAGGTTCTTAGTAAGGAAGTGCCAGTAAACTTCTGGCAACCCAAAACAACTGGGAGGCAGAGGAGTTGAGATGCAGCATCTGTGAAGCCAGAGGATTGTTATGGAAGGATGCACTGAGCAACAGCCATCGACGTAGGTTCAGGGCCTAACTGGTACAGTTAAACAAGTGATGCAGGAGTGAGTAAAATATCCAAGATAAACAACTACAGAGGGGGGAGGAAACAAGCAAAGTAAGGAAGGAAACTATAAAGGTGCAGACAAGGAGCAAGCAGAGGGTGAGACCTATGAGTTAGAGAGACATGCAACAAAAAAAGTTGTGAGGCAACTTACCACTGTTTCTGATAGTTCTTAAATTCTCCCGAAAGCTCCTGCATTCCCTTGGGGTTTCCCTCTGATTGGTCTCTTGGTGGTCTTGACCTGGAAGGACCACTTGATACTTTTCCACCCTAGCTGTGACTGACAATCCCTCCAAATCCTCCAATCCTGCTTTTCCCATTCCTTCCCTGCATCACTTGTCTCATGCTTGTATTAGTCTTGTGCCTCCTAATACCTATGATCCTGACATATACACAAAAGTAAGTTTACCTACATGGTTAATGGCACCTTTCCTTTCTATGTGTCACTACAGTGCTTTTAAACAGTCAGAAAACAGTGGTGCAACTCAATGCTACATATTTCTGACCTATATGTGGGTTCTGTAAATATCCACTGCTGGCCACATATGATATTTAACTTCCATGCCACTGGTGCAGCTTCTGTTCAATCTCATATGGCCTTACAGGAACGTTCAATAGACCAATTGACCGAAACAAATTTTAACAGTACCATTTAGGGTCAAACCACACACAATGTGGCACTGAATAGCAAAGTCTTAGTGCACAGAGTTCTAATACAGAAAAAAATATGTTCCCTTCTAAAACAACAAGACATAGGTTCCAGGAAAGGACGAAAAATCTGGGATTACCATGTACAAAAGGTGACTTTGCTAGACATAGGTATAGGCAATGGGCAGTATAATGTTTAACTTGATTATAGATAAAGGGCCAGATGTAGGTGGCCAAATAGCGAGCGCTAACGCTGAAATTCGCAGAATTTCAGCGTTTGCGATCGCTATTTGGCAGCGAGCAATGTAGGTAAGTTGAAACCTACTAGCAAAATAAGGAATCGCAAAATTGCGATTCCTTATTTTGCTCTTGCATTTAAGGAATCGCAAATTGCGATTCCTTAAATGCAATGTAAGTAGCACAAAAGAAAGTGCACTTTAGTCTTAAGGAATCGCTAATTACCACCAACTTCAAGTTGGTGGTAATTAGCGATTTCCTTTAAAAAAGCACTTTTTTGCTTTTTTAAGTGCCATGTGGCACACATTCATGCCCTTAGGGCATGTATGTGCGCCACATGTGCACACATGCACATTTCAGGGGTGCAACAGGGTGTCCTTTGGAACCCTGGCACTCTTGAATATGCGCCGCAATTTGCGAGTGTCTCTGGTGACTCGCAAATTGCGGGAGTACTTCTATTCATTCCTATGGGCCTCTTGGCCCATAGGAATGAATGGGAAGGTATTCTTAATTGCGAATCGCAATTTGCGATTCACAATTAAGGAATATTAAGGAATCGCTAAAAATATTGCGATTCCTACCTACATGGCATTTTGCGATTCCTTAATAGCGATTCCCTAAAAATCGCTATTAAGGAATCGCAAACATGCATTTACCTACATCTGGCCCAAAGTCTATAAGAGGAATTACAGTTTCACTCTTATTAAAAAAGGTTTCTGCAAAGTGTTGCTGTTTCAATAGGTAGAGCAATATGAACAAGTTACTTGCCTTCAGTAACGCTGTTTCTGGTAGGTACTCTTTCTAGCCACAAATTCCTCACCTTTTGAATACTCCCCAGGCAACAGATTGGAGCCAGAAACCTTTCTGTAGTACCTGTGCGTGCCAGAAGATGGTGAGTTGCACCTCCACATAGATGCAGTTCAGCTCTGGAAATTACATGCAGGACCTGTATAGGTTGCTTTCAAGACTGTCCGCGCCTCCAAACGCAGAGCCCCAAAAGCAAATTGATAGACAGCGTGCAGATTTCTAGACTTGGGAACTTATTAAAGGGATAGAGGCAAATCACAGAACGGGCAGAATGGAATGGTCATTGAGGAATCCATAGCTAAATAAAGGGCCTGATTTAGATCTTGGCGGATGGGTTACTCTGTCACAATGGTAACAGATATCCTGTCTGCCGAAATATAAATCCCATAGGATATAATGGGATTTATATTTCGGCAGATGAGCTATCAGTCACCGTTGTGACGGAGTAACCTGTCCGCCAAGACCTAAATCATAGACTCTACCAGAAAAGGTGTTACCGAAGGTATGTAACTTGTTCTTCTGATAGAGATTTATAGCCGCAGATTCATCGCCTTTTGAATAGACACCTAGAACCTAGTTGGAGGCGGGTCTGTGAACGAACTCAAACCAGAAAGTCTTGCAGGACTGAGTGGGCACAATGCCCCTCTCAGTGAACTTGACTGTCCAGACAATAGTGCTTCGTGAACATATGAAGGGACGCCCACATAGCTGCCTGGCAGATGTCTAGGACAGGGACTTCGGGCCAGATGTACGACCATTGTGATTTGCGACTCGCAAATTGCGACAAATAGCGAGTCGCAATTTACGAGTCGAAAATCACAATGTACAACAGTATCTCAGACACTGTTTGCGATTCCCAATGGGGTCGCAAATTGCATGCCTTATGAATATTAATGAGGAACTCGCAATTTGCGACCCCATTGGGAATGGCTGGCCCTCCCAGGCAGGTATGGTGGCCTGCTGGGCTCAGCAGACCTCCATGTCTGGGACTGCTTTTAAACAAAGCAGTTTTTTTAAAAAATGCTGCCCGTTTCCCTTAAGTCGCAAAAAAATTGCGACTCGCTAAATTGGGATTGTACATGGCCCTATTAGATTTTGCATGCTCAAACGGGTCGCAAACCTGTTTGCGCATGCAAAATAGGATCGTACATTTGGCCCTTCATGTGCTAACGCAGGTGTAGCAGCTTTGGCCCCGGTAGAATGAGCATGCAGTCCTTCACTAGGCTGCTTTTTAGCAAATGCAGATCTTTATGCAGACCAAGATCCAGCGGGAGATGATGCTCTTCTGCACTGCCTTGCCTTTTTAGCTCCAGAGAAGCCTACAAAGAGCTAATAGTCCACCTTGTTTTCTTTGATATGATCATTGGAGAAGCTCAGCGCTCTCTTGGGGTCCAAGCAACGGAGTCTCTCCTCTTCCTCAGAGGGGTGAGACGGAGCACAGAACTCCAGCAGAGTGATGGTTTGACAGATGTAGAACATAGTCACAACTTTTGGCAAGGAAGGATGCCAAAGTCTGCAAGACCAGTTTGTCGGCGAAGAAGGTATTGTATGGTGGATTGCCGCAAAGAGCCAGAAGCTCAGTCACTCGCCATGCGGAGGAGATGGTGACAAGAAACACAGTGTTAATAGTAAGGAGCTTTAAGGGACAGCTTTGAAACAGCTCAGAGTGCAAATCAGAACACCAGGAACAGATTAAGATCCCATTGGGGCATGATCATGGGAGATGGGGAAAACATATGTTGAAGCCCTTTCAGAAATTGCATCACATTTGATGATTTAAACAGTTAGGGATAATCTGGCAACTGTAAAAAGGCCGAAAGGGCCAAAAGATGACCCATAACTGTGCCCAAAGCAAAGCCGCTCTGGGCAAGAGAAAGGACAAATAGCAGAACATCACATAACTTCACCTGGAATGAGTCAATGGGCATGAGCAGCACCAAGCCACAAATTAATCCTAACGATAGACGTACACAGTTTTAGTCAAGGGATGCCTGGATGTCGCAACTCAATCTCCAAACATGAAGTCAGAGAGTACAAAGGCTCGGGTGCAGAACCTTGTCCTCCCTCTGCGACAGTAGGTTCTCATAAAAGGGCAGCCTTGTCGGAGGGCATATGCTCAAGGCCAGGAGTTATGGATACCATACTCTCTGTGCCCAATCGGGAGCGAATAGGATAACTTGGGCCAGCGTCAGTTCTGATCTTGAGAACTCGGGGCAGGAGTGGTTATCAATAGAAGGACATACAGGAGTCCCAACTTCCAATCAAGTCAGGATGCATCTCCGAGCGAGAGGCGCCTTGGAAACTCCAATGTGAAGACGTGCTGACGTAGCAAAATTCTTGGTGGTGGCCAACAGATCGAGTCAAGGATTTCCCCATTCGCGGAAGAGACCTTGCGCTATCTCCGAGTGTAACTGCTATTCGTGATCTGCTAGGCATCCATGCCTGAGCACATCCGCTCTGGCATTCAAGGATCCTGCCAAGGTAGTTCACCACTTGCAAATTTTCTTGGTAGTCCAACCATTCCAGTAGTGCAATGCCTCTTGGCGCAAGTTCTGTGACCCCATCTTGCTCTGTTTGTTGCAGTACCACATGGCGGTGGTATTGTCCAAGAGCACCTGCACCAGCCTCCCTTTCATGGATATCAGGAAGACTTTCAATGGCAAGCGGGTGGCCCTCAGTTCCAGAAGGTTGATGTGGAGCTGGGACTCCAACTGAGACCAGAGGTCTCTGATCCCCACCTCTTCCAGATGGCCACCCCCTCCCAGAAGCGAAGGATCGGTCACCAATGTCAGCTTTGGGTGGAGAAGGGAGAGGGGTCTGCCGCTGACCCAACTGCAGTCTAACCACCACCACTGCAGATCTTTTGCAGTCTCCTCCAAAATCTGAACGTGGTCGGAGAGGTCCTCTTGATGTTGGACCCAATGGGACTTCAGATTCCACTGCTCACACGACACCTGGAGTGCTCGACCTGCAGGATGCGGAAGGCCATCAGTCCCAAAGGTCTCACAGTCGATCTCACTGAAATGCAGGACCAAGGCTGAAAGATTGGGATCATAGACTGAATGTCCTGGACTCTTTTTCTTAGGGAAAAGGCACAAAACTGAACCGTGTCCAGAAGGGCTCCGATGAAGGGGAGTGGCTGAGAAGGAGTCAGGTATGTCTTCAGCATGTTGAGAGTGACCCCCAAAGATGACAGGGGTTCAGCATAGTCTGGAGGTGGCTGAAGACTGCCAGGTGTGAGCCCGCCTTCAACAGCTAGTCTTTGAGGTAGGGGAAAACTGGCACCCCGGACCCCCAAAGATGAGCTGCCATCTCCGCCATCACTTTCGTGACCACCCTAGGAGCACTGGTAAGACTAAAGTGAACTGGAAATGCTCATGTCCCACCACGAACCACAGGTAGTGCTGATGGTCCAGCAGGGTGGGAATATGGAATTAGGGGTCCTGCAGGTCCAACACCACCATGCAATCTCCAGAGTTGGGGGCAGATAAGACATGGGCTAGGGTGAGCAACTTGTATTTCTGTTATGGAGGAAGGAATTGAGAGGGCGCAGGTCTAAAATAGGCTGAAGGTTTCCATCCTTCTTGGTCACCAGAAAGTAGCTTAATAACAACCCCGCCCTACTTCTGGCACCCTTTCAACAGCCCAGATGGTCTTCCGTGAGTCGTTCGGGGGGTTGGTGGAAGGTGCGGCAAGAAGAAAGGAATGGTAGTGCATATCCCCTGCAAAATATCTGCAGAACCCACCTCGCAGAAGTGATCGCCTGCCAACCCGGAAAGAATCTCTGGATTCTGCTTCCCACCGGGTGGCTGTCCTCCATTAAGGGCATGCTAAAGAGGTTTGCAGGTTGGGCTGCAAGGGGCATTGTACTAGGTTGCATGCTGGCCTTGGCTGTGTGGGGGGTGGGCACCTCAGCCTCGATCGCAGAACTGCTGGGCCCACTGAGGTTGGACAGGCTTGAGGTAAGGAGTGCCCTTTCCAAAACTGTGAAAGGAGAGTTGGAACTGTCGTGGTTGGCGAGGAGGGGCGGAGAGGACCAGAGAGGGAGCGGCAGCCCTGCTCTTTTTAAAGTCATTCAAGAGCAGCCTTCTCCCTGAACATGTACAGCCAGCCAAAGGGCATGTCCATCAGGGAGGAATGGGCATTTCCGGGTATCCAATTCATGGCAGTCATGCATGGCGGCGAATGTCAACACTGATGCCAATAGCTCGCCCGATGGAATCGGTGGTGTCCAAGCCACAACAAATCGTGAACTTGGCTGTATTAGGACCATCCTGATATGTTTGAGCCAGGACAGAGTGAAGGTTGTCAAGCACACAAGATCATGTACCACCAAATCCCAAAGGGCATGGGAGTAGCGCCCCAACAAGCAGCTGGTGTTGACAGAGTGGAGAGTCAGGCTGGTGAAGGAAAAGACTCGCTTGCCTAATGTTTCCACTCGCTAAGATTCCCTGTCAGGGGACTGGTAGAAAACGCGCTTGGGTTAGACCGACTCATAGAGGCTTGTACCACAAGGCTGTCACATGAGGGGTGCTGTGACAGGAAAGCAGGGGCACCCGGAGCAGAATGATGATGCCTGCCAATTATTCGGTTGACATGGGACCCAGAGCAAGATTTGGCCCAGGCCCCTAATAAAGTGTCTGTCAGTGCCTCATTAAATGGGGGAAGAGGCTCAGCAGAAGTCTGTATAGGTTGCAAAACCTCAGTAAGAACATTACTTTTTACATCCATGGTGGGAGCTAGAGGTCAAGAACTTCGGCCGCCCTACACATAACCATAGTGTAAGAGGCAGATCCCTCTGTGGCTGGTCTGGGGAAAGAAAAAAGAGCCATCTCAGAAGAGGTATCTAGGCCTCTAGCCTCCTGCAAGTCCTCGTACCAATTGTCATCATTGAAGGGCTGAGCCAACTCATCACCCAGATCATAATCGTCAGAATCAGTGGGCTGCCTCCTTTGCGGGGCTCGTATGTCCAATGGAGGAAGAGGCACCTCGGCACAATCGGTTGCGGCTTTGCTTGAGGTCGGATCGGCGCTGACTCGACGTCAGAGAGGACAGTCGGGTCCTCCTCCTTGGGCATTGATGGAGTCGGCATTGGCATTGAGGAACCCAGGGCCAGCACAGTTTTTGGGGCCGGAAGTGGAGTCTCGAGTGTGAGCTGGAGGCAAGGTGGGCTCAGAGTGTCTAACTGGCGGCGAGGGTGAATGCGCAGGTGGTATCCTAGATGGGGAGGCCTCTCAATTTCTGGGGGCCCGGAGGTGCACCAGAGCGAGTCGACAGAGATCTGAAGAGCTGGTGCATGGCTGCACCTAACTCTTCGATCTGATGTGGCCTGGCATTCGTCCCTGGAAACTCAGGTTGTTCCAGCACGAGTTGCATGATCGGCTTCGAAGTCAGCTGACTTCGAGAGCGACATAAAGAAGAGTGGCGCCGCCAAGAGCCTGCTCAGAGGAATGAGAGTGGCGTGAGGGTTTGGAGTCCAGCTTTGATTTCTTGCATTTCTTTTTATATTTTCCTGATGACTTGGAGCACGACAAAGACCGGGCTGTCGAGTGGCTCCAACAACTCCGGAAATGAGACCGGAACAAACCTTGGATGCAGACCACAACTTAGAGCGCCCCTGATGCGGAGTCTTCCTATGCTTAGTGATGTAGAGTTTCACCTCACATTTCCTGATGACCTTCTTGTTCATCGACGCACAGTTAGTACTGGCCTTGGAATCGTGGCTCAACCCCAGGTATCACAAGCATACCTGGTGGTGATTTGTCACAGACATTTGTTTGCAACAATTCCTACAGGGCTAGTTTTTGTTGGCGACATACTTTGCACACTGTACAAATCTTGAAGTGAAATGTCTCTGAGAGACACGAAGGCAGCTCCGGATCTGTGGCGCATAAATAAAGGAACTAACGTCAGCGTGCTGGAGTGGTGCCTACACAGGCCCCACATGTCACTTCCGGATGGGAACTTCGTCCGCGTGAAGCTTCAAGGTGCCTCTTTCCAGTAGGTAGAGGTACTGCTGAAAAGTTTCCGGATCCAGCCTTATGCCTGAGGAGCATTCAAAAGGGTGAGGAATCTACGCCCAAGAGTCTCTATCAGAAACGTTTTTGCACCAGGCCAATAACAGTGACTTGTATATTGGTTTACTTAAGTATAGGTAATAGGCTGGAAAGATTAACATAGGCAAAGGTAAGGTTGATTTATCGAGTCTTGGGTAAACTCTGTGCTGGTTATGTGTGAACAAGGCTTTGGGCACAGAAAATAAATCTGTCTCCACATTCCACAAGCCAGTTCACAGTGCAACACTTTCTTTTTCCGATTTACAACATGACAGGATGTTTGCAGTGCAATTTTTTCCACTTTAAATATTTCGATCGAAGCAGAACAACTCTACCAGTGGCTTTCAGGATACACTACAATTTAGCATGTGCCACTTATAACATGGAACTCTTGAAGAAGTGTAGATGGTCTTTCAGTATTTTTCTATTTAAAATGGTCTTGAATGAAAAAACTGTTCTATTTAAAATGTTCTCTGTACTTGAATGAAAAAGCGGTTTTATTAAGAGTAGGTATATGTTCGTGTGTCTTTTTACATGAGGTTTTGAAAATACATTAGAAAATGTGAATTTCCATCCATTTTAAATGCAGGTCTATGAGCATTTCAGAGCAGCTGTGAAGAAGCATCAACTAAATTATTAGCTTAAAAGTCATTTAGATAATGTATTTCACGTTTCTGTTTTTATAACACCCAAACTCGCCTCTAAATCCATAATTAGAGAACGAGGGCTGCATTGATTTTTCAAAACAAAAAGATAGATTCACAGGCGTGAAAAACAACTAAAGCAAATTAAGACTGGCAACATAATAAATGTGTTCATTCTTTTGAAGACTACTTCAAGCAAATAGAGTTTTAAAATTGAGTTTTCACTGGAAATATTTTAAAGCTTTGTAAATAACATGGTACATTCTACAATCACGAATATCATTCCAATGAAGTTAGGCTCCTAATGCAATTTCCAAGAGCTCTGAGCGTTCTCCCAAAAAACGTTTTTGGAATCATTTACTATAAAACGGTGGGTTTTAAAGGATTCCTACCACATTGATCTAAACTTCACGGGCTTCAAATACAAGTGGGAGTCCGCCCATAAAACAATATTCACAGAATACGGCTAAAAGGTGCTTTTTTGAAGGCAAAATCACCTTTCACATTGGGCAAAAGATGAGGAGTTTCAACTTTTGAATGTTTCTTGTGGGGAGCCCCAAAGTGCCCTTCCAAGTGGAAGGGCACTTTGGGGCTCCCCACAAGAAACATTCAAAAAGGATCTTGCACTTTCAAAGTACATTTCGTTCAACACAATTGGCAACAACACTGTCCATGACGTCCATAATACACCACTTCACTATTAGCAGGTTGATCAGGGATCCAGGAGGATATTTTAGGAAGCTTTGGAAAGACCCATTGTACAACTCCCCACCTACTACTAGGACCTGTGTGCTTTCCCCAGCCCTCCAGTGCAAGAGGTCTTTTAGGATCACTGCGTAAGTGATCACCAGACCCTCAGACTCCATCTGTAAGGCATTTGGTAGGAAGATATAAAGGATTTGCCTGAGCCACTTTTACAGGTTTCCTCTATATCCCTCAGGTTTTATGTTAGATTCTTGGTCATAGAAAAAGACTTTGACTATGCTGTTAAAGTGATCAGTGCTGTCACCTAAGGGAGGAGGGAAGAGAGCTAGCTCTGGAAAGCATTGTCATTCCCTAGGCACAGTGATGCCCCGGTCCTGTGTCACTGACGAAAACCTACACCTCAGCTATTTCCATCTACAGGCACACACCTACCAACATTTCCCAGAAATATCTGGGAATGCCTAACAAATCTCACCGTCTTAAAATAAACAAAGCAGTGACCAAAACTTCTACAGTGTTCTACATGAGAAAAATCTGCCTATAGCTTTTCACAAAAATCCATCAGATCCATTAAAAACATGCCAACACTCAGCAAATTCCAAGTCTTAAACCTATGTTTCTGGTCTGGCCAAGTTGAAAAGAAAACTACAGAGTTAAACCATTTATTGCAAACTGACATGGGGGAGGAAAAAAACAATAATGAACCCCACACCATTGAAGAAAACGTCCGGGTATGGGGGAGGTTATTTATTTTTTATTTTTCAAAAGCAAACTCCCACTTTGGGACTTTATTTTTGAAAAACAAAAAGTTTAGAAAAACAGACGGTCCTCATGGTTGAAGGTACAATCTGTCAAACTGTTCATACACTGACAGGAATCACTGTGACAGCAGTTCCTGTCAATGTGCTGACTTGTCTGCAGGTGGATAACTCAAACTTTGGTGGGCTGGATGTCTGTCCAGGCGACGGAGATAAGCACCCTATCACCCTGACGACACCAACCCATCCTCCAAACAGTAAATAAGATCCTACATCAGTACCCTTAACCAAATTCAGGCCATCAAACAGTAAATCAATATCCTGAAACGTAATGAATCCATGAAATATTGGCAGTGTCAACTAAGCAAGCAGTAGATAAAGTAGCTAACAAATGTTGGGCTATTGCTGCATCCATGTCCTTAATGAAGCGGAGATTTTCCTTTTCATTAGCTAGGATAAGAAATCTTACATTCTATGGTAGAAACGGTGGCAAGGACTATGCAATTTATTTTAAAGCTTACTATCAGCCGATGCAAAATCCATCACTGGCTTAGAATAAAAATCTACTAAGCAGGCCAATCTGTTTCCCTCATAATGTCTTCCAAACTGTTACTCAACAGTAGCCGATTTGCTCCAAAATGCAAGGTATCCAAACCTGTTTCTTTGACCTTCCGTCAGACCCATCTTGCCAAAGCTTGAGAAGAAAACGGGGCTGACAACCTAGGTCCAAAATCTCTAGTGACCTTTGAATATTGTTTCAAACACCTCAACACACACAGCTGGTGGTCATTTGGGAAGGTAAGAAAAGATCCAAGGCGAGTGTTGGACTCCGTCCTTCTGGATGCAGAGAGTGTTACTTTGTAGGTAAAAACAAAAGTCCAACCAAATACAACTCGTGCACATTTAAATGTCTTCTACAAAATATTAAATAGAGGAATATGCTAAATTTCACCTATAACCCTGTCCCAATCAAAAAGTCAGCATGAGGCAAACATTGAAATATTAACAATACCTTGGTAACATTCAATTACTGAGAGCACTTACATTGTGGGGAACGGGACAGCCTTAATCTCTCAAGAGTCTACAGGAGAGGAAGTTCACCAGCCAAAACATTACCAGTCAGAGTATAGCCATGTAATGGCCAACAAATGTGAATTAACCTCATGGCACAGTTCTGGCTTTGCTAGCAAATTCACATTGCAAATTCAAAACATCAGTGGGTAACCTTTGAATCCAAAGGATCAACACGCAGCTCAAAAAGTCAGCTATGTAAGTGAGGTCATGCAGATCGGTACCTCTTGTGCATTCGGAAAGCCAGCACTTGCTACATCGAGAACTTGGCCTGTGCAAAAATTCTTGGAATTTGGTGAACGTTTCCAGAAATATGCCACACCATCATCTGTAATGAATCATAGGGTGAATCTCTCCACCAAGACATTTGGATAGTCTGATACTGGAATGACGAATCCCAGGAATGTTTCTGGAAAACTGGAAACCAGGCTTGAGAACTCCACATCGGAGATACCAAAATCATCTATGCTTTTTGCTTTCTGGCTTGGGCAACATTCTGTGAATCACCATGTAGGGGGAAAGGCATAATTCTGGTCTGTCACCCAATCCTTCAAAAAGGTGTCCACCGGTGTTGCCTTTGGTTTCATCCTTCAACTAAAGAATATCAGAACTAGAGCCTTCAGTGACGGCGCAAACAGACCTCTAACACAAGGCCCCCACCTGTCAATCATACTGCTAACACTTTTGAGTCAATTTCTAATTTATGGAATCCCTCAGAAACTGGGAGTTACAGTTGGCTACAGGATGTGATTTTGCTGCAAAATATTCTGCTGTAATCAAGATTTATACGCCCCCAGTCCAGAAATCCTTGGCCAACTCTGCCAAAAATCTGGACCACCTGCCCTCCAGCTGGCTTATGAACCTGATTGCCAAACTGTCAGTTGCACAGAAATCTATCTTAAAGGCCTGTATGGAATGCAGGACCTAAGTAATCCTGAGCTGTGCCTTTCAGATAAATAGTGTAGTTTGTGCTCCTAAAATGATTACGGGGCTATTCACAAAGGTAATTTACAGTTGTGAGTAATGAACATGTGTAACTTTACTCTTACACTTTTGAGTAACTTTACTACTTTTAGGGGCATATTCACAAGGAGCTATCGCCGAATTAACGGCACTTTATCGCAGCCAAAGTCGTGATAAATTTACCTCCCCATTCACAAGCCGGTGTTAACAGCCCACACCACCAGTTTACCCGCGATAGCAGCCGCAAAAAACATCGCCACAGAGGACCCCCGCAAATATCGCTAATGAGATGCAGAGTGGGCGTTCCCGTGACAAAGCCGAGACAACAGCACACCTCAACATTCACAACGACCAGCCACAACCGCGATAAAAACACAAAACAGGCGATAAGGCGCGTTAGCACCAAGAAATCTAAACCAGCTCTGACCTGGTGTAAACTCGGACGGCAGCCTGCAAACCAAAAGGGAGCACAGCCCAGGGCTACATCGGAAGGGCAACAGATGCCATGGAGCCACCCATCATGCGGCCCGGACACCCAAGAGGGCCACAACACCCACCGCCACCCCCCCAGGACCACCCCTCCCTGGCACCCCCCGACCAAAGACATGCCACATCAGCCACACCTAAACATGTACAGAATATTCCGCTTGATGCCGCACAACCACAACTGGTGACATGGATGTGTCGCCACAGAAATGACCAGCACACATTCACATTAGAAGCAACAAATGAAACTTTATTAAAATAGAACAACGAAATGAAATGAAGACACATGGCCGCTCCCTCCGGACAATACGTAGGTCACAGCCTGTAAGACAAAAAACATGATGAGAAGGTGTGTCCTGCGCACATCAGAGGACAGAGAGAGAGCGAAGGAGAGAGAGAGGAAGAGAGAAGAGGAGAGAGAGAGAGGAAGAGAGGGAGAGAGAGAGAGAGAGTGCCGCCCGTGCGCACCCAGGCCACACTGCTCACCTGCTGCCACCGGTGTGTCTCCAACCACGTGCCGGTATGTATAGCAGGACACCAGGTCACACATCTGAGTCAGAGCCGTCAGCTGAAACAGAGCCCAGATACATGACTGGCACAGTACACACTCTTGCACAAGACAACATTGCCTGCCCGCCCATGCACACCCAAGCAGAGGCACCCCAACCTCCCCCGCTGCCCATCAGAGCATGCCCGCCCATGCACAGCCAGGCCCCAATGCTCACCTTCCACCACCTGCCCGTAGACAGGAGGTCCCACCACGTGCCGCTGCAAGCCACAGGCCCGGGGCCCGCGGACATGGCACCCTCCACATCATGCAGCCCCACTCCGCAGGCCACCAGGTCTCACGTTTGGTGCTGGGTCTTGATTACTCCATGGCAGAGGACATACCAGTGCACCAGGCACCATCGCAGGCTGCATACCCGCTCAGCCCAATGGGTGCCACCAACTCTGGGATCCCGGAAGAGTCGCCACGTGGCGGTAGGCCCGCGATGCCCGCTGGCTCTGGCCTACACTGCGGTCCAGCAGGGCACACAAAACCTGAGCTTGCTGGACCTCCGGGACGGGGCATCATCGCAGGCTGCACACCCGCTCAGCAGCTCAAGGTGCCACTGACTCAGTGCACCCAAAGTCACCGTCCCGTGGTGGGGTGCCTGTGCCGTCCGCAAGGCCCCGGGTGCCACTAACCCTGTGCAACACCAGTCTGCGCCACGTGGTGGTAGGCCCGTGCCGTCCGCAAGGCCCCGGGTGCCACTAACCCTGTGCGCAACAACTCATGGGCCCTACATGTGTGAGAACCGTGGAGCGGCCGTCATCCAGACACCACCGGAAGAGGGAATGTGACGCTCGTCGGCCCCTTATGTTGGCGCAGTCACATGGCCTGTGACGCCTGTGCAGGATGGGTGTGGTGTGTGTGAAACCTGCCCTCAGGGAGTGGCTGTGACATTCTGACAACTAGACCAGTGACCTGCACACCACCAGCGAGTACGGCTGCGACGGGTAGCAATGAGGGCCCCCCCTCGGGGCGTTAGAGGAGTGGTCTGGCCTGCCGTACGCCCGACCAGCGCAGGGCTTGCAACAATGACTCGTGTGATCTGGGCGTGGTCCAGTCCGTGTCCGGACAAGGAAGTGACTGATGCGTGTGTCCCTGTTGTAGTGTTCACGGAACACGGTACACAAAATGCAATGTCGCACCCTCTGACTGGCATCCCACAGGATGAACATCATTGACGCAAGGGAAGGCACTGTCCCCACATTCATCCACACATCCATACATGAATGACGTAAGACATTACACAGCAGTGCGTCACTGGATGTTTATTCGCACATCCAGTGCAGTCATGCAGCTGGAGCGGTACAGGGCAATGCCGAGCACACTACACAATATGGGCCCGTGGAGGGCCAGCCAGTGTCCATCCGGGGATGACCTGTACTGCGGAAGAGGAAGGGTACAGTCCGCAGTCTGTCTGCCGTGTCATTGGTCATCAAACAGGATGTGGCAGTCTATGTCGCTGTCCAGGGTGAGTGCATCGGAGTGTATCAGGGGTCAGTGGTAGGTCCTGAGGCCATGTGCGGCACCAAGCAGAAACAGGCAAGGTGGCGGAAATGGATGCTAGTGCCTGGCCCTCCTGACCACAGTCCCATCCACATCCTCGTCCCCGGGTGTGTGCCCTGCCCCACCTGTGGGTGTTGCAGTGCCGGCTGCGGCACTGTGTGCCACTGACACATCAGGGGCCGGAGGGGGATTGTCGGCCGCACTGTGTGGCAGTGACACATCAGGTGCCGGAGTGGATACGCCTGCCGCACTGGGAGGCACTGACACACCAGGGGGCGGAGATGTGGATGGTGTGGGGGCAGCAGCATTCATCATCGCCACGCCTTGTGGCAGCAATGCCATGATGAGGACATGCAGGGCACGGTAGATCCCAGCTACATTTCGCTGATGTGCAGCGGAGGCTGCCATCCTTTCCGCCTCCATCCGCACCATGTCCTCCATGAGCCTCCGCATGTGTTCCAGCTCACGGCTGGCATCGCTGGGGCCACTATGAGCGGACAGGTATTCTTCCCTCCGCGTCATGACTCCAGAGATGTCAGTCATGGCTCGCTGGAGTCCATGGGGCGGACATAGACACCCAAGGATGGCGTCCAGTTTGGATGCCATGAGCTCGAACCCCACCCGCACATGCTCGGCCGTCTCCCTCTGGCCCTCCAGCACACGGCGTTGGAAGGCCATTTGTTGTTCCTGGGGGACTTGGGAGGGTGCCGGAGCTGTGGGTGCCTCCTGCTGGCTGGTTTGGGTGGTGGGTGGGGTCTCATGTAGCTGGGCTGCCCTGATCCTGGAGGTGAGTTGCGGATGAGGTCAGTGAGGTCTTGGATGGTTTGGGTGTCGATGCTGGTGTTGTCCTCCTCCTCGTCATCAGTGAAGAGTGGCTGTGACTGCTCTGCAAGTGGTGTTGACGATGCCTCTGGGATGTGAAGGGGAGATGGTGTATTACAATGTGTCCACATGTATGTAGCCGCATGGTACAGGTTGACATTCAGACAGCATGGCATTGTACATTGTGACAGTCTGTGGGTCTGGACGAGGACCCAGAGTGATTGTGGGTGTGCACTGTGCCCTGCTTGCTTGTGCATGTGTGCCATTGTGGCCATCTCCCCCCGTCCCCCCAGTACCTGGTGGTCACTCACCCTGTTGCGGTTGTGTTGTGTCCTGTCGAGCAGTGTCCGGTCCCCCGACTCCGGCCACAGTCTCCACACTGATGACTGTCGACACCAGCTCCTCCATGTCATCCAGCTCCAGCTGTGGCGCTGGGCCCCCACCTCCGGTCTGCGTTGCTGCCTTCAGGTTGGCAGAGAGTTTCTCCTTGGTCTTCCGCTTGATGTCAGTCCATCTCCTCTTGACCTCGTCCATTGTCCGCTTGTGCTCTCCGACGGCATTCACCTTGTCGATGATGTCCCACCATATTCCATTTTTGGTGCCCAATGACACGTTGGAGGTGACGAAGAGTTGTTGATGGTGTTCCATCACCTCCGTGACTATGATCCTGTTCGCCTGCGGACTGAACTTGGTCTTCCTGGTCTTCTTGTCCTTGCCCTTCCCTCTCCCCGAGGTCCCAGGCTGGTCGTCCGGGGTGCTTGTGGAGTTGCGCTCGTCCTCTGCGCCTGCTCCGGCTGCCTCCATGGTGCTTGGGTGTTGGTCAGTTTGTGTGTGGGTGTTTTTTCTACTTTTATGGTGATTTTTGACGCCTGCCAGGTGTGTGTTGCAGGCCTGGCGCTGCTTGTCGCTGGTTTCCTCATCGCGCTTTGGCCCATCGCGTGTTTTTTGGTGTTGTGGTTTTTGTTTTTATCTCCATCGTGGTGGTTGTATCGCGGACTTTGTCCGCGGTTTCGGCAGACTATCGCATGCTACCGCCTTGTTGTGAATTCCACGTTGACACAGGGTTATTTTCCCGCGATAGGCTGCGATATTGAAAGTTGCGTTACGCTACTCTTGCGGTAGTTATCACACGTTCTTGTGAATATACCCCTTAGTTGTTTGCAAAATCTGACTGTAAAGTTACTCAAAAGTGTAGACTTACACCTCCACTGCCTGGAAATGGGGTGGAGCCTAACTTACAAGTGTTAAGTTACTACTAAAAGAAAAACAGTAGTGAGTCTAGCAACAAGCATGGCCAACCCCCTACTGCAAAACCTACCCACAGAAAATAACAGAGACAGGAACTTAAGTGTAAATTGCCTAGAAATAATGTTAATGTAAATTGCATTATGTAAAATGGTTACAAATATAAATCATTATAATTTCATGTAAAAATATATATATTGAACATATTTACAAAATATTTTAATATCCTTTTTTACATTTTAAAATTAAGGTAACAAAAAATATGATTACATTTCTTTCAATTAATTATATATATATATATCACTTTTAATAAATATCAATGCATAATTTTTTTTTGTTTTTTTAGTTTAGTTGGGAATTTATTTTTTAATTTATAAATCAGCACAATACTTTTAATTTTGGAGGATTTTTTTCTATAGTTCTATATATAAAATTAACATATAGAAATAATCAATATTAATAAAATGTTTATAATTTTTTTCCAAGTTTAGTAAACTGCTTTACATTTCCCTATACTTTGCCATGCGGAGATCTTCGCCAATGGGGTAGAGCTATTCCTATGGTAAAATATAGGGAAGTTTTCCCTATAAGTATAACAAACTTTTCCTTATACTTTACTGTACCGAGATCTCCACCACAGGGTAAAGTATACTTATACTTTCTCTTTATGGTAACCTAACAACCATATGCCTCTCATTGCACTTTGCCAAGCTGGGTGATTCCTGAAGATGCTTACTCCCACAAAAACACTCTTTGGTCAGGACAACAAAGTCATTGTTTGGGGGAGAATCCTTTCCAAAGGTGGCAGAAGACTTCTCATTCCCACTCATTGACTTTAGTTGGTTGCTATGGTCATTCCAAGACTTTTTTTCTGCGGAGATTAGTAATGTTGGCAGTAACCTATGTGCATAATGGTCCTTTTTTTTTTTTTTTTAAGAGTTTTATATAGCGCGAACCAGACCTGAGACATCGGGCATCAGAGCGCTTTAATGAGCACCAGTTTCGTTACAGAAGGACGCATTCATTTTTGTTAGGCACCGGGAGATTAAGTGATTTGCCCAGAATCACAGGATGTTGAGCGTCGTTGCCGAGACTCGAACCCGGTTCCCCAGCTTCCAGGTCGACAGCTCTAGCTGTAAGGCTACATCCTCTCCTTTTGTTTTCTGCTGCAGTCTAGCAAGTGTCTTTTCTGAACACACCTGCTTTTTCCTAGTCCAAAAGATTTTAGGGATTCAGCTTAAGTCTTTATTCTCTGAATTATGTCAGCTGCAGGGGTCCAAAGAGAGTACTACTGAAGAAAACCAGATCAAAGATCTATAGCTGAAAATAGGGAGTTAAGGCATGGCAGTACTGGCGATTTAGCCACTCTGTCATTTTCTCAGTGAGTAGCAGAGTCTAGGGGGCTGCTTTCACAGTAGTGTGGGAAGCCATATCCAATCATGCTTCCAAGGCTCCATTCTAGTCATGGCCAATTGCTGTGTGGAGTTGTTTTGAACAGCTGAATGATAAAATATTTACCATGGAAATACAGTGCTACAAGAATATCCTAGCAAGCTTTTCAGAAACCAAACTATTGTGGAGGTAAGGCTATATTTGTATAGATGTACTAATCTTAACTCCACGTCTATGTACCTTAATGATATATATTCTCAAGAATCATATATATGGAGTTAAGCATAATAAAGCTACTTTTACCTACAAAACATATACCTTGTCAATATTTTGCGTGCCAGTAGTTTTGCTTCAATAATTTAGTACCACAAGATTTAAAATTATGGGGCCTATTTACGAGAATGTCACGCAATGCAGCAAAGCATGTCACCTTGCTGTACTGCACTGCGTGACCAGGAAAGGGCAGGAATGTGCCGCAATTAAGGCAAAACAGTGCATTCTTGCCTTTTCCACTGCGCTGACGCCCTTTTGGCAGCCTAGCATCAATGCAGGCACCCTTGCACCATGGTACAGGGTGCCTGTGTTGCACGCAGTACTGTTTTTGTGCAGGAAGGGACACCTTCCTGCACAAAAACAATCCTGAGAGGTATTTTCCTCTTTCTATGTTTGCTCCATTTGAGCACTGGTATGTAATTAGCAGATGGGCTGCAAAAAGTTCCTCTTTGACCTTTTTCCTGCCCACTCCGACAGCACGAGATTGATTTGTGTAATTTTTCCCTGTCAGGGGTTCTCCACCTAACTGATGAAATCTGATAAAATCACCACAGTTAGGATTTCATGGTCTGCATCATTGCTTTACAGGAGACTGCGTTTTCATTCAAGAATGTAAGGCACTAAAAATCTTGGTTGGCTGAACTGAGAATGATGGAAGAAACATCTCCCCTGTGGGCTTGTGTAGGCCACAGTAATACGGCAAAATTGGTCTAACCTGTGGTCTTCCCAATACCATTTTAAATATAATTAATATGTGTATCATAGGGATAAAATTAGTGTTGATGTTGATTTTCCAGTTCTGTTAATAACCTCGTGGAAGGAGATGATGTCACCTTCTTTAATATCTGTGGAGCATATCCATAGCCTGCAGAGAAAGTGTTCTCCAATCAGCGACAGAATCTGTGTATGGAGTTGTATTGCAATTCTGAGAGACATACTGAACGAGGTTTCTCCATGACTTTCCCAAGGATGCTTGTACTTTGTACTTTGGATGGTTTCCTGTGTAGTGCACGCCTTGAAAGGAATTTCCTGTAATTCTTTTTATTGTGGGTTTCTTCTGTGAAGCATTCCTCTATAGCATGATAAATCTTGGAGCACATGTTCCTTGGATGTTTAGTTTAGTCCTTGTGATCCATTTCAGAAGATGCTTTATACTTGTGCCTCTTTTGACTGTGCTTAGTTGGTTTAAACAGATCTTCCCTCTGTGTTGTTAGGTGAGGGTTGCTTTGAAGGGCTTTTAAATATATGCAATAGTAACTTTTGAAAAACAACGAGTTAAAAAGAAAAACAAGGTATTTAAAATGTCTATCACAGTAAATAGGGAGTTGCTTTAAAAAATATGCTTTCTTGTTTCAAAATTAGAAAGATCACAAATTTGTTATAGGTTGTGGGAATAGCAAACGTCATCATGATTATTATATGAATCAATTTTCACTGGCATATACAGGCATATTTGTTCCATTATGTACCACAACATTCCTTTATTGAGGAACACGACTATTATTGGCAAATGGCGCAGTAGGCTTTCTGTACAAACCGCATCAAGACTACACAATCAACCAGATCAGAATAGCATCACCACTTTTGATCTCACATAAGATCAATAGTTTGTGACCAAGTAGCAAAGAATGGAAACCTTGAGAAAGCCAAGGGTGCCATTTAACATGGACAGATACATGTGGCAGATCATGCATACAGGAATACATTTGTATTTGTGGCTTTAGAGTCTGGCAATTGAGTTTGAATGTAAATTTTATATATAAATATGTAGAAAAGGAGCAAAGAACTCCGGGTAGTTCCGAAGTTTAGATGGAGAGCAGCTCCTGTATAGAGCACCCTGCGACACACTGAATTTGCTCACTTCAAACGTCTGCTTTTTTATCAAAGTTTTTAAGCATTGGATTAGCACAGTGCCATCCATGCCGGAAAAGAAAGAGACAAAGTCTTCTGCCATTTCTACAACAAAGTCTTTAGGATTAGCTCAGTGCCACCCACACCAAGCTGTAAAATGATAAAATCCTTTCACCACTCCAGGCACAGTATTACAGCTTTGGATTGCTAAAACACCATCCAAGCCAACCTGAAATGAATAACAGCAACCCTGACACGTGTTTCGCTATCATTATAGCTCTTCAGAGAAGATTAGCTTTGTTCGGACACAAGGGAGCAGCCAGTATAAGTCAAAACAATACCCTTTCAGGCATAGAGTGCTGCATACATTTTGCAAAAAAGGAGCAGAGAACTCTGGGTAGTTCCCAAGTTTAGCTGGATAGCAGTTCCTGTATAAAGCACCCTACAACACTAGCAACCCTCTGAATTTGCTCACCTCAAATGTCTGTTTTTCTATCAAAGTTTTTAAGCATAGGATTAGCACAGTGCCTTAGACGCTGAGATAAAATGGGACAAGGTATTTTGCCATTTCTACAGCAAAGTTTTTAAGCATAGAATTAGTACTGTGCCATCCACACCAAGCTGTAAAATGACAAAAGCTTTTTACCACTCCAGGCACAGTATTACAGCTTTGGATTGGTAAAATACCACCCAAGCCAACCTGAAGTGAATAAAAACATTTCCTGGCACTGTTTTGCTATCATTATAGCTCTTCAAAGAGGTTTAGCTTTGTCCAGACACAAGAGAACACCCAGTATATGTCAAAACAATACTCTTTCAGACATAGAATGCTGCATAAATTATGCAAAAAAGGAGCAGAGAACTTTGGGTAGTTCCCAAGTTTGGGATGCGAGCAGCTCCTGTATAGAGCACCCTACAACACCAGCAACACTATGAATTTGTTCACCTCGAATGTCTGCTTTTCTATCAAGGTTTATAAGCATAGGATTAGCACAGTGCCATCCACACCAAGATGGAAAGAGACGAAGGGCCAAATGTACTAAGAAATCATTTTGCAATTCTCTAATTGCGAATCCTTACCATTAGGGAATCGCAAAACGGCATGCACAAAAGTGTGTTGAACACTTTCTGCGATACCCAGTGGGTCGCAAATGATCTACCTCATTAATATTAATGAGATAGGTCGCAATTTGCGACCCATTAGGAATCCCAAAAATCGCAGGAATGGTGGCCTGCTGAGGTCAGGAGACCACCATGTCTGTGACTGCTTTTAAATAAAGCAATCTTTTTTTTTTGTAAAGCAGCCCATTTTCCTTAAAGGGAAACTGGATGTGATACAAAAAGAAAAATGAAAAGTTTTCTTTTCATTTTGTAAGAGCAGGCAATGGTCCTTGGGACCACTGCCTCCTCTTAAAAAAAGTTTTCGCATACATTCCCAAAGGGGAAGGGGTCCCTTGGGGACCCTTCCCATTTGCGAATGGGTTACCACCAATTTAAAGTTGGTGGTAACTGCGAATGTTTTGCTACCACATTCCCGGTTGCAAAACATTCCTACATACCAGTGCTATTAGGTATTAGGAAGAGATGCCCTAAACACACCCCTTCCTAATATCGAATTGCAAAAGCAAAATGTGATTCGGTAACAAGTTACTGAGTCGCATTTTGCCTTTTGTACATGCCAAAAAGCATTCTACCGGTCGCAAACAGCCGATGAGCCGTTTGCGAGCAGTAAAATGCATCATACATCTGGCCCAAAGTCTTTTTCCATTTCTACAGCAAAGTCTTTAAGCATAGGATTAGCACAGTGACATCCACGCCGAGCTGTAAAATGACAAAAGCCTTTTACCACTCCAGGCACCGTATTACAGCTTTGGATTGGTAAAACACCGTCCAAGCCAACCTGAAATGAATAACAGCAACCCCTGACACGTGTTTCGCTATCATTATAGCTCTTCAGAGAAGATTAGCTTTGTCCGGACACAAGGAAGCACCCAGCATAAGTCAAAACAATACCCTTTGAGGCATACAGTGCTGCATAAATTATGCAAAAAAGGAGCAGAGAACTCTGGGTAGGTCCCAAGTTTAGGTAAAGAGCAGCTACTGTATAGAACACCGTACAACACCAGTGACACTCTGAATATTCTCACCTAAAATGTCTGCTTTTCTATCAATGTTTTTAAGAATAGGATTCGCACAGTGCCATCCACGCCAAGATAGAAAGGGACAGTCTTTTGACATTTCTACTGCAATGCCACATCCTAAAACAAATAATTGGACATATAGTCACTGTAAAGGAATACTAGTAATTACAGCTTCTCAATAAACAAAGGGTATTGTAAGAGCACCTCTACCACCCGCTTCCGGCACCACATCCACCAAAATATGCTTTTATCAATCAAATGTTAGTTAGTGTTAAAGATATTCTATTAGGAGAAATAAACAGAATACACCTCATTTAATAGATTCATCCAAGGTTGCAACTCCATTTTACTAGAAATGTTCAAATCCAGATCCATCTGTAAACATTACCTTGGATCAGAAGATGGCCAGATTTGTTCCAGGTAGGGGCAAGTCGAGCTGTAAGTGTGTATGAGAGGCAGGTCTGCAACAAAGCTGGGGTTACTCTCAAAGGAGGCTCCATCTAATAAAACACAAAAAAAAATGCGAAGACTAAATCAAATACCATGCTCTAATGTTCCCAATCATGCGTTTGCTTCTATTTGGTTTTATTGTATATCATGCCAATAGCAAATAACTTATGCATTAGAAGACAACATGTACAGCAAAATCTAGAATGAATAAGTGCTAAATTAATGAGACATTCATGATGTGGTACAAGGCAATTATCAACAATAAGAGAGTAGTTTTCTTTATGAAAGTCCAACCACTCCATGAACATTCAGCCGTTGGCCCTTGCAAGTAATTTTTTTACTCCATAACAAAAATTATTAGCTATAATTGTATGCGTCTTATTCTATATACTTCTAACACTGGTGTTAGCCACTTGCATCATAGTTGGTTGTATGATGGCAATTAAAGAGGAAATTATACTAAGGGGCATATTTACAAGCCCCTTTCGCCACCGGAGCGTCACTTTTTTTGATGCTCCGGTGTCCTTGCGTCATTCCCCATATTTCCAAGGTGGCGCAAAGCCAATTAACGTGACATAACGGCACCTTATAAATATGCCCCTTTCTGCCGCAGTCACTACAGCATAGGGGCGGGCAATGGATGTTGCTGTGGGAATTCACCCGCAACACCCATTGCTTTTTTACTTTACCCCAGATTTACAAGGCTGGGGCAGCGCCAAAAACTAACACCAGGTAATTATTAATTTCTCCTCGTTGTTTGCTCTTTTTATGTGTGCTGCATTCTGCAGCACACATAGAAAGAGCAAATCACAATTATTGATTGTTTATGTGAGGGAAGGAGTCCCTTCCTGCACATAAACAATCGCCCCTGCAGCGCAGGCACCCTTGCAACATGGTGGAAGGGTGCTGGCGCTAGGCAGCTTTTTTTAGCGCTAGCACAAGGGGAAACAAAGGGGTGCGCGTATTTTTGTAAATATGGCACTTCCTTGCGTTTTTAATATGTCAGAGTGCGGTGTTGCCAAATTTGGCATAACACCGTGCACTAGCATTTTCTTGTACATATGCTCCTAGGTTTCATTACCTTTCTGGCTACTTATATGCCTCTGAGATAGCACCTGGTGAAACAGATACCAGTGCAGACCCCCTCCATGTTTTTTATTTAAAATATGCAATGGGCATACTATTTGAAACTGCAACAGTTAAGATTTGTTCTTTCATACAATCTCAGCATCCATGTTTCATCATAAGTAACATGCTTCTTTTATGTTGGGAAATATAGGACCACTAGGCAAAACTGTTTTGTAATGGTATGTGGTATGAAGCCTGGGAAAAGTAAAGTTACTTGCAGTCCTAGATCTCCTCCAAGGGATTCTTCATTACAGAACAGTCATAAGCACTGAATAGTCTTGACCACGTGTGGGATGCAGGAGTATATTTAAAAATTTATATCTAAGTGTAAAACCTTTTCTGTAGAAAAGCCTCTCTGCAGGATAAATTGGCCATTTCAGTTTATTTTCTTACAAACTGCTATATTCAAGGAATGAATAAAAGAATGACCCAACCTTTTTTTTTTAAAAGTGAAAGAAAACAGACAATGCGGACAGAGCAGCTGTAGGTTATAAAGGCTAAACAAATGGCCCTACTGCTCTTTTAAGCAAGTCCCTTCTGCCAATATCTTATCATTTTTGTCAGAGGCATTTGGATAAGTTTGAATTTAATGGAAAAGTAGGATACTATGTGCAAAATAGTCATTTCATCAGTCGTATCTCCTTTTTGCTCAGGTTGGAACTGTGGCCACCAATGGGTTTGAACCATCTTTTGGAAGCAACCTCTCTCATGGCACCTGTAGCCTTATTTTTTAAACTCTCATTTCTAGGACCGTAACCCTAACTGTCTCCGACTCCTTCATTATTCTCCATCTTCATCCACTGCATCTCTACAGCAGAGAGAATGCTGAACAAGTTGCTTCCTGAAAAAGATGCAAGTTGGGGGCCGGCAGGTTGAGCACGTGCTATGGTCATCTGGCTTTAAGCATGTAAGACGAAGCCAGAAAGACCTCCTCATGGAAAGACCATGGCAAAGACCATGAGAAGCTACACTGGCAAAGTCTGCTGCAGGTGAGATGATTTGAGTCCATTGTGCCTTCAATTATAATTTCCTAGAAATCTGCCCGTGAGTCTTTGGCAGGTCTTCCACAAACTGTTGTAGGAAATCCTAAAGGGATCAATTATATCTCCCAAAAAGCACGTATACACTTGCCAAATCAGAAATTCGGCTCACGTGCTTATTCTACATGCTGAGTCCAACTTTTTGCTCTCTATGTTCTGTGGTACTCTGGAAGAAAGAGCTGCAGTCTTCCATCACAAAATCCAGCAGTGTATCTGCTCTCAAAATAGTGAATCTTGCTTTATTTCTTCTACAGAGGAGAAGCAACCGTTTTGATCATAGAAGGTCAAGAAAAGTTGTGTAGCTTGCTTAAGGATTGGGAACAAAGGTAACATAGGATTTACTTCAATAGTGCAGTGTCTCGAACATACCAGATGTCAAATGTGGTAGGGTTGACACTGGGGCTGACACTTGAATACAACGCTTCAATGTGCACCTTCCAAGAATGTCATGAAGGTATTCATATTGCCCGTAAAAGAGACACAAGAAGGTGGTCTCTCCGTGAGTACTGAAGAATACTTTCTGACACCAGAAGAACCTTGTAAGTGTATAAAGAGTACGCAGACTCTTCCAGAGTGCTTAAACCCTAGAATGTAGATAGTGGTATCTTCAATTGAAATTGTGTTTGCTGACATACAAGAACATCTCTGTGAAGAAGGTGTATGTCTTGGGAGTAAGACTGCATCCAGAAACAGGAATGTACTTAGCAGTAGATGCATTACCCTAAGCATGTGTGGATTTGAGCATAAAAAAGCATAAATGCAGGCTGTTCTAGCATGGTTGGCTGTGGTGCAGCTGCCACAGTCTTTGGTGGTACCAGCATAGTAGCAGGCGACTACTGTGGTGAAGACAGGTGAGAAGGTCTATTGTAGATTTCCAACACTGGAGAAGGGATTTCTATGGTAGACGAATAAGTGCTCGAATACTCTGACTAAGATGTTCCTGGAATGCGGTTGTTCTTTAGTTCCTTCAGTCACTAAGATGAAAGATGAAATGGGCTATGACTAGCTATGGAATGCTCTTTCAACATTAAATTATTTCAACAATGAGTAGTCTTTGGAAATGGATATGCTCAATTTCTTTGACATCAAGTAGTATATCAATGGCAAACCCGCTCTTAATGGTAAACAGGCCACTATTGTGTCTGTTCTCGATATCATAGTCCTCCACATCAACTAAGAATGGCATCGTTTGGCATGGTAATCCCTCTTCCTGCATCTCTCTCTGTGCGAGTGGTCAGATATTAAGCATATCTCAGGTAGTGGCCGACCGCCGAGCAAGATGGCTGCCTCTTAGGACAGCTCCGCTCGAGTGCGCCCGTTCCGGCAATATCCGTCCTTTAATCCGCACCTAAAGTGTCTAAAAGAGACAGAAATGTACTTTTGAAAGTAGCGCCCATCGATCGCGCTAAGAACCGGCTGATTTCACTCGACAAACCAAGAGCGAGACCCTATGACGCACTCAGCCGGCAGAGGAGCCCTGGATGCGGCATGGAGTGAACGACAGCCCCCGGCGCCGGAAGTGAACCAGGCGGAGTGAAGGCCTCTCTGGGTGAGAGCCAGGGTGGCGCCGGCCCGCCGTGCTGAGGGGGCGCGGAAGACTACAGGCGAACTCCCGGAGCTGCCAGCAGTGCCCCCTGTCTCCCCCCCCGGGTGGGGAGCCTCCGAGGGAAGACTGTGACGGCTTGAAACTGGCAATTTTCGGGTAAGACGGGCCCGTTGTGCCCGAGACCCAGCAACCGCGGCAGTCCGCTGAAGATAGCAGCGCATAGTACCGAGGGCCCCCCCCCCAATAAAACTGACTGACCACGTCCGCGCCCTGGTGGCTTCTACACTGCGCCACCGGCCGGTGCCACAAGACCTGCGGAGGGGTGGGGGGGGATAAGGGCAAGGACTCCTGCAGACCAAAGGCGGGGTTTTCAATTCCTCCAGAGCGCTAGGTGAGCAACGAGGGACCGGTGCCTCCCGCGGCCCATAAATGAACGGTGGGGATAGCCTGGGGTGTGTGGAGCCCGAGCGGTGACTTTCTCCGAAGTGATAAACACAGCTAGACCCCCAGGTGGGGGCCACCCTCCTCGCATTGACCCTGCGGTGATTGTTTGGGCCCAAGTGATTGTTACTCGCGGTGGGCGTCAGCAGGTAGCGCCATAGACATGACTGAACAGCGTAAGATCCGGGCGCAGTGAGGTTGCGCGTCCTACTGGGCGGCGGCGGGCTATTGTGACCCCGGGTGACCGCCTGAGGAGGAATCGCTGCGGTCATCCGTGCTTGGGCCCCCGCTACTTCGTGGAAACGCTCGTCAGTGTTCCAGGCTCTTGATGACTGAATGTGTAGTGTGAGCCCGGCAATCCAACAAAAGCGGCCTGATAGCACCGAGCCGTAATCCCGAGAGCTTGGATGTGTACTTTGGGGCTGACTGAGAGACTGGGGAGCTGTAACTACTGAAAACTTGCCCATCGGACCCCGCTGCCTGGCGCCTGTGACCGTTCCAAGGTGGTAGTGGACTTCAGCAATCCGAGACAACCCCGGCTAGCGAGCCTGAGTCGTTCGTCACCGGCGAAAAGAGACAATACAGGGAATCGCTACCTACCCTGTCCGACTACAGTACCTGCGCCTTCTCCCTCCTGCACCGGTCAATTGTGGGGGACCAACCTACACTGCCTGTGAACACCACAGTAGTGCGCTGCCATGCGGTGAGTAGAACCAGTGGTGGCTGCTCCGCCGCCGCCCCCTCCCTTTCAGAGTTTTACATTGGAAGAAGTCCAGCCATGGCCGGGGGTCGCGGCGGCAAATCGGCTGTCCAAGCCAAGCTAGAAAAATTCGCTTGGGAGAAAACCCAGGGAATGGCCTCTAAGGGGGATGATTCCCTACCAGACAAGCAACTTCCAGATGAGGGGGCGAAAGAGTTGACGCTACAAGATATCCTGGCAGCTATAACAACAGTTCGAACATCACTGGAGTCCAAGATTGACTCAGTCTCAACGGAAGTTTCCCTAATTGGAGCCGACATGCGCTCAATGAATACTCGACTCAAAGAAGTTGAAATAAAAACCAGTTCGTTGGTCACTGACATCTCGGAGCTGCAACAAAAAGTAGACGACCTTCAGGCACACTCGGCCAAGCTAGAGGCGCAGCTGGACGACTACGAAGGACGCTCCAGGCGTAATAATGTCCAAATACTGGGAGTCCCCGAAAAATCAGAAGGGCCTGCGACGGACTTACTTGTGGAGGACCTAGTCACCAACCATTTGAAACCAACTAGACTCTCCAAGTTCTTCACGGTTGAGAGAGCCCACCGGGTGCCTGGAGGCCGACCGAGACCTGGGGCTCCCCCGAGACCCATCGTCGCAAGGATTTTTAACTTCAGAGACCGCGATGCCATTCTTCACGCCGCCAGGAAATCTGGCCCCATAGAGTTTCAAAACAGCACAGTGACCTTCTTTCCAGATTTCACTCTTAGGGTACAAAAACAGCGTCGCAGCTTTCTGGAGGTCAAGAGAGCACTTCGCGACAAAGAACTCAAGTACTCAATGCTATTTCCGGCCAGGCTCAGAGTGGAATCGGATGGCAAGGCCTGGTTTTTTGCCACCCCTGAGGAAGCTTGGGAGTGGCTTGATGGTTGGCGTTTGAAGGAGCGTCGCGGCAACCGATCCCAAAAACCAGTTGGAGAGTTGAGCGGAAGGGGTTCAAGGAGAGACTCTCAATCCAGTGACCATGGTGGGGCAGTAGGAGGGTCCGAATAACTGGTCTGTATGAACTATCTACGGGGATAGAGAGTCCTAGTTAACTACCACAAAGACTGATTAGAAAAGAGGGACCCTGGCAGGCGGGGGCCGTTACGATATTTCTTAATGGGATTGTCTTGCACTGGAAAGCAATGTCTCTTTCTCAATGCTTCAATTGTTGTATTTACAAGCATCTACACTTTACTTAACTGCCATTAGGTCCGGAACGGGTGCCGACTGGCTTAACGCACCCGCAGGTTTTAGGGAATGGGCGATAGGCACTCTGCAACTGTTGGGGGGCGGGAAGTTCTGAATCCGCCATGCAGGGCTGCAGGGAGGGGGGTAGAATTAAGTAGGCGGGGAGGGAAGGGGTTCCAGTTGGGGGGGTCCTTGTGTCAATCGATGCAATTGATCTGTTATTTAAACGTTATCTTCCTATACTGGAGGGAGTGGGAGGGTTGTTCAGAATTGTTTTTGCTCACGCTAATTAGGTATGACACAGCTGTTCGGTTTTTAGGGAAAACTATTGCTCAGCACACGTTAACGCCATGTTTGTCACTGCAGATCTTGGATACAGAGGTGGGGTCTTCCCTTCCGAGTCCTTGGCTACACTTCCTCCTGAACTCAAATGCTTACACCCTAGACAGAGATATCCATGCCCACTAGCCGGGGATTTACGCTCATATTGTGGACAAGATTAAGCGAGGGATAGTCCTCCAATTTCTAAAGAGACACTCTCCTGACATAGTTCTCTTACAAGAGACACACCTATTGGGTAACGCTTGTCAAGCCATGTCACGGTGGGGCTTTAGATTAGTAGCGCACTAAGCTTTCGGCTCAGGCTCCCGGGGGGTTGGCATCATGATCCGGAAGTCATTCCTCATGACGACTGACCGCCGAATATACACAGACCCCCTCGGCAGATTTGTTGCTGTCTCTGGAACGTGGGAGGGGCGAATCCTCAACCTGGTATCAGTTTATGTTCCGCCGGGACTTCACACCTAGGCATTTACAGACATCGGAGAGCTCCTTTTGGAGATACCGGAGGGTAGAACATTAGTCGGTGGGGACTTCAATTCCATCGTCTCAGATTCCCTTGATCGGTGGCCCCAGAAAACCCTACCACCCTCCCGTACGCGTATCCACAGCTTCTTGGGCACAATGGGTTTGGCGGACGTGTGGAGGAGACTTCACCCCAACGAGCTCCAATACACTTTTTACTCTCACGCCCATCGTAGCATGTCCAGAATCGATTATGTTTTGACACCCGCCCAACAAATATCAAGTGTCAAAGAAATACAACACTTAGCCAGGGGAATCTCTGACCATTCACCTATCCTGTGCCGAGTGGAGGTTGGGGAACCCCTTGTTGGCCGCACGGCCCCGATTAGCCCCTGGCACCTCAAGACCCCACAAGTGAGAGACAACATACTAAAAGACACAGACCTGTACTTTCAAGTCAACGACGGCACAGTGGACTCCCCCCAAACACTATGGGAGGCCTATAAGGCTGTTATCCGGGGGGTGGCCCTGGCCCAAATCTCAGGCTTACGTAAAGAGAAAAATGCAGCCCTGGTTCACTTAGAGGAGCAGATCCTGCACTTAGAGGACTCGTTGAGAGGCCAAGACTCGGAGGAGGGGCGACAGAAGTTGGGCATTAAGATCAAGGAGTACTCTGACTTAGCCACGGACGCAGCTAGAGCACATCATAGAGCCACCCTTAGCAAAATTTACGACGTAGGTGACAAAGCTGGCAGGCTCCTGGCTTGGCTTGACAACAGAAACCAAGCCCAAAGGGTTGTAGTAGAAATCGAGGCGGATTCTGGCTCCCGATTGACAGAGCCCCAAGATATCGCAAATGCATTCGGACGATACTACCAGCACATATACACGTCTCTAACGCCTCATACCGAAGAGGAGGCAATGTCCCTTATGCAAGGCATCCCTTTGCCCTCACTTACGGATGCGGAACGCTCTGATCTAGAGTCGGACATCACAATAGCGGAGGTCGAAAAAGCCATCCAGGACCTTCATGGCGGGAAAGTCTTGGGCCCAAATGGCTTACCCATAGAATTGTTCAAATTAACAGCGAGTAAAATAGCGCCCTACCTCACTAATATGTTTCTAGACTGTAAGGTCGTGGGGCTCCTGCCTGAGGATCAGCGACTCGCAAACATAGTAGTTATACATAAAGAAGGCAAGCCACGCAATAAATGCTCTTCGTACAGGCCAATCTCGCTATTAAACTGCGAGGCGAAAATCCTGGCGAAGGTCCTTGTCACTCGACTACTGCAAGTTGTTTCCCGGATGGTACACCCAGATCAATCTGGCTTTATGCCTGCCAGGAACACCTCCCTTAATTTGCGTAGGCTCCACGGGGTTATGGGCAGAGCGTCCACCGTCCAGGAAGACGCAGTGGTGGTTTCTCTTGACGCCGCCTCTGCGTTCGATACCATCGAATGGCCCTGTATGTTTGCTGTCCTCCGTAAGATGGGCTTCGGTCCGGAATTCGTTGGTTGGATACGCCTTTTGTATCACCAACCCTTGGCCCGAGTGGTGGTGAACAACAGACAGTCGCCCACATTTACGCTCAGCAGGGGCACCAGACAGGGTTGCCCTCTGTCACCGCTTCTATTCACCCTTACCCTGGAGCCACTTGCCATGTGGATCCGGACTGACCCCATGATTAGAGGCCTCAAATGGACCCCCGAATGGGAGGACCCAATATCACTTTATGCGGACGATATACTCTTATACCTCGCTTTTCCGGCCACATCACTAAACAGAGTGTTGAATATTTTCCGTATATTTGGTAGATATGCCGGTTATACCATTAACTGGACAAAATCGGTAGTGTATGTCCTATATGGGGAGATGCCCCGGCTTCCACGAGGGCTACAGCTAATGGAGGCTACCGAGAGAGTATCTGGGAATATGGGTCTCGAAAGACCTCTCACGCTTTTACGACAACAACCTCCTGCCACCTCTAGCGCGCCTTAAAGCCGACGTCCTCCACTGGAAATCACTCCTGTTAACGCTACTGGGCCGTGCGGCCCTATTCAAAATGATGTCCCTCCCTAGATTCTTATACGTACTACATAACTCGCCCAGCTGCGTTACACCCTCATACTTCAAAGATATCGACTCCGTTGTCAGAGACTTACTGTGGGAGAATAAACCACCCCGTATAGCAACACAGAAACTTATGCTGGGTTGGTACGACGGGGGAATTGGGCTCCCAGATATTAAAAAATACTACTGGGCAGCACAATTGGCAGCTTTTAATCAATGTACATATAGGCCCACGATGACCCCGCCTTCCGGATGGATAGATGGCTTTTGCCGGGACAGAGTTTTCAGGGAGCGCTATATACAAAGCCACTTAAACCACCCCTAACAGGACCAACCGGCCACGCGGTGGAAGTGTGGAAATCCGCCACAAAGAGTCTGGGATGGAAAGGGAAAATTACACTAGCCACACCACTTTGGCACACGGATCAACTAGGTAAGTTGACCCAAACAAAAGGTTTCAATCGTTGGGACCTCATAGGTATAACTAGGGTCGGCGACCTGTGGAAATCTGGTGATGTGATCTCCTTCCAACAGCTTCAGTCCGAATACGAGATGGCAGGAACTGGGCACTTTAGATACCTCCAGGTCAGACACGCACTCCTGACGTCCCTCCCCAGAGGTAGTTCACCCCCTGACGCCTCTCCATTAGAGGACAGAATTCTGGACGGGGACTTACCCGAGAAGGCTATCTCCTTAATTTATAAGAAATTGATTAACAACATGATTGATCCTTTGACTTCCTTAAGGGCCAATTGGGAACACGACGTGGCGGGCTTGGACGACGAAGAGTGGCAGGACATGGTGGCCTCCCCCCGGGAGGTGGCCATCTCTTCCAAATTCCGATTAGTGCAATTGAAGATTCTTCACAGGTCCTACCTATCCCGGTCACGGATGGCCAAGATAGGGTATTGCCCTGACGGAGGTTGTGTCAGGATGTGTGGGCAGGAGGGTACCTTTATCCACACACTTTGGGAATGTTCGAATATCCAGACGTACTGGGAAGAAGTGGTAAGAACAATGGAGCAGGTGTCGGGGCAAAGGCTTGAATGTAACATTAAATTGGCTCTCCTAAATGTATGGGGCCCTACAGATCTGGGCTCGAAAGAAAGAACATGGGTCACTCTGGGTCTGATGGTGGCGAAGCGTAATATTGTGAGGTTGTGGGGTGCACAAAATGTTCCGAATGTTGGGGATTGGGGCAAAGACATGGACTGGTGCATGGTTACTGAAAAATCCGTTTATGTGGCCAGAGGGTGCCCCAACAAATGGTCACAAATCTGGGGCCATTGGAATAATCATAGAGGAGGAATATGTGAACCGCCAAGTACTGGAGTGGATAACGTGGCGGGGGACTAATACGCCCCTGAGTGCGCCTAGTCACCAGGGCCGGGACTAATTGATAGTAAAGTATTCAAACTGCGGTGCTAAAGTATTGCTGTATAAATGTGCTTGATTTTCTTCATTGTCATACCTTGGTTTTCAATAAAAAGACATTTTAAAAAAAGCATATCTCAGGTAGATAACACACACCTAAGGTAGAGGGAGCCCCTATTGTTCATCCTTCTGATCTTTCTGACACAGTTTCCAGATGTCTCCTCACTTCCTGGCCCTGGAGTCTTATTCTTTCCCTCTCCTTCAGACTCCTCCTGGAAAAGGTCAGGCAGTGCCTACCCTTCTCATCACAATGTGATTTTGTCAGGCTTACAATACAAAGGCATGTGGATCAGGGGGGTTCCCGGTGGGTCGCAAGTGACCTAACTCATGAATATTAATGAGGCAGGTCGCAATTTGCGGCCCATTAGGAATTGCAAAACTCACAGGGATGGTGGCCAGCTGAGGTCAGCAGACCACCATGTCTGTGACTACTTTTAAATAAAGCAATCTTTTGTTTTGTAAAGCAGCCTGTTTAACTATAAAAAAAATGGGATGCCTTACAAAAAGAAAAATGAAATGTTTTCTTTTCATTTTTTAGGAGCAGGCAGTGGTCCGTGGGACCACTGACTGCTCTTAAAAAAAGTTTTTGCATACATTCACAGAGAGGAGGGGTCCATTGGTACCCCTTCCCGTTTGCGAATGGGTTACCACCTACTTGAAGTTGGTGGTAACTGCAAATGTTTTGCGACCGCATTCCCAGTGGCAAAACATTCCTACATACCAGTGCGACTCGCTATTAGGAAGGGACGCCCTTAACACGCCCCTTCCTAATAGCGACTAGCAAACTCTATTTTGTGAGTCAGTAATAGGTTACTGACTCGCAAAATTGGGTTGGTACATGTCAAAAGGCATTTTACCAGTCGCAATGGACCGTTTGCGACCGGTAAAATGCTTTGTGCATCTGGACCTATGGGCCAGATGTACTAAGAAACCGTTTTGCGATTCCGTAATTGTGAATCCTTGCGATTCGCAATTAGGAAATCACAAAATGGCATGTACGAAAGTGTGTTGAACACTTCCTGAGATTCCCAGTGGGTCGCAAATGACCTACCTCATGAATATTCATGAGGTAGGTCGCAGTTAGCGACCTATTGGGAATTGCTAGCACTCACGGGGATGGTAGCCTGCTAGGGTCAGCAGGCCACCATGTCTGTAACTGTTTTTTAAATAAAGCAGTTTAAAAAAGAAAAAATGTATCCAGAAAAAGAAAATGTAAAGTTTTCTTTTCATTTTTTAAGAGGAGGCAGTGGTTTGTGGCACCACTTCCTCCTCTTAAAAAATGTTGGTGCCCACATTCCCCAAGGGGAGGGTCCCTTAGGGACCTCTTCCTGTTTGCGAATGGGTTACCACCAACTTGAAGTTGGTGGTAACTGCAAATGTTTTACAACCGTATTCCCGGTCGCAAAACATTCCTACATACCAGCGCGACTTGCTATTCGGAAGGGACGCCCTTGGCACGCCCCTTCCTAATAGCGACTCGCAAACCCAATTTGCGCTGTGGTAATACCTTAGCGATTCGCAAATAGGGCTTTGTACATTTAAAAAGGTTTTTTTCAGGTCGCAAACGGCCTGATTATGCGAATCGGGTGTCTGCGAGCTGAAAAAAGCTTCGTACATCTGGCCCTTTGTTTTTAAACATGTAAAAGTGAGTGCTGCGAGACGTGAATTTACATGTAGGGTTGGGTATTTTTTTTACTTTTAATCTGAAGAATGCTGAAACGAATCCCAATGCCAATCTGCCATTTTTAAAGAATTCTGTGCCAAAAATGGGCTAAAAAGGTGAAAATGTAAGAGGAAACAGAAACTTTTTAAGCATTTCACATACTTGTGAAATTACGAGACTAAGCATACGTAATGCGCAGTATGTGAAGTCTGTGCAAGGGCTGCACTGGCTGACTACCAGAAGCCAATCTGGCATTTTTGAGATTCGCAGATGTGCAGAAAGGGTGCCCACCTTCTTCATCAAAGTAGGAAGTAGACACCACCAGGTGAAAGACTACGAGAAATAATACATAGTAGAGATGTTGTTGTCAAACCAACCAAGCAGCACCTGTAATAATGACGCCTTTAATTTTTAGGCATACATGCCAGAGATCCAGCTGGTCTTAACTGTGGATCCTCTTCTAACTTGACCATACATCATATCAAATAACCACAAGACCTCTACAGACAATGGATATTGAACAGTGGCATACAGAACATACAAGAAGATCTTCATAAGCCGATAACCTGTAAAATCAGTGTACTGTGTGAAGAAGGTACTAGTGTCATGCATGCAAATTACTTTGGTGATGTATGTCTCCTTTTCCAGAAGCTTATTTTTTCCTTTAGTTACCCTTTGGTTTGCTACACTAAACTCCTCATTCTGCATGAGGGGTCTGTCTTGC
Organism: Calotriton arnoldi; assembly: GCA_963921515.1. Taxonomy (NCBI): domain Eukaryota; kingdom Metazoa; phylum Chordata; class Amphibia; order Caudata; family Salamandridae; genus Calotriton; species Calotriton arnoldi. Next base: position 1,361,639 of record CAWUFW010004552.1, read on the forward strand.
TTTAATTTCTCTATACTGCAGCAAAAATGTCCTTTTCCTAAGACATCTGTCTTAATTTTCTAAAAGGAGTAATAAGAAAGTGCACTGCGCCTTTTGTTCCTTTTACAGGGATGGGTCATATACAATGTGAAAAGGCTATCCACATTACATTTTAGAGCTGGATTTACCTAGTGTACATTAGCTGATGAATACACTTGTATGTTCTTCTCACGTGATATCTGCACAATGCACTTGTCCTTATCGTGTCAGATGGAGGAAAAGGAACTTGCACGGTACACAATTATTCAATAGCTATTTAGCAAAGTGGGTTATCACATCAATATAGCACATTCCACAAAAAACACATACACCCACATTCCATTGCTGCATACAGAGAGAAATAATTTGAAGGATTGTTGGCAGGGGGCCTTGCAAGCTTAGAGGTGAAGCCTCTAACATACATCTCTTTTCCAGGTACACAGTTCAGTGGGAGGACACAAAAGTGCATAAAAAGTCTTTCTATTCATGTAACAGAATATGTTTACAAATGAATGTAGTGTGTGTGATTAGCTCATTCATGAATGCATTGAGCATAACTTCCAGAATGATTTAAAATCAAGAGCGTTCTCAAGTTCTTAGTAATGAATAATTGAACAGTGAAGTTTAGGTTGAATGTATGTTTTGAACAGGACTGCTCCAATGTGCAAAGGTTACTTCGAAACCAGCAGATAAAATATAGCTGCTGACATGTCAGTATAGAATCTTGCACAGTGTCGAGGTTTGCTAAGTGTATTGTTTTTGACTGCCCTCTGCCCACTCTGTAAGGAACTCAGGGGCATATTTACAAGCCCCAATCGCCACCGGAGCGTCACTTTTTTGACGATCCGGTGGCTTTGCGCCATTCCCCATATTTACAAGGTGGCGCTAAGCCACCTAACGTTGCTTATCGCCACCTTGTAAATATACCCCTTTTCGCCGCAGTCCTCTGCGGCTAAGGGGTGTGCAATGGGTGTTGCTGTGGGCGTTCCACCACAACACCCACTGCCTTTTGATGCTGCCCCAGATTTACAAGGCTGAGGCAGCGCCAAAAACAGCGCCATGGATTACCAGGCGATAGATCGAGATACGAGGAGTAATCATTAATTTCTCCTCATTTTCTGCTCTTTCCATGCAGCACACATGGAAAGAGCAAATCGCCATGAATGATTGTTTATGTGCAGGAAGGTGTCCCTTCCTGCACATAAACAATCGCCCCTGCAGCGCAGGCACCCTTGCAACATGGCGGCAGGGTGCCAGCACTGGGGCTAGGAGGCTTTTTTTGCACCAGCGCTAGGGGAAACACAGAGGTGTGCCGTATTCTTGTGAATACGGTGCATTCCTGCGTTTTAAAAATGTCAGAGCACGGTGCTGCTGATTTTGGTGCATCTCTTCACTCTAACATTTTTTTGTAAATATGCCCCTCAGTATGATTACCTGTTTGCAAAAACAGGTAAACATGTTTACAAAACGAAGGGTGTTTCGCTGCGTACAATCTGAGCATGACTTGAGTGAGCACTAGACCTGTAACAGTATGATCTGGTAAAAAAGGGAAACATTGTGTGAGGCAACTAAATCGTCTGTCCTGAAAGTCACAAAACATGTAATCAGGTTGTATGGCCTGGAAAGAGAAATGGATATAAATTGGCCAGAACATTCATGCAAGGAAGAGAATTAGGCTACCCAATGGAAAGGTACTGTCTGGTCTTTAGTCTGAATTTGCAGAAATGGAGGAAGTCTGATGGGTCCAAGACAGTTATTTGCATTAAGAGAAGTGTTATATCATTTGAGCGGTGTCTGTTTTGAACAGTTTGAACGCAGACCTGACACAGATAAACGAGTACCTAATAGCATTGTTATTATTGATGTCAATGTACGCAACGATACGTGTATGTTCAAAAACAAGAGCGAATCACTGTTGTCAAAATCTCCCGAAGTGACCTCTCCATCAACCCTGAGTAAGAAACACGTGGTCAGGCAGGCACTGCAACCTAGGCTTGAGGCTACTGATTGACAGATGGCAGGTGGGGTGGCATGTAACCAGCCGAACAAATGCACAAACAGGAAAAACCCAGATTAGTCCCACAGATAGGCAGCAACACCACAATTGTCCAAGGAGATTGGCCCCAATAAAGCACATATGGCCGGAGGGGTGCACACGTTCCCAAAACACCATAAAGTTAGATGTCACATGAAGTTAGAAAAACTCAGCCAATCAGAACACAGCACACACAGTACACAAGGTGATCACACGCTCCTCATGCCGGACATCTGGACACTTCACCCACTGGCCCTCATCGTGTCCAGGTAAGGTCGAGATCCACCTGAATTCACTATCAGGTGACCTGAGTTACAGCTCAATGACTAGGCCCACATTCCTTTTTCTGGAATAAGATCTAAATTGTTTTATGATGCTACAAAGACTGCATATAATGGCACTCAGAACTAACATATGTTGAGACAGTCCTCACACCCGTTTCTGTGACTGTTTCCCAGCAGCAGCATTTAATTTAACCTACTGCTCTTGTTTTGCCAAACGCCTCTTGTCTTTTGTTTTTTTCAAGGTAAATTCAAATCCCAGCAACACCATCATGGATGTAGGAATGAAAATGTTATTCTAAAATAGGCCATTGACATAAGCAAAATGATTAGCTTCTTGTCTTTGCACATGGAAATGACCTCATCCCAAAAACGTAATTTTAAAATGAATGGTATGGCCAGTTGATCCAAGTGCATTGTGGGATGTACTGCTCTGTTCTGGATATTGTTAGCTCTTAAGGAGAAGGATTATGTTAATAGAGGAAGTAAGCTACGAAAGTGAGTGTTAGTAAGTAGCCTATGAAAAGTTAGTTTTGTGACTAAAAGGAAATAAGTAAAATCTTTTTTTCTGAGTTAGGAGGATTTAAACGTCTTATTTAACCCTTTCCGTGCGTGGGACAACCGAGAGCCGTCCGACGTCACGGTGGGCGAGTGCGTCGGACGGCTCCCGGCCGTCCTAGCACCCACCCACGGGGAAAGTGCTGGCGCTCCCCCCGTGGGCCGCCCTTCATGCTGCCCCCACCGGGGAGGGCAGCGGTAGCCCTTCCACTGACCCCCAGCCCTCCCCTCCACGTTATGTAATGACGTCAGCGCGCACCGCGCGCCGACGTCATTAGGTAATACCGGACGCGCTGGAAGCCATTTGCTTCCAGGGTGCCTAAGGAGGGGAAGGTGAGTTTCTCCTCGGGGAGGGTGGGGGGATTTAAAAAAGAGGCATCGGAGGAAAGGAAAGGGTTTTTCTTTCCTCCGATGCCCATTTTCAGCATTCCTGCTGCGATCGCGCATGGGGCGCGATCGTGCAGCAGGAAGGCCCACTAGACACCAGGGATTTATTTATTTATTTTTATTAATTAAAGTATTGTGATGCGGGGAGCAGCCCCTTGGGCAAGGGTTGCTCCCCTTTGGAAAGCACTTTGTTTGCCCGTTTCTGCCCCGGGGGGGGGCAGATGGGCCCAAATAATTTTTTTTTTTTATTGTGTGCCCTCTAGACCACCAGCGATTTCTTTTTTTAAATATGTTTGTGGGGAGCGGCCCCTTAGGCAAGGGTCACTCCCCTCTGGGGAGCATTTATATTGGGCGTTTCTGCCCCCCTGGGGAGCAGATCAGCTGATTTCTTTTTGTTTTGTATGCCCCACTAGGCCACCAGGGATATTTTTTTTTTTATGTTGGAGAGCAGCCTCTTGGGCAAAGGTCGCTCCCCTTTATGGGAATGAATTATTTGGCCATTTCTGCCCCCCTTGGGGCAGATCGGCCTTACGTTTTTAGGCCCATCTGCCCCTAAGGGGGGCAGAAGCCATTAGACACCAGAGATTGTTTTTGTGTTGTTGAGGAGCCGCCCCTTGGGCAAGGGTCGCTCCCCTTTATGGGGGTGAATATTTTGTCTGTTTCTGCCCCTTTTAGGGGCAGATCGGCCATATACTATCAGGCCCATCTGTCCCCAAGGGGGGGCAGAAGCCACTAGACATCAGGTTTTTTTAAAAATGTTGTTGGGGGCAGCCCCTTGGGCAAGGGTCACTCCCCTTTTACGTGGGTGAAAATTTTGGCTGTTTCTGCCCCCCTTGAGGGCAGATCGGCCTTATGCTTTTAGGCCCACCTACCCCCCAGCTTGGCTGGTGGATTGTGTTGTTGCCATTTCTGCCCCTTTTAGGGGCAGATCGGCCATAGACTATCAGGCCCATCTGTCCCCAAGGGGGGGCAGAAGCCACTAGACATCAGGTTTTTTTAAAAATGTTGTTGGGGTGCAGCCCCTTGGGCAAGGGTCACTCCCCTTTTACGTGGGTGAAAATTTTGGCTGTTTCTGCCCCCCCTTGAGGGCAGATCGGCCTTATGCTTTTAGGCCCACCTACCCCCCAGCTTGGCTGGTGAATTGTGTGTGGACTGGTGCATTATTTGCATATGTGATTGTAATGTTTTATTTCTTCTTTTTATTCTAGTGAAAAGCTTTTGATTTTTGTTTGCTGTTTCGGCAGTGGTTGATCTGCAGTTTTGCGTAGTTGCATTTATTTGGTAAGAAAAACATTTTTGTTGTGTTTACTCCAAATGAGTATTATTGTCATGCATGAATGAATGTTTTTGTAAGTGGTGTCATAATACCAGCATATTTAGTTTGTGTTTTGAGCATGAAATTCTTTGCGATGTGTTTTGCATTGTCTTATGTGTAATTTTCTTTCCTTTTTCTTTTTCAGTGGGATATTGTTGGTCCTTGCTCCGTCTGTGCAGAGTAGGTGGTGGTGAGTCTAGCTGCTTCTGGCAAGTGAGTGGTATAGTTTTGGCGTATATAGGTCCTTGTGATAAAGGCTCATTTTGTTTATTACTAATTTTACAAAGTGTCTGTTGTTGTTGACTTGTTTGACAAGTTACCTTTATTAGTAAGGATTATGGCTAGCCGCAGAATTACTGCTCAGCAGGTGGTTGGTATGCTTTTGAATCTTCCTCTGACCATGATTATGAGACTGACAGTGCGTCTGATGGAGAGGAGGAAGTGCAAGATTCTGGCAGTGAGTTTTCTGTCCACGAGGAATCATCTGATAATGAAGCTACTCTCAGTGCAGATGAAGTGCCTGTTTTAGAGGAGGACACTGATGTGTCGATGGCACAGCAAGAGGCATCTGGATTGCAGCCTGGGGCTGCAAGGCTTCCCATTGTAAGTGATGGACGCTGGATTGATCCAAACATGGTGCAGCCAGTGTTGCCTGCCTTTAGGGGTGATGCATGGTGTAGAGTGAATTGTGATTTTATTTTGCTTATACAGTTTTTTCAGTTGTGTATGGGTGATGTATTTTTGGTTGAGATTGCTGAGCACACTAATTTGTATGCTGAACAGTATTTGAGGGACAACAGTGCCGCTCTAGAGCTACCCGGTGGACTCCCACACATCTGGATGAGATGAAGAAGTTTTTGGGTTTTACTTTTTTGATGGGCTTGATAAGGAAGCCGTCCCAGGCTTCATATTGGTCTACAGTCCATTGATGGCAGCGGCCATATTTTCTGAAATTATGAGTCGTGATCAGTATTTACTTTTGCTTTGGATGCTGCATTTTGTCGATAATGCTTCGGCATTGCCACAAGATCACCATGACTGTGACCGTCTTTTTAAGATTCGACCTTTTCTTGATCACTTTGTAGATCAATTTTCAGATATCGATACTCCAGGGAAATAAATAGCTGTTGATGAGTCTTTGGTCCTGTTTGGTTTTTAGGCAGTACATTCCTAGCAAGAGGGCACGTTACGGAATTAAGATGTATATGTTGTCTGAGAGTAGGACAGAATATGTCTATAATTTACGGGTTCACACTGGTAGGGATTCCACTATTGACGCCCCTGGTTGTCCGTCCACTTTAGGAGTTTCAGAGAAAATTGTGTGGGAACTTGCTAGAGGACTTTTTAACAAAGGTCACCATTTGTACCAAGATAACTTCTACACTGCTGTGCAACTGTTTAAGGAATTGTTCAAAGTGGACACTCTTGCTTGTGGCACAATCCGCTCTAACCGTAAAGGTTACCCAAAAGAGCTTGTTTGCAAAAAGCTTCAGAGGGGACAGTGCAGTGCCTTGCGTAGTGATGAACTGCTAGCTGTGAAATTTGTGGACAGGAGGGATGTGCACATGCTGACTACCATCCATGATGACAGTACTTCACCTGTGACTGTTTGGGGTCAAGTTGTTGAAGTGCACAAACCTGTGTGCATTGTAGACTACAATAAGCACATGGGTGGTGTTGATAGAGTAGATCAGAGGTTGGAACCTTACACTGCTGCTCCTAAGGCTTACATTTGGTCTAAGAAGTTGGCCATCCATCTTTTCAATTTAGCAACTTTTAATGCTTTTGTTGTGTTCAAGGTGTGTTCTCCAGCGTCAAAGATGACTTTTGTTCAGTTTCAGGAGTCTGTGATAGGCAGCCTTGTTGTAGTGGAACAGGCAAGTGTTACTAGAGTTGGAATGGTGGAGGATGTGGCTAGAATGAAAGATCGCCACTTTCCTGATTTAATTCCTAGAACGCCCAAAAAAAACAACCCCTGTAAGAGATGTAGAGTTTGTTTGCGAAGCGGTATGCGGAAGGAGAGTCATATTCACTGTGCTGATTGTCCTTCTAATCCTGGGCTGTGTGTGCCCACATATTTCAGAATGTATCACACTCAAAAGAGTTTTTGGGAGCAACCGTGAGTCTAAAAGTGTACTGCCTGGCCTGTATGGTTTCATATTTGTTGTGCAGTTTCACGGTTGGCATTAGAAAGATGTCTTCCGTTACCGCTGTTGTGTTTGTAGTTATAATTTTGTATCTAGTTCCAATTGGTTTGTGTTTTCTTTCTTCTTAAACAAAAATTTGATGACGGTGTGCGTGGACTGGCGCTTGGCTGGTGGTGTGCATGGACTGGCGCTCAGATGGCGGTGGGCATGAACTGGTGCTTGGCTAGCGGTGTGCGTGGGCTGGCGCTTGGCTGGCGGTGTGCGTGGGCTGGCGCTTGGCTGGTGGTGTGGGTGGACTGGCATTTGGGTGGCGGTATGCGTGGACTGGGGCTTGACTGGTGGTGTCTGTGGGCTGGCATTTGGCTGACGTTGTGTGAGTAGTTACTTGCTGCTTGTCATTACACACTCTGCTAGCCAAACGCCACTGCATACACTATGTCAACCACAAGCCGGTGTGATTGCTGTGTCAGTCATGTGGGCGTATGAAAGTGATGGGCCGTTGAATGACGCTGTTGTAATGTGCTGGGCCGGTGGCAGGTGGTGTGAATGGTCTTGTGTGTCATGTACGAAAGGTGTGTGAATGGCCTGTAAAGAGGTTGGTGCCTTGCCATGGCTTTGCAGCTCACGAGCTGTGAGTCATTGGTTCAGGGTTTTAACCTTTTAATTATTAATAGTGCATTTCCTTTTTGTGAAATCTCTTATTAATAAAATGTTATGCTCTGAACCTTCACTCACCCTCGTGCCAAATCCAACCAGTATGTGTGTACTTAAGGAATAGTTTGTTTTGAAGTAATATTTGTCTTTTCTGTCTTTCTCTGCCAGGGTGTACATTGTCTCTACATTGTCTGTTGATGTGAGTGTTGTAATGTGCTGGGGCCGCAGCTGGTGGTGTGAACGTGGGTGTCAAGTATGAAAGGTGTGTGAATGGCCTGTAAAGAGGTTGGTGCCTTGCCGTGGCTTTACAGCTCACGAGCTGTGAGTCACTGGTTCAGGTTTTTAACCTTTTAATTATTAACAGTGCATTTCCTTTTTGTGAAATCTCTTGTTAATAAAATATACATTTTGAACCTTTCACTCACCCTCGTGCCAAATCCAACCAGTATGTGTGTGTACTTGAGGAACAGATGGATAGGCAGTCATATTTGTCTTATCTATCTGTGCTAAGGTGAAGGTTGTCTCTAGGGAAAATGTACCAACTTTAGATATTTTTGTAAACCAGAAAAAAATTGGGAGTACTGGGTGGTGTGCCTCTCATGGATCCCAACAAGTTTTTTTACTCACAATGCCATGCAAACTTCAAAATGTGACTATAGTCACACATATATCTTGCATTACTGTGTCCTAATCTTCTGCAATCAGATAAACCACAATTTTCCTACCATCCAACATTCCCCCCAGGTCTCCCGATAAAAATGGAGCCTCACTTATGTGGGTGGGCCAAGTACCTGCAACAGGCAAGGGCCAAAACGTATTGTGCAGACATCAAAATTACCTATCACAAAATGACCTTGTTTTGCAAGAGGGGTCACCTGGGTTTTTGGCCCCGGGCTCGGCGGCCATCTATGGAAATCTACCAAACCCACACATTTCTGAAAGCTAGACACCCGGGGGAGTCCAGGGAGGTATGGCTTACGTAGACCCCCAACGTTTTCCTACCCAGAATCCCCTGCAAATCTCAAATTTAGCTGAAATAAATCAAATTTTTCTCAAATTTCTGTGTGGGAAAGTTGTAGGATCACCGGGATGATACAAATTTCCTACCACCCAGTGTTCCCCCAGGTCTCCCAATAAAAATGGTACCTCACTTGTGTGGGTGGGCCAAGTACCTGCAACAGGCAAGGGCCCAAAACGTATTGTGGAGACATCAACATTACCCATCACAAAAAGACCTGGTTTTGCAAGGGGGGGGGGGTCACCTGGATTTTTTGGCCCCGGGCTCGGCGGCCATCTAGGGAAACCTACCAAACCCACACATTTCTGAAAGCTAGACACGCAGGGGAGTCCAGGGAGGTATGGCTTGCGTGGACCCCCAATGTTTTCCTACCCAGAATCCCCTGCAAACCTCACATTTAGCTGAAAAAATCACATTTTCCACACATTTCTGTGTAGGATCACTGTGCTGGCAGAAATGCCCTACCACACAGCCTTCTCCTCAGTCTCCCGAGTAAAATGATACCTCACTGGTGTGGGTGGGGCAAGGACCTGTGACTGGGAGGAGCCAAAAACATACGGATTAAGGGTATAGCACAGCAAATTCTAAGCGCTACATTTAAAAAAAAAAAGTTTTTAGCCAATTCTGCATTGGACACCCACACAAGTGAGGTATCATTTTACTTGGGAGACTGAGGGAAGGCTGTGCGGTAGGACATTTGTGCCGGCACGGTGATCCCACACAGAAATATGTGGAAAATGTGATTTTTTTCAACTAAATTTGAGGTTTGCAGGGGGTTCTGGGTATGAAAATGTTTTGGGATCCATGCAAGCCATACCTCCCTGGACTCCCCTGGGTGTCTAGTTTTCAGAAATGTGTGGGTTTGGTAGGTTTCCCTAGATGGCTGTGGAGCCCGGGGCTAAAAACCCTGGTGCCCCCCTTACAAAACCAGTACGTTTTGTCTGTCGCTGGTACTTGGCGCACCCACACGAGTGAGGTATCATTTTAACGGGAGACCTGGGGGAGACTGCACTGGGTGGTAGGAAATTTGTGTCAGCCCGGTGATCCCACAACTTTCCCACACAGAAATTTGAGAAAAAGTTTATTTTTTTCAGCTAAATTTGAGTTTTGCAGGGGCTTCTGGGTAGGAAAACGTTGGGGGTCCATGCAAGCCATACCTCCCTGGACTCCCCCCGGGTGTCTAGGTTTCAGAAATGTGTGGCTTTGGTAGGCTTCCCTAGATAGCCGCCGAGCCCGGGGCCAAAAACCCAGGTGACCCCCCTTGCAAAACCAGGTCATTTTGTGATAGGTCATTTTGATGTCTCCCCAATAGGTTTTGGGCCCTTTCCTGCCACGGGCACTTGGCTCACCCATACAAGTGAGGTACCATTTTTATCAGGAGAATTTGGTGAGGGTGGAAGTTTGTGGATCCATGCAGATTCCATTACTTTCCATCACAGAAATGTGAGGAAAATGTTTTTTTTTTTTTTTTTACAAAGTTTGAGATTTGCAAGGGATTCGGGGTAACAGAACCTGGTGAGAGCCACACAAGTCACCCCATCCTGGATTCCCCAGGGTGTCTAGTTTTCAACAATGTATAGGTATGCTAGGTTTCCCTAGGTGCCGGCAGAGCTAGGGTTCAAAATCTACAGCTAGGCACTTTGCAAAAAAAAGGTCAGTTTTCACTGTAAAAATGTGATGTGTCCACGTTGCGTTGTGGGCTGTTTCTTGTCACAGGCACTAGGCCTACTCATACAAGTGCAGTACTATTTTTATCAGGAGACTTTAGAGAATGCAGGGTGGGTGGAAGTTTGTGAATCCACGCAGATTCCAGAACTTTCCATCACAGAAATGTGAGGAAAATGTGATTTTGTTTTAGAAAGTTTGAGGTTTGCAAGAGATTCTGGGTAACAGAACATGGTGAGAGCCACACAAGTCACCCCATCCTGGATTCCCCTGGGTGTTTAGTTTTCAAAAATGTATAGGTATGCTAGGTCTCCCTAGGTGCCGTCAGAGCTAGGGTTCAAAATCTACAGCTAGACACTTTGCAAAAAAAAGGGTCAGTTTTCACTGTAAAAATGTGGTGTGTCCACATCGTGTTTAGGCCCGTTTCCTGTCGCGGGCACTAGGCCTACCTACACAAGTAAGGTACCATTTTTATTGAGAGACTTTGGAGAACGTGGGGTGGGTGGAATTTTGTGGATCCACACAGATTCCAGAACTTTCCATCACAGAAAGGTGAGAAAAATGTTTTTTTTTTTTACAGTTTGAGGTTTGCAAGGGATTCTGGGTAACAGAACTTGGTGAAAGCCACACAAGTCACCCCATCCAGGATTCCCCTGGGTGTTTAGTTTTAAAAAATGTATAGGTTTGCTAGGTTTTCCTAGGTGCTGGCAGAGCTAGGGTTCAAAATCCACAGCTAGGGCACTTTGCAAAAAAAGGGTCAGTTTTTCACTGTAAAAATGTGGCATGTCCACGTTGCGTTTTGGCCCGTTTTCTGTCGCGGGCACTAGGCCTACCCACACAAGTAAGGTACCATTTTATCGAGAGACTTTGGAGAATGTCGGGAGGGTAGAATTTTGTGGATCCACACAGATTCCAGAACTTTCCATCACAGAAATGTGAGGAAAATATGTTTTTTTTACACAGTCTGAGGTTTGCAAGGGATTCTGGGTAACAGAACCTGGTGAGAGCCACACTAGTCACCCCATCCTGTATTCCCCTGGGTGTCTAGTTTTCAAAAATGTATAGGTTTGCTAGGTTTCCCTAGGTGCCGGCAGAGCTAGGGTTCAAAATCCACAGCTAGGCACATTGCAAAAAAAAGGGTCTGTTTTCACTGAAAGAATTTGATGTGTCCACGTTGCGTTTTGGGCCTTTTCCTGTCGCGGACACTAGGCCTACCCACACAAGTGAGGTAGCATTTTTATCGGGAGACTTAGGGAAACACAGAATAGTAGAACAAGTTTTATCACCAATTGACATTCTTTGCATTTCTGCTTTCCAAATGTTAGACAATTTGTAAAAAAAGAAGTCGTTTTGAAAAATTACCTCTAATTCACGCTTGTATGGGTACCCACAATTTTGGAGATGTGCAAAAAAACACTGCTTCTAAAATCTATATTTTGTTCCCATTTCAGAAATATATTAGTTTCCTTGGTACCTATTTTTCACTCTTTATATTTTACCAAATGAATTGCGATATACCAAGTACACAATGAATAACCATTGCCTGACGCAGCTCAGTTATTGGCTCTGGGTTCTTCGGGTTTTTGGTGAACATACAAGTCCTATATATCCCCACGACCTGAACGGTCCAGCGGATGTAACGGTATAGTGCTTTAAAAAATCTGTCATATATAGAAGAAGTTACAGGTGAAAACGTTGGCACAAATGGCTGTTTTTTTCAACTCAAGTTCAATATTTTCTATTTTCAACTGTTAGTTTCTATTAAAAAAGCTTGAAGGACCTACACAAATGACCCCTTGCTGAATTAGGAATTTTGTTTAGTTTTTAGAAATGTATAGCTTTCTAGGATCCATTATTGGTTTCATACCTATTTCTACCACTAACTGGAAGGAGGTTGAAAGCACAAAAAATAGATAATATAGGCTATGTCTCAGTAAAATAACAAAACGTATTGAAAAACTTGGTTTTCTGACAAAAGTCTGCCTGTCCCTGAAAGCTAAGAAGATGGTGATTTCAGCACCACAAACCCTTTGTTGATGCCATTTGCAGGGAACAAACCAAACGCTTTCTTCTGCAGCATTGTTTTCCAATTAAAATATATATATATATATATATTTGCTGTATTTTGGCTCATTTCTGGGTCCCCTCCAGGGGAATCCACAAAGCCTGGGTACCTGTAGAATCCTCAGGTTGTTGGGAAAAAAGGGCGCTAATTTGAGGTTGATACCTTATGTGGACAAAAAGTTACAGGGGGCTGAGTGTAAACAAAAAAAGGCTTAGCACGGGGGGGTGAAAGGCCTAGCAGCAAAGGGGTCAAGACTGTGAAGAAAAAGGAGAAAGGAAACTGATTCCAAAGGGCAAAACTGTATTGCGAGGCATCTGGGACAAGCAAGAAAAACAAGAAAAACAGTTGCAGAGAAGGTTACTGGAGCTATTTTCTTACTTATTCGTGGCATCCTGAAGAGATGTTTCTGTAAACAAATAATAAGACATTTTGTGACTGAGACCTGGCTATCTGAATCTTCTAGCCCACTAATCATCTCGGCAATTCAAAAGGGTGATAAAATATTTAAAGAGGATTGCTTGAGTGGTAGAGGAGGGGGATTGCCATGATCTACAGAGACAATTTTGACTGTGTACCAGTTCTGATAGTGGGTCTGGAAGGTGCGGAGGCACTTGCCTTTTGCCTCACCCTCTCACCACATCAATCCCTGGCTGGGGCCTTAATTTATAGACCCCCAGGCCCAACAGGCTCTTTCCTTAAATCCTTGTGTAATGCTCTGACTCATCTGGTCTTGAGGTACACCCATTTTATTCTTTTGAGAGATTTTAATCTCCATATGGATAATAAAGAGGAGGAGGTGGTCTCCCTACATTAGAGTATCTCTTCTTTAGAACTGTCCCAATTTGTGTTCAATCCAACGCACCATGCTAGTCATGTGTTAGACCAGATAATCTCTAATGTAACATTGGAAGTTGATGCCCCCATTCTGCAAGTCTGGTCTGACCACCATTTGATTAAACTTAGGTGGGCATCTGTAGGAAAGACTCAATCACAGGGTGGGTCAATGTCTCGTGTGTCGAGAGCCTTTCATAAAATTCAGTCAGAGGCTTTTATCAGACATTGGAGGAGAGAATGCCCTCTCTCCCAGGTGACGTGGTTACTGACACCAGCCTTCTGGACAGCTGGATTGGCTTCATTCCCTTTGAGTTAGCGCCTGAACTGCTGCGTGTCTCGCGCCAAGCTAAGCCTTCTTGTCCCTGGTACACAGACTCCCTCAAAGAAGTCAAGAAAGAGTGTAAGTATCCCAAAAGACAGTGAAGGCAATCATATAATATGACTGCTAAAGTCACATATAAGGATGCCTTAAACAAATATCATAAAGAGATCAAAATTGCAAAAAAAAGCAAACTTGGAAGGCTGAATTGCAAGAGCTGGTAACAGGTCCAGGGAAATATTCAAAATTGTGAAAACCTTTAAGCCCCTGGAGACTAGCTTTTGACATCATGATCCCACAGCGGAGTGGTGTGAACAACTGGCTCACTATTTCCAGACTAAGATTGTGAATATACAGTCGAGTCTTCTCCCTTCTATGCAGTTGGAGGAGACTATGGGGGGGGCAATATGCAGCCTAGCTTATTGCATACCCCTACTGTGACTCTTGATAGGTTTCATCCCATCTCCTAAGAAGAATCTCTCTCAGCGATCTGCAGCTTTAAGTCCGGCTCGCCATCTGACCAATGCCCCCCTAGCATATTGGCATTAGGGGCATGCATAAATAATCCTTTGGCCAATAAACTTTTCAATGCTTCTGCAATAGTGCCTCGTGCCTGGAAGCAGGTAAAACCTTTGCCCCTGCTGAAGAAACCCCAGATGACCCTGGCAAACCATCCAACTACATTCCTATCTCACTGCTTACAGCCCTTTCTAAAGTTCTGGAGAGGCATGTTAACCATCAGCTTTCCCAGTAATTGGAAGGCAATAATTTATTACATACAAGCCAGTCTGGCTTCCGCACCAGATTCAGTACAGAGACTGCGCTAGTGGAGGTGGCATATTACATCAGGGGTACTTTAGATGACGGGGCAGGGCAGTGCTGATTATGCTAGATCACTCAACGCCCTTTGACACGGTACCCCACTCCACACTCTTGGCCCGTCTTCAAGCTATTTGAATTAGGGGTTCAGCTTGGGGCTGGCTGGCTTCGTTCCTAGAGGGACGAGGTAAGAGGTCTGGTGTCCTCCTTTTTCCTCTGAGTCATGTGATTTGCACGTGGGGGTGACAGAGGGCTCGGCTTTGAGCCTTACTCTATTCAATATTTATCTTGCTCCATTTGCTCTATTGGCTGAGGCTCTGGAAGCAAAAATAATCTCCTATGCGGATGAAACCCAGCTACTCTTTTTCTGGGGCAGGGATGAAGTGTTCCCTGGTGAAAAGATTAGAGCTTGTCTGACAGCAGATTTTAAATGGCTGGTGCACCACCAGATCAAATGTAATGCTGAAAAGACTTAGCTACTCTTTTTTGGTGTGAAGTCACATGAGCCTTGGCAGTCCTTTTGGCCGGTTGATGCTACTCCTCCATTACGCCAAGATAGCTCTGTTAAGATTCTAGGCATTAAGTTTGATGGCGGCCTCTCTTTTTTTACCTCAGGTGAATGCAGTGGTGGGGACCTGCTTTGGTCTGTTGCTTGTGCTAAGAAAGGTTTTGCATTTTCTCTCTTTCTTGGCTCGGAAACAGGTAGTATAGGCCTTAATAACATCTAGGCTTGACTACGGTAATGCACTGTACTTGGGCCTTCCGGACTGTCTGACCAATAAATTTCAGGTGGTTCAAAATTCAGTAGCCTGTACTCTTGTCAGCCTACCACTGAGAACACTAGTCCCCACATCTAAGGGCGTTGCAATGGCTCCCTATTAGGAAGAGGATCCTTTTTAAGACCCTGCTACTAGTACATAGGGCCCTCCATCAGACTGGCGCTGGGTACCTCAGAGCAAGGATATGTTTCTATGCTCCATCTAGGCGCCTTCGTTCAGCTAACCTTTTTCTGGCCAAACTCCCAAGGATCCTGCGGCCCAGACGGGTGGAAGGTCCTTCTCATTCTTAGGACCATCATCATGGAACAAACTCCCCTAGAATTGGGGGTAATTTCAGCCACCTTCCAGCTTTGGAAGAAACTGAAAGCATGGCTTTTTAATCAAGAGTTATGGTTAGGTCTCTTAGCCAGTCAACACTTGAGGTGCATAGCACCAGGACACTCCATGGAGTAACAGAGCACTATACAAATGCCATTTACATTACATTACATTACACATTCGTTGAGTTATAGTTCGAAAAGTCCTTCAATACTATATTAAAAAAATCATGCTCAACATCTTTTGTGTTAGAAGTATATTGACACACGACACAGTTCACACATTTATATTGCCCTTTCAATAAAGGACGACCCCACAAACTGTCCAGGGTGTTGATCTTAGCTATTATAGGACCTACTGAGTGAACTAATTAGCCTCAAATGTTTTACCTCTTTTAAAAGAAAATAGTGGTGCATTTCAAGAAGGGTCATTGATCTGTAGGATATGCCAATGTCTTCTGATGGAGGCTGTAATCTTATTGGAATGAGGACAGGGAAGTGGTGACGCATGT
This sequence comes from Calotriton arnoldi, assembly GCA_963921515.1. Classification (NCBI taxonomy): domain Eukaryota; kingdom Metazoa; phylum Chordata; class Amphibia; order Caudata; family Salamandridae; genus Calotriton; species Calotriton arnoldi. The sequence goes on from CAWUFW010004552.1 coordinate 1,377,362, forward strand.
TAATCTATCAAGGTCTTTCTTTTCATTGGTCTTTAGGAGATTCTCTCTATGGCTATACCAGCCTCTTTTTAGTGCAGCTTGTACAATTTTGCATGGGTAGCCCCTTTCAAGTAATCTCTTTCTCTCTCAGTATGTAAACTTCCCTAAAGTAGTCTGCTTAATGGGTACAATTTTGTCTTAGTCTCAAAAATTGACCATAATGGAGACTGTATCCAAGGGACCATGGGTGAAAGCTATGATAAGATAGATGGGTGTTCCTATCAGTAGGTTTCCTGTAAAGAGATGAAATTAACTGCCCTTCCTCATTTTTAATTAGGTCTAAGAAAGGGATTTGCATAATGCCAATGGCATGTGAACTGTAGTTTAGTCTGTGTTTGATTGAGCTACCTTACGAATTCCTCCAGCTTAACTGCGGAATCTTCTAAAATGACGAAAACATCATCAATGCAACGTTTCCAACATTTGATGTTTGGTGTGAAAGGATTTTGTTCGTCAGGACGTACTGATGTTCAAAAGAGTCAACAAAAATATTTGCTAGATTAGGTGCAAACATTGCACATTGCACAGCAAGCATTGCTGGTAGTAATGATTCTCAAATGTAAAATAATTAGCAGTCAAAACAATTGTCAAAAGATCAATTATGAACTTGGTGGGCACTTCATGGGGTCGAGGACATGCATTGAGCACTCGTTTAATGAGTTGCATGTTCTTTTGTTGTATGATGTCAGTATAAAGTGAAATTATATCTAGAGTAACTAACAGTTCCTTTTATGGGTCGAAGGGAAGGTCTTTTTTCAGATTTATCATGTATGTACTATCTCATACATATGTGTCCTTTGCAGGCACTATGTCTTTGATGAATACATTAATGTATTCACCCAAGGGTTCCAAAATAGAACCGCAGCCGGAAAGGATTGGCCTGCCAGGCGGGTGTTCCATGTTTTTATGTACTTTGGGAAGCGTGTACAATACCGGTGTCCAGGGATGGTTCATGCTTAGAAATTCAAATTCTTTTGCCGAAAGGAAACCTTTTTCTTTCGCCTTTGTGGTCCATCAGAATTTTAGCTTAAATAGGTTCTATTGGATTATGTGTTAAACTCAGGTAGTGGTCACAGTTAGATAACTGTCTATGGATTTCTGCATTATAGTCATCCACAGCTTGGATTACTATACCACCCCCTTTATCAGCGGGCTTGACAGCGATGGTAGTAACTTTTTTCAGATTCTGTAGTGCCGCCTTTCGGCTAATGTTATGTTGAAGGATATGAATGTTCTTACCTCTTGGAGCAGCTGTAAATCTCTAAGTATTAACCTTTCAAATGTAAAACCATCCAGGGGCATCCCTATATTTGATGGGGAAAAAATGAGGAGGTTGGTCTCAACCCTAAAACCAAGGTAGCTGTGGTGTCTTCCCTATTGGCAAAAAAGAATTTGAGGTGAACTTTGAGAAAAAACATTTGCATTTCAGTTTGTAAAGAAAAAGATTTGTTCTTTCTGTAGTAAAAAAAAAAGGCCTTTGATAAGGAGCGAAATTTCTGCTGATGATAGAAGATGTTTTGACAAGTTAAAATGAGTATATAGTGTTAGTGAGGGCTTAGGGTAGCCTCGGGGAAATGTTATCACTCACAGCATTATTTAAGGACCCTGTGGTCCCCATCTGTAGTACTTCCTTCTGGTATGATGGTACCCCGGAGTCTGCTATTGTTTGCCTCTGGGTCCTTTTCCTCTTTGCTGCCCTCTTCCTATAAAAAGTCTGTTGTACTAGGCTCACACTACTGCCCTCCTGAGGATCAGAATCATCTGACCATACTGATGTGTCTGAAACATGACGTTGCTCTGATTTTAAAATCTTCCCCAGGTACTGTCTTTATTTAAAGTGGGGTTGTTTGTGTAGAAATTGACTTTTAAGTAATGGTAAGTTTTTTCTTTTGAGAAATTCTTTACGTCTTTTGTCACCTTGTCTGCTTTTTCTTTAAGTTCAATGATATGAGTTTCAGCAATGGTTTTATTCGGATTATCAAGTGCTGCTTTGGCTTCTAAGAGGGTGTCAGGCCCGTGGAATTCTTCCTCAATGATTTTTAGTTCGACCTTGGCGTGATCAAGTGCTGTCTCAATACCTAGCACCATCCAGTGGTGGAAACAGGTTGTGGCAATGTTGCTAAAACCTCCTCTGAATATTTGTATCCCCTCTAAAAATTCCAAGAACAATCCTCACTTGCAGGCCTAATGAGATTATCCCCACTTTCAAATATTCTGTAAGCATACGTGCGGGTAAATCTGTGCGGACATGTTTTGTCTTGGCTTTTTTCTAATTTACAAAGTAAAATTAGCTTTGGGTCTATAGTAGAGATGGTATTTAAAAATAAAGATGGTCCACTTATCACTTTAGCTATATATTCCTCTGTATAATGAGGGGCCTTATTATCTGAATAGTGTTAATATACAAACCTTACTAAAAGAATAGGGTAAAGGCTTACATTTTTGATGTTTTAAATCAGAAAGTGGTGATTTTGCCACGTTTAAATGTACTAAAACTGGTTCAGCACAAAACACTCTTCCTTCTAGCCGACTGCGGCTCGTTTCATACAAAGGCGTTTACTCCAAGGAGTGAGTTGAAAGGAGCATTATAACCACTGGACTCCTGATATGATTTATCGTTATCTTCACTTAGTACTTCTGGGAATCCTAACTTTTTTCCACTACAGAGCCACGCCTTTTTCATATCCACAGTTGCAACTCTGCATGCCTGTGCGCTTTTTAGCCCTGATTTTCAGGGACTATGAGATAACACCCTATCCTACATATATCCTAGTAAGCTGCATCATTTCAGACACCATACTTACCTATTTTTCATATTTGTTTTTTCCAGAAATTCCCCTTAATCCCTAGTCCTGATGAGAACCTAGTAGTTTAGCTAGAGTTGAAAGGTCATTGACACATCCTAGTAACAAGCAAACAAAGAAGTTTTCCCACTGTACAATGGAATATCTAGAAAACCTTTTGAGTTGTTTATTACTCACACATTAGCCCTTTGTCTAAGTTTGTATTGCTGTATTTGTTTGGCTTTGGCACTAGGGACACATTGCACTGTGTTGTGTTTTGTAATTGAACACTTGTGTTTGTTGTATGTTGTCTGCAAAGATAAATATTGTTATTCTCAAGTAAGGTGTCATTGTGTGAATCATTTGATATGCTACTAAGCTGATAGGCTATTTAGTCCTTCTTATTAAAAAAATATCTTGCTAAATGATACCAATTAGAACGATTGTTGCCTCAAGTTTATTATTCATTTTGACTCATTGTCAGTGAAATTGCTCTCCCTCCCTCGCAGCTCCACCATTAAGTGAGGCCTTCCCCCAAGCCCCTGCACTCTCGAGTGTTGGTGTTCGAGGCCCTCCTCCACCCGCAGGTTTTATCTGCGCCTCATCCCTGGTGGTCCAGTGGACCTCTGTCTCCTTTCTCTCGCTCCGCTTTTTCTCTCTGTTTTCACTCGTTTTTCCCTCATTTCAATCTCCCCCTTTCACTCTCCTTCTGTCTTTCCTCCGTTTTCACTCGTTTTTTCTCTCATTTCAATCTCCCCCTTTCACTCTCCTTCTGTGTCTTATCTCCGTTTTCACTCGTTTTTCCCTCATTTCAATCTCCCCCTTTCACTCTCCTTCTGTCTTTCCTCCGTTTTCACTCGTTTTTCCCTCATTTCAATCTACCCCTTTCACTCTTCTTCTGTGTCTTTCCTCCACTTTTCTTGCACTTTTTCTGCCCTATTCCACTCTTTCCTCTTTTTTCGGCCCTTTTCCGCCCGTTTTTTCTCCGCCGCTGCTGCCCCCACGGCCCCCCCCCTGCACGACCGGCCCATTCCAGTTCCCCTCCCCGCTCCCGCCTCCCAGCTGTCCAGCCCTCCCCGACCCCTACTTAATGGCTGCCGCTGCAGGGACAGGCGAGCAAGACCACTGACTCATTGTCAGTGAAATTGCTCTCCCTCCCTCGCAGCTCCACCATTAAGTGAGGCCTTCCCCCGAGCCCCTGCACTCTCGAGTGTTGGTGTTCGAGGCCCTCCTCCACCCGCAGGTTTTACCTGCGCCTCATCCCTGGTGGTCCAGTGGACCTCTGTCTCCTTTCTCTCGCTCCGCTTTTTCTCTCCGTTTTCACTCGTTTTTCCCTCATTTCAATCTCCCCCTTTCACTCTCCTTCTGTCTTTCCTCCGTTTTCACTCGTTTTTTCTCTCATTTCAATCTCCCCCTTTCACTCTCCTTCTGTGACTTTACTCCGTTTTCACTCGTTTTTCCCTCATTTCAATCTCCCCCTTTCACTCTCCTTCTGTCTTTCCTCCGTTTTCACTCGTTTTTCCCTCATTTCAATCTCCCCCTTTCACTCTTCTTCTGTGTCTTTCCTCCACTTTTCTTGCACTTTTTCTGCCCTATTCCACTCTTCCCTCTTTTTTCGGCCCTTTTCCGCCTGTTTTTTCTACGCCGCTGCTGCCCCCGCGGCCCCTCTCCCCCTGCACGACCGGCCCATTCCAGTTAGCCTCCCCGCTCCCGCCTCCCAGCTGTCCAGCCCTCCCCGACCCCTACTTAATGGCGGCCGCTGCGGAGACAGGCGAGCAAGACCACTGACTCATTGTCAGTGAAATTGCTCTCCCTCCCTCGCAGCTCCACCATTAAGTGAGGCCTTCCCCCGAGCCCCTGCACTCTCGAGTGTTGGTGTTCGAGGCCCTCCTCCACCCGCAGGTTTTACCTGCGCCTCATCCCTGGTGGTCCAGTGGACCTCGTCTCCTTTCTCTCGCACCGCTTTTTCTCTCCGTTTTCACTCGTTTTTCCCTCATTTCAATCTCCTCCTTTCACTCTCCTTCTGTGTCTTTCCTCCACCTTTCTTGCACTTTTTCTGCCCTATTCCACTCTTTCCTCTTTTTTCGGCCCTTTTTTTCCCCGCCCCTGCTGCCCCCGCGGCCCCTCCCCCCCTGCACAACCGGCCCATTCCAGTTCCCCTCCCCGCCCCGGCCTCCAGGCTGTCCAGCCCTCCCCGACCCCTACTTAATGGCGCCCGCTGCACGGCAGCGCAGCGGACGCGCGCAGTGGGCGCCCCGCTGGCCGCCTCACCCGTACGCGACCCGACCGCGACCAGCGCCAGGAACCCTGGACCTCCGCACCGCCAACGCTACGACCCAGCGGCACTCCACGCACTCAACCCAGGCCGCAACAACAACTGCAAGCTAGCGTCACCGGCCGACACCCACGGACCCTTCAGCTGTCACCGCTGCCGGCACACCTACTGCACCGCCAGGAACACGGACCCAGCACAACCCGCCCACAAGAACACAACCGAACCGAAGACCCTGCAATGCATCCTCCTCAACGTCAGATCCCTCCACAAACACGGCACCGAAATCTGGGACCTCCTCGACAGCACCACCCCGGACGTAGCGTTCTTCACCGAAACCTGGACCAACACCACCTCGGGACCGGACATCGCCATCGCCATTCCCCAAGGATACAAGATCTCCAGGAAGGACCGCCCCACCCGCCCGGGAGGAGGAATCGCCATCGTCCACAAATCCACCCTCCACCTCAGCACACTCCCCGACGAGCCCACAGACCTGATGGAACACCTTCACTTCAAGATACTGGCCAGCCCTACCACCACCCTCCGAGGAAGCCTCATCTACCGACCCCCGGGACCCCGCGGACCTTTCGCCAACTCCATCACGGACATCATCTCCCCGCATGCCATCGCATCCACCAACTACACCCTGCTGGGAGACCTCAACTTCCACCTCGACAACCAACTGGACCCCAACACCACATCCCTCCTGGACAACCTCCACAACATTGGACTCCGCCAGATCGTGACCGAACCCACGCACTCAGCAGGACACACCCTCGACCCCCTCTTCACAACAGGAAACTCCATCACCTTCAGCCACACCACCGAACTCCCATGGACTGACCATCGATCCGTCCACTTCACCTTCAGAACACCCACCATCCACAGACACTAGCACCTGCTCCCACGAAGAAACTGGACCAGAATCACCGACGACCAGCTCCCCTCCTCACTCAGCAACTCCACCCCAACCATTTTCGGAAAACGAGGACCCCAACACCGCAGCCCGAACCCTGCACAGATGGATCTCCGACAGCGCCAACACCATAGCCCCCCTCAAGAAAAACAACAACACCCACACCAAGAAAGCCAGATGGTTTACCACCGAACTTCGAGAGTCCAGACGCACTTGCCGCCGCCTCGAAAAGGCCTGGAGGAACACCAAATCCACAGAAGCCCACAACAACTTCAGAGCCGCCACCAACGCCCACCACCAACTCATCAGAAAAACGAGGAAAAATGCGATTGAAGACAGAATCTCCACACATGCGCACAACAGCAAAGAACTCTTCAACATCATCAAGGAGTTCGCCCAACCCGCCAGCGAGTCTACTGACATCCCTCCCTCACAAGACCTCTGCGACAAACTCAGCACCTTTTTCCACCACAAAATCAAGAGCATCTACGACAACTTCGACGAAGACAACCAACACACTGAACCCTCACCAACCACCCCCGACACCCTGAAGCCAGCGATTGACAACTGGACAGCCCTCACCACCGAAGACACCCTGAAGACAATGAAGGCAATCCACTCCGGGGCCCCCACGGACCACTGCCCCCACCACATCTTCAACAGAGCCGCCGACACCATCGCACCCATGCTCCGCCACACCATCAACCGCTCCCTGGCAACCGCCTTGTTCCCCGACGACTGGAAACACGCCGAGGTCAACCCCCTCCTGAAGAAACCCTCGGCGGACCCCACCGACCTTAAAAACTACAGACCCATCTCCCTGCTCCCGTTCCCAGCGAAAGTCATCGAGAAAGCCATCAACAGCCAACTCGCCACATTCATCGAAGAGCACAACATCCTCGACTCCTCCCAATCCGGCTTCAGAAAAAACCACAGTACGGAAACCGCCCTCCTCGCCGCAACAGACGACATCCGCACCCTACTGGCAAAGGAGAAACAGTAGCCCTCATCCTCCTCGACCTCTCAGCGGCGTTCGACACAGTCTCTCACCGCACCCTAATATGCAGACTCCACGACGCAGGGATCCAGGACAAGGCCCTCGACTGGATCCGCTCCTTCCTCTCCGGCAGAACGCAGCGGGTCAGATTCCCCCCTTTCCTCTCGGACCCTACACCAACCACCTGCGGAGTCCCCCAGGGGTCCTCCCTCAGCCCTACGCTCTTCAACGTCTACATGGCTCCGCTCGCCCCCATCATCAGAACCTACGGACTCAACATTGTGTCATACGCAGACGAAACCCAACTCATCGTCTCCCTATCCAACGAACCCAACACCGCCAGACACAACTTTCGAGTAGGCATGGAAGCCGTCGCCAAATGGATGAAAAACAGCTGCCTACAACTAAACACCAACAAAACAGAAGTACTCATCATGGGCCCAAACCCCGACGCCTGGAACGACACCTGGTGGCCCCCCGCCCTCGGAAGCCCGCCCACCCCCACGGACCACGCACGCAACCTGGGAATCATCCTGGACTCCGAGCTCAAAATTAACGGCCAGATCAACTCTGTCTCGTCCTCCTGCTTCCACACCTTCCGCCTCCTACGTAAGACCTTCAAATGGATCCCCCTCGAACACAGAAAGACCGTCACTCACGCCCTGGTCACCAGCAGACTCGACTACGGCAACGCACTCTATGCCGGAATAAACAAAAACCTCACCCGCAAGCTACAGAACATCCAGAACGCCGCCGCAAGACTGGTCCTCAACCTACCAAGACACTGCCACATCTCCCAGCACCTGCGCACACTCCACTGGCTCCCCATCGAGGCTAGAGTCACCTTCAAGATGCTCACCCACGCACACAAGGCCCTCCACGACACCGGACCAGCATACCTGAACAGCCGACTCAAATTCTACGCACCCCAAAGGACCCTACGATCAGCCCAGCTCTGCTACGCCGTGGTCCCCCGCACCAGAAAGACCAGATCGGGAGGCCGCTCCTTCTCCTTCCTCGTGGTCAGAGCCTGGAACGCCCTTCCGCTCCACCTCAGACAGACAACATCGCTCACCATCTTCACAAGAAACCTCAAAACCTGGCTCTTCGACAGACCCCCTGCTTGTTGGACTGGAACCTGCACCCCCCCCCGCCAGCGTCTTGAGACCCTTACGGGTGAGTAGTCGCGCTCAACAAACGCCTGATTGATTGATTTTGTGAGATACATATTTTGAATCTAAATGTAGATGTAAATTATCTTTTCAAGCAGTGATTAACAATATCCACAAAATGGGAAATACAAATCCCATAATACAATGTTAAAGCAATCATGTGTAACAAATAGACCCTTTTCAATTTTCTACTAAGTCTAGTCCCTAAAAAGTTAAAAAATAAAAAGAAACCTCTCAAAATATGTGGATCCGTGTATTTTTGGATGCACAACAATGCATTATGGATCATGCAGTTTTACTATATACATGTGAAACCATAACCTATAATTTTCACCACACCTAAAAAATATATATGTTATTTCTCATTAGAAAATGAAGATGGCAATGTTGAAAATGGTGATGATTAAGAGGCGGGTTAAACATCTGCTGTACATCTCAGCAGCAATTTACAACCAGAACAACCATCAGAAATGACACATGAACCCCATGGACATATAAGATCTCCAATATGTTCAAGTACGAAAGATAATTAGAAATATTACTTCTTCAACAAGACACTTTATGCAAAGCAGATTGTTGTGAAATCGCAGAGCAATATAAGGCCAAGGTCAGCAATGTCTCCTAATTTAGGAGCAGAATTAGAGGCTGCTTGTGCATTTTAAAACATTGATAAATCTATGCTGCAATTACAAAAACAACAACTGAGGGAAATGCATTCTTTTAGGACAAAATTAAGTGCCATTGACGAAGCCATAACATCTGGTTTCATACACTTTCCTGAATCACATGAGGCTATATGTACTGAAATCAGTGCATTAACAGAGGACGTATCCACACTATGTGAAATAATGAATTCTGATAGATGTGATGGCCGATGTCAGCATAAACAGTTAACTAACAGACTGCAAGGCTTTGGTCTTGCTACCGCTACAAGTATTCTATCTCGAAGGTCCCTGAATTTGCATGTAGAATTAGGACATTTTAGTGGAGAGTTTGCTAAAGGCCTGGAAAAAAATATTAATGTGCCTAATGAAATGGAAAATACACATGCAAGAAGTGTTGAGGGAGGTGTACTTGAAGAAAGTGAAGAGGCATCAAGCCACATCAGTTTGTGGGTGCAAGAGCAGGGTACTCTAAGACGTAGTTCTAGACAAACCCCAGATGTACATGCAAGTAATACACCAATATCTAGTGACAGAGTTACAGAATTGAAGGAAAAAAGAGCAAGGCAGTCAAGCTATAACTGTTGTATCACCTATCTGTTTATTTTATACACTGTCAACTAAAAGAAATATCTGTACAAGATTTATTTAATGAAAGATTTTCATTTGTAAAATGTTACTTTAAAGGAAACCATAACTTTGTTCTTCAATGGCTTGTGAAAAAAACATAAATAAATATTCTTTAGAATTAAAAAATGATACTTTGTGTAGGCAAAAATGTCAATAATAAACAAATTACTTAAAAAGTAGTTGTCTGTGATTTGTGCACTAAGATTCCTTTCATCAATTGCTCTGTTGACATCTACATCTTGATGTTGTGCACGAAGGGAAGGTATTTCTTCATCATCACTATTGTCCTCTAACATCTGTATAGGACGGCCTCTTTATGTTACAACATTTTGCAACATAACACAACATGCAACGATTTTAGAAGAAAAGCCTGGTGCATATTGCAATGCTCCCCCACTCTTATGTAGGCATCTAAAGCATTCTTGTAGGAGTCCAAATGTCCTTTCTATAATGGACCTGGTCTGTCGTTGTGCTATATTATATCTACGCTGCCTGGCTGAATGAGGATGTGGGAAGAGTGTCATAATCCATGGTCGAAGAGCATATGTACTGTCACCTAAAAGTACATTAAACATTATAAGAAACCCTGAACATATGTTAGAAATTATGAAGGTGTATACATAGGTGTAAAATTATACTGTATTGCTTACCCAAAAGAAAACTATCTCCAAGCTGTCCTGTAACCAGACGGGTGTACAGACCTACTGGGAGAATATTTAGGAATCATGGGTACTGCCTGGATAACGTGATACATTGTCAGTTATTACACACTCACAATTACGCATAACCTGCATATTTAAGGAGTGGTAATTTTTCATATTTTGGTAAACAAAATTCAGATTGGCATGATGGACAAATTGAAATGTGTAGTCTGTCAATGCAGCCAATTACCTGAGGAAATTGTGCTCCTCCAAATAATGTTACCTTAGTGCCTAGTAGGTCACCTGGTGTATGAGGAAACACAATGTAAATAGTGATTTTTAGCAACATGTCTTCAAGAAAATGTCTGAAAACTTGACACAGTGCACTCTGTGGACTGCCTCCTGCCTCTGCCATAATGGGTTGGTAACTCTCTAGTGTCAAAAGAAGCAAAGACCACAGCACTTGAATGTGTGAAGGAATTGCCTGGGCTCTACGTGTGCCTCTTTCTAATAAAGGGTGCATTTCATTTATTAAATCTAAAATAACACTACTAGTAAGCCTTTACTTTGAATAATTCTACTCTGTTTGACCAAAGAGTGTAACTCTGACCCTACAGATCCTCTATTACCTTTTCGTTCTACTCTGTATCATTGCCAAAAAGTGCCTCTACCTTATCACAGCAAAGCAGCCTTTTGAAAAGAAATAAATTATTCTGGGCCCCTTTTTATAGTGTGCACCTGGTTACCACCTTCATCCACTTAGTGGTAAATTGAGAGTGCAAAAAGCTTGTTTTGCGACTAATCACAAATTTCAAATCAATCAATCAATCTGGATTTGTATAGCGCGGCTAATCACCTGTGAGCGTATCCAGGCGCTAACAGTACTTCTGCAGGGGGCTCAGTTGGGCAGCTTGGTCATTAGTCCTTTCTCGAATTCCAGCAGAGATGTTGAGGTCCATAGGTGAATTGGGAGGTCGTTCCAGGACTTTGCAGCAAGGTAGAAGAAGGAGCATCCTCCACTGTCGCTGTGGCAGATGCAGGGGGTGTGGGCGAGGCAGAGGGAGGAGTAGCGCAGGTGTCTGGAGGGAAGGTGGAGGCTCAGTCGGTGGTTGATGTACACTGGTCCCTGGTTGTGAAGGGCTTTGAAGGTGTGGATCAATATTTTGAACTGGCATCTCTTCTGAATGGGGACACAGTGGAGACTTTTGAGGTGGGAGGTGACGTGGGTCCATTTGGGGAGGTCTGGGGTGAGTCTGGCCCCTAAATTCTGTATTTTTTGTAGTCTATTGAGGAGGTGCAAGGTGATACCTACGTAGAGTGTGTTGCCATAGTCCAGTCAGCTGGGGACCAGGGCTTTTGTGACGGTATGTTTGGTGTCGATGGGGAGGCACTTGAAAATCTTGCGGAGCACGCGAAGGGTGAGGAAGCAGGCGGATGAGACTGCATTGATCTGTCTTTTCATGGAGAGCTTGCTGTCCAAGATGATGACAAGTTTGAGGGCTTGGTCAGTCGGAGTGGGTAAGGATCCTAGTTCGGGGGGCTACAAGGCATCGTTGCATGGGGAGGTGTTGTTCCCAAAGATCAGCACTTCTGTCTTGTCTGTGTTGAGTTGTAGGCAGTTGTCTTTCATCCAGTGGACGATGCCTGCCATGCACCCGCGGAAGTTGATCAGCATGGCGGAGGGGTCTTCTGATAGTGATAGGATGGTCTGAACAATGTTCTGAGAAATGTTTTGAACATAAAAATACAGAATCGCTAAATTGAATTTGAGATTATCTATTTGAGATTCTGAAAATGTTGACATCGCAAAAATGCAAATTGATAAACTTTTTTTGCCGCACTAAAATAAAATGCTTATAATTTAAAACTTCGAGCATACAGATACATTTTAGCAGTCGCATATGAATTTGCGAGTCACAAAAATGTTTTGAACGTAAAGCCCTAAGAGCTCTATACCCAATTTTGAATGTCTACAATCAATTCGCTCAATGCTTGGTTAAGATCAGAATATGAAGTAATCTTTAATGGAGTATGTTATCCATACAGGAAATATAAATGTCGTTTGTTAGAGACATAGGTAACATGTTTGCAATGCAGTATGAAAGAAACAGCTTTGTGCAAAAACATTACACAGAGCAAAGGCTTACCTTAGATCCATGCTTTACTACAGCAGCTTGAATTTTGCCTGCTTTATAAAATGGAATCTACACAAACAAGAAAATAAAAATCTTTACTGCTCAGATGTTTAGGAGAAAGTAGAACTGGAACTAGAACAACAGAGTATTTTTAAATTTTTATAATTTCAACACTGAATAACGTATAAATTAAATCTTATGTGAAATCAGGAAAGAAAGATTAGTCACCTGTAAAAGTGATTATGTTTTTTAGCAGTGGTATTCTCATCAGATAATTCATAACTCCTAATTTACAATGTACACTTTAAAATGTTTTTTATTCACTTTTGAAAATAAAAGACAATATTAAAACGTTTGCAATGCACAGGCAAAAGTGACTTCTACTGTAAAATGTATTTCAAGTTGAGGCCACTTTGGCTCTAGCCACATGGGCCAGTTTACTTAATTTATTTTTTAGATTTTCATTTTAATTGTGCACTGAGACATTAATAGCAACCGGGTTAGTGATTTCTCTGAAATTACTCATTGGAAACCAGGCAGCTGATCCAAGAAACTTTCAGTGAAGGACAAGGTCTGCTATAATGCATGCCTAAAAATCCTACCTTTGGAACTGGATACAAACAAAGTAATCCCCCCACCAGCAATTTTTAGTTCCAGTACCTAAGGTAGCTCCTGTTATTAGCACCACCAGCCCCAAACATGTATAAGCTGGGCTGTCTCGCCTGACTCACTCTTGTAGAGGGAAAAGAGTAGGAGATGAGATGAGAAGACCTCCTGGGCCTGCGAGAAGAGACCCTGTGCTCCTAAAGTGAATGGAGAGACCTGCTGAGCCTAGGGGGAGAAAGTCATTGCGAAAATGAGGGGTGAAAAGACCTATTTGTGGAGGACAAAGGCTACTGAGATCCGTAATGTGTTCTTCGCCAGTGGTACCTTTCAAATCCATGCTGCTTTGCAATCTGATATTCGTAGTCTTGTGTTTACAACAAGAAATTTAAAAAGCAAAAATTCTGGTACCAGAATCCAAAGAACAATAGGGACAGGGTGGGCGAGTGCACATCGCAAGGGACAATCTGAGCTCTCTGATCAGATCTTTTGAGCTCACATTGTTTTGCATTCTGGTAGTCATAGTCCGGTAGTAGGGAAACAGAACTAAGAGCTCCATAACAGAGGGTGTTGTGGACAAAAGAGCCTAGGTTGGCTAGCCTTGCTGACCTCATTTGTGAGACCACTTGCAATTTCTGTCTGATGACGAGATGACCCTCAAATCTCCCTACACATCAAAGATAGCTTGTTAAACAAAGGACTTACACAACACAAAATGTATATCAGCCCTGAGGTCACAATAAAACCATAGAATTTTCCTTAAGGCAGAGAGGGACCAGACCGTGGTCAGATTTATGTACAATGCATGACGTCTTAAAGTAGATCTCATCTGATAGGTAGCCAATGTAGGGATCTGAGGAATTTAGCCTAGCATGGTGTCACACCTGACTATTCTGACATGCTCACGGAAGTGAAAAAAACATTTTATGATTTTGCCTGTCTAGAGAAATATTTCTATGAACTTTAAATTGTTCATGTGTTCTCTATGTAACAAACTGTACACAGTTGATCCAGCAGAAGCATTTTTTTCTTTAACCAGACATCACTAACCACTCTACCCATACTGGGCTCTTTACGATTAGTCAACTCCCATCACTGCACTATACCACAGTGGCGATGGTCCTCTGACGGATCTTTATCCACCGATAGTGAGGGGTGGGAATTAGGGTATCCAAAATCACGTTGGCCACCCAATGAGGACCATCAATTGGCAGCCAATTCATAAATTTGAAGTAAGATTCCAATACAACATTCTCAATACCATGCTATAAAAATCAAATATTGCGATGGCAGCTGTTTAAAGAAAGAACATCAGGACTTAATAACAGACTCTGGCAAATTAGATAATTTGGTTATTGTATTGGTGATCCAAAATCAATACATATAAGTATTCTTTTGGGAATTTCAGTCAGGAATCTTACAACATATAATATAAAACCACACATTTAGGCAAAGTTTCTAATCCAGAAGAGGATGGTTATGAAAGTTACAGATTCCTACCAACATTGAGAGGCAGAAGGATGGTTTGTTTCTTCTTAACAGCATTCAAAAAGTTATAAACGAAAGCAAAAGGAATCAGATTTAAAGTCAATTTAGGATGAGTCCATAGACATAGGTTAAAGAGTAAAATGGGGTAAATCTGGTTGCAAACCAGACAGTCCAAGATGGTTTCATCAGATAAGATCGCAAGGTTAGGGCAACAATATAGGCTTAAAATCAGGTTGTCAGCAAAGAAAGATTCAATCAGTCTGCTAAGAGAAGCAGCATCAGTAAAGTTCGGCCAAAAATAAGAGCCAAGAGGATTGTTCTTAAATCAAAGAAAAAGCATAAGTCTGAGAGTTTCAAAAAGCAGTCTCCACGCAAAGGGGAAAAAGTGAAGTGCAGGAGTTGCCCTCCTTTGGGGTTTCCTGTTTTATATTCTTTATATTCTTTTATATTATATTCTTCGTATGGCCAGTCATCATACCACAATGGTCAGATCATCATCATCATCATCACTTTATTTCGATCAAAAAAGATCATAAAAGTACACAGCACAAACAAATACAATAAAAAAGAAATAATCAAGTAAAATAGAGATGGATAGACATAAGAGCAAACAATCTGTAAAAAAAAATTTGGGCTAAAAACACAAAAAAATGTATACAGGGATCTATCATAAGGTGCTTTCAGTGCAATTAATTTTCAATACATATCAGTTTTTGATCGAGTCGGGACCCATCACAGAATGCATTTTGCTCGTTTTATCCACAGTGCACGCCAATATCTGGACAAGCCAAAAACCACAACTCTACGTGTGTCCGTGCTCAAGGTTCGTAATACATCTAAATAGTGACCAGGACCCACTAATTTACAGAGTGGTATTATCCATTTTTCCCTAAGAGATTTATAGTTAGGGCAAAAGAATAACAGGTGCACGATGGATTCAGGACTTACATTACAAGCAGGACAGAGATCTTCACTTACAACATCCTTGCTCCATTTTTTACAAAAGAGTTTTGCAGGAAGGGTCTTATACCGAAACTGGAAAAAATAGTTTCCGGGCCAAAGGGGGGACAATTTCATCCATTGTGTCCTCAAAACAGGGGACGCATTTAAATTTACAAAATTCGATAGACAAACGGCCCTCTGCTTTTGCCGGTGCTTGTATTAGTATTGCTTCCCAAAAGCTTTCCTTCAGCTTCAGTCTGGATACATTTACCATGCTGTCTGGGTCAGACCAGTACCCCTCCATCCCAAGCCTCCCCAGTAGCTCTTTTAATGCTCTGAATCAGGGAATCGAAATGATCGATGGTGACTTTAGTAGCTCGGAGAGGAGCTCCAGATATGGCAGGAGTTCGTCCACAGTCCATAGCCTGTGCCAGAACATCAGGAATTTGTAGCATACTTTGTGTGCCAACTGCCTTTGGGCAAGATCCAGATATAGGGGCACAAGAGGGGTGCTAGCAGGTAGATCTACCAGGGATCTAATGAAACGATTTTCTATTGTTGACAAACAGTTTATTAAACCTGTTCCCCACAGTTCGGCCCCAAAGAGGGCTCCCCCTAGTACTTTTAAGTTATAGATTTCCAGGGCGGGTGCAAGCTGCCTTGATAATGTTTTCCTGTGTATTTTGGTAATATTTGCAGTCTGATGTATGAGTTGCATCTTCACCTTTTCTATATGTGGGGCCCAGTTTATTGTAGGGGTCAGGCGGATGCCCAAATAATCAAAGACATCCACACGCCCAAAATTACTATTACCAACTATCACAGGTCTTTTGTTGGGCTTAACCACTCCTTTTCTAAAGATCATATATTTCGTTTTTGATTCATTCAGTTCCAACCCTCGCTCATTACAGAACATAATAAAATCGTTTAAAAGCTGCTGTAATCCCTGTGGCGATTTTGAAATTAGGAGTGTGTCGTCAGCAAAAAGGAGAGCCGGCACCCTTTTCCTACCAATTTTAGGGGCGTTCCACCCATCTCTGTCAAAAAAGTTAAGAACATCATTGATAAAAAGGATAAAAAGTGTGGGGGCAAGGACACAGCCCTGTCTCACTCCACACTGAACCGAGAACGGATCAGTAAGTTGGTTGCTCTCCCCCCACCTCACTTGTGCTGTGTTTGATGAATGCAATCTGATTAAAATATCTAAAAGATTTGTTGGTATACCCTGCATCTTTAAAACCCTCCAGAGATTTAACCGTGGAACTAGGTCAAAAGCAGACCGTAGATCTACAAAAGTCACGTAGAGCTTTCCTCCCTTAACTTGCACTTCCTTCCAATAAATGCACAACAAACGAAAGGTTTGGTCCAAAGTGCTGATTTTGGACCAAAAACCTGCTTGAAGGTCACTCAAGATATTTGACTCAGTGATCCAATCCTGGATCCGGGCTAATATTTGCTTACAGAAAATCTTCTGTGCAGAATCAATGAGACTAATTGGCCTATAGCTGGATGGGTTCGCTCTATCCCCATTTTTGAAAATTGGGACAACCTCAGCGTTTTTCCACGAAGGGGGAATAGGGGAACCACTGAGTATTGAGTTGGTAAGTAAGTTTATATAAGATCCCCAGAGTGCTACATCCTCCTTATAGAGGTCATGGGGGATTCTATCTGGTCCGGGGGCACGGGACGGGATACAAGAGTGAATTGCTACTTGAGTTTCTTCTAAAGAAAAGGAGACCTTCACCCTCCTTTCCCTCCTTACTGAGCTCTTCACCGGATCCCCAGAGCTCTTGATCAACTGTGGTATCCCTTGACTCGTAGAGAGAGCCAAAATGTGCTTCCCACTCCTCTGGCTGTACTGTAAATTCTACGGCTCTCCCATTCCCCTTAAGCCAGTAAGCTGCTTTACTCCAAAAGCTCTTTGGATCTTTAGCTATCAGTGCATTGCGTAAAGCAGTCCAGAGGGAACCCTCCCACTCCTTCTTTGCAGCTTCAATTGTCTGTTTGTACCTTGCTCTACTGGTCACTATCTCATTTTGTGTTTTTTCCTTTACAGCCCTTAGGAGAGCCTCCTTACTAAGCCTGCATTTCTTCTTGTACCAAGCACCCTTATCAGCTAATCTCTGGTGTACACACTTGCTTCCCTTCTTTTTTCCCGGGCGGCCTAGCAATTCCCTTATCTCTTCAAATAAAAGCTTGTGTCTGGGGCCTAATGTCTCCAGAACATTCTCATTGGTGGAGGTGGCAAATTCCTCAAGTAACAGGCGAGCCTTCCTCTTAGCTGCATCTAATGCCTCTGGATGAGTCTCCACCCATTCCCATCTAATTGCCCTTTGATTATTAGTAATTGATAAAATACCCAGATCAGGACAGCCAATTCTATCAGGCCCAACAAAGACCTGATTAGACAGATCAAGAACTAAGGCATTGTGGTCACTATCTACCCTTTTGACCACTGCCATATCTGTAACTGAGTACCAATAGTTTAGGGAAACAAGGCAATAATCTATCCTACTTTTATGGCCTGGCCTGTTAAAAGTGGGATCCCCGTTTGGGTCAGAGGCTGTCCTTCCATTCGTGGCTCTCAAATCATGCTGCATTGTGAGTGCCATCATTTGGGCTCCTCTCTCTGTCCACCTTACTAGGGGAAGGTCCAATTGAGGAATCTGCCACTCTCTGTCCCAGTCGTCGGTAAGGTCTAGAGGGATCGGGGCGAGGGGTTCAAACGTACAATTGAAGTCACCCGCCACTAATACAGGAATATTGTCCGTGTAACAAGACAGGGCATGGTCAAGAGTGCACAAAGTGATTGTTTCATCATGAGCCCTCTGAACTCTATTATAGACATTAAACATCCTAGTCTTTAGGCCGTTATAAGATGCACGCTCTAATGCAAGTACATCCTGCGAGTCCACTTGGAGGAGTTTAACTTTGATCCCCGGCCAATTTTCACCCAAAATGCTAATCCTCCAGATGGTCTACCCTGCTCTTTTCTTGTGGCGTCAATGACATAGGTGGAAAAACCACTTCTGTGTGGGCAGTGTAGACTCCAGGTTTCTTGAAAAAAGATTACATCGAAGGGATCTACAAACAAACACCATTCTGGGTCCCCCATTAGCTTGGAGATCCCAGCCACATTCCATACCGATATCCTTAGGGAGCGATTTTCCAAATTTGAGTGTTTACCCAAATTTCCCCCTTCTATACCTTCAACAAACCCCAGAGCTGGGACAACCACATCCCCATTTGTCAAAGAAGGAACCATCTCCCTGTTCACCTCCGACTCAGGGGCTGTAGCACATATTGGAGAGATCGTTATTGGGGAAGTGCAAGTGTGTGACAACACTAGGGGGCTAGAGCTATCTCGTCTACTTTTAAGTGTCATCTGCGCCTCAGGTAGGGGTCAACTACCCCTTCTCATGGGATCCAGATGTAGCGGGGGCAGTCCTGATGGTCCTGGCCCCTTTGTTGGAAGAGTCAATCTGGTGGAGGTTTCAGCAGTTTGTGTCAAAAGGGGTCTAAGTGTAACTCCAGCAGGGGGTCTGTATCTAATAGAGATGCGGGAGTTTTCTGGAGAGACAGTGCGAGAATCAATCGACAATAAACCAGTAATAATACCATCATCATAGAAGGTAACCTCGATCTTGTCCCACATGGACCTCTGTATAGGGAGTCTTCTAACTATTTTAATGTCATCCCTAATGATTGAGTAACATTGTCGGGTAGACCTCAGCCAGTATATAACCTTGTTCTTCAGCGATTCCTGATTTTCAAAGTTCCTTGGGGGGAGTTTAGGGTCTTCCGTGAGATAGATCTCTGCAGAGCTTTCCCATGTCCTGGGTTTCACGTAAACACCATCCCAAACAGCCCCCCTAGCTGGGACCCTCTGGTAATCTCGCATATGTGCGTCTCCTTCATCCAAGACCACCTCTCCTCTGTCAATATCCCTACCATGTGGGGGGCCCGGGGGGGTTTCTCTGGAGTTGCTTTATGTTAGCTTGGGTGTTTCGATCCCCAGTTTGATGTGGCAAGGGCTGCGTATGTCCTTTTTTCTTAAGTTCTCTGGAAATATCTGCAATTGGTTTTGCCATACTAAGTGCTTCTGCTCCATTTACAGCCCTATTTAATGATGTTGACTTGGTTTCTATGGCCACAATAGACCCACCATCTGCCCTTTCCAGCAAAGAGGCAACCTTCTCTTTAAGGGAAGATACCTCATCTCTCAGGGATGCTATCAGGTCTTTTAGTGACTGAATTACGCCAATAGTGATTTTGGTAGTTTCTGGCAAATCTATACAATCAGCGCTGCCCTCCTTTTCCCCCACCCCTTCTTCCTCTACTTCTAGGACCTCAATTCTGTTTTGGCACTCGATATTGGTGGTCGATAATATACTGTGTATTCTCCGTGAGTCAACTCCAGGTTGAGTGGCTGTTTCCCTCAACCCTGCTCCAGGCAGGTCAATATCTGGGGCCTTACTGCGCCTTTTATTTTGTTTTTTTGGATAGCAATAGAAGCTTTTTTGCAATTTTTTTTACTATGGGCGGTTCGGGTAAGGTAGTGCTCATTTGTCCAGGAGGTACAGCATCTAGGACCTTACTGCATTTTTTGTTTTGCTTTTTAAACATCAATGGGATGTGCTTCGCTACTTTTTTCGCTGGGGGTGGTTCGGGTGAGGTAGGAATAGTTAGGCCAGAGATGTTTATAGCACCAATCGAGCTATCACAGGAAGGAGAAGGACTTGGTGGGTCAGAGTTGACTATATCCTGGCATTCTGCTAGGATGGTCTCAATCCTATCCATTGCCTCGTAGCAAACAACAATAGATGGACTGTTAATGCCCGATGGCTGACCCTTGGCTTTCCTTTTGCCCATTTCTTATTCTTGGCTTTGCAACTTACTAGGGTAGAGGTTACAATCAGAAAGAAAAACAAAGACGAGGGTCAATTACCCACCACCCCCACAAAGTGTAGCAGAATAACAATATAGCGAATTTGGCATGCTATTACAATCAAGGAATATTCCCTGAGAAAAAGATGCGATATAAAGTGCAAGGTGCAAAAAGCAAGGTGCAAGGTGAATGTATATAATGAAAAGTACAAAGTGCAAGGTGCAAGGATCTGGAAATACCTAGTGCAGGATAAAATCAACACAACTCAATAGTCTAAAATAATCTACAAGACAGATATAAAAAACAACGAAGTATCAATGATAAAATTTAAAACCAATATGGGATGGTTAAGTTCCGGCGAAAAAATTAAAAATAACTCCAATAAAAAGTTACAGGGACTGTTTATAGCATTTTCAATAAAAGGAGACCAGATCCGGTATGCAGTTCTCAATTTAGTTCAGTTCAGCTCTTTGCTGCCACAGCAGTAGGGGAAGCTCAATAATTTTGGTGGGCAAACAAGAAATAATTAAAAGTTTAAGAAGTCTCATCGCCAACTCCGTTTCAAGTCGTTGTTATTGTCACTCGCCCCACACGCAGTCCGATCAAAGTATGCTGTGGCCACCCTTAGCAATAACCGGATTACCAGATGTTCAGGCCAAGAGGGGTGGCCCTGCCCTGCCTCGATCTGCCGCGGATGGGCACAGATGGGCCCGCTCTTGGCCCGGGCTTTGCCCGGGCACGACCCGGGCACGCCCGCGCACGTCCCGCGCTGCGGGAGTGCAGGCGCGCCTTTACAGCATCAGGTGTGTGGCCCGCCCCCTTCCAGGAAGCACGTCGAGCTGGGGGACCGTGTCCCACCCCAGCGATGGCGGCGTTGTTTGGAGGCTGGCAGGGAAGGCAGGTTCGGGCAAAGGCTGATAGCATCACCACAGGTGAGTGCTGCGGTCTCCCACTGCCCCCAGAAGAGCGTCCCGCGCTGTGGGAGTGCAGGGGTGCCTTTACGGCATCAGGTGTGTGGCCCCGCCCCCTTTCAGGAAGCGCGTCGAGCTGGGGGACCGTGTCCCACCCCAGCGATGGCGGCTTTGTTTGGAGGCTGGCAGGGAAGGCAGGTTCGGGCAAAGGCTGATGGCAGCACCACAGGTGAGTGCTGCGGTCTCCCACTGCCCCCAGAAGAGCGTCCCGCGCTGCGGGAGTGCAGGCACGCCTTTACGGCGCCAGGTGTGTGGCCCCGCCCCTTCCAGGAAGCGCATCGAGCTGGGGGACCGTGTCCCACCCCAGCGATGGCGGCGTTGTTTGGAGGCTGGCAGGGAAGGCAGGTTCGGGCAAAGGCTGATGGCAGCACCACATGTGAGTGCTGCGGTCTCCCACTGCCCCAGAAGAGCGTCCCGCGCTGTGGGAGTGCAGGGGCGCCTTTACGGCGTCAGGTGTGTGGCCCCGCCCCCTTCCAGGAAGCACGTCGAGCTGGGGGATCATGTCCCACCCCAGCGATGGTGGCGTTGTTTGGAGGCTGGCAGGGAAGGCAGGTTTGGGCAAAGGCTGATGGCAGCACCACAGGTGAGTGCTGCGGTCTCCCACTGCCCCCAGAAGAGCGTCCCGCACTGCGGGAGTGCAGGCGCGTCTTTACGGCGTCCGGTGTGTGGCCCCGCCCCCTTCCCAGAAGCGCGTCGAGGTGTGGGACCGTGTCCCACCCCAGCGATGGCGGCGTTGTTTGGAGGCTGGCAGGGAAGGCAGGTTCGGGCAAAGGCTGATAGCATCACCACAGGTGAGTGCTGCGGTCTCCCACTGCCCCCAGAAGAGCGTCCCGGGCTGCGGGAGTGCAGGCGCGCCTTTACGGTGTCAGGTGTGTGGCCCCGCCCCCTTCCAGGAAGCGCGTCGAGCTGGGGGACCGTGTCCCACCCCAGCGATGGTGGCATTGTTTGGAGGCTGGCAGGGAAGGCAGATTCGGGCAAAGGCTGATGGCAGCACCACAGGTGAGTGCTGCGGTCTCCCACTGCCCCCAGAAGAGTATCCAGCACTGCGGGAGTGCAGGCGCGCCTTTACGGCGTCAGGTGTGTGGCCCCGCCCCCTTCCAGGAAGCGGGTCGAGCTGGGGGACCGTGTCCCACCCCAGCTTTGGCGGCGTTGTTTGGAGGCTGGCAGGGAAGGCAGGTTCGGGCAAAGGCTGATGGCAGCACCACAGGTGCGGAGTGCTGCGGTCTCCCACTGACCCCAGACAATGGTCAGATCATCATGTTGTCGCTCATCCATTCATAATATACAAAATGTTGCTACTCCAACATGGTTTCCCTTACTTGTCATGGTTAGTTGACAAATGAAACTAACATTATTTCATTCCATGGTGTCTGTACAGAGGTTAGGTTCTCACAAATTCATCATTGAGTGAATACTAAAGAATGTCCTTAGTTGTGTAAAATGTTTTATAAGCAGAAAAGAAAAAGCAACATTTGAGGAAACATAAAAAGAGTTCATTTATAAGCTATGAAATAATGCGGCTTAGGAAAAACATGGATAAATGTATTAAAAGCTAACATTTCTTTCAAAAGGAAATATACTCATATTTAGGATCAAACATAATGAAATAAATCATACATTTCAACAAAGGAAATAATGGTAATGCTTTTCAGTGTATTATTACATAGAAATCTCTAAAGTTAGGTATGGCCTACTTCCACAAATGTCATCATTCATGCAGGTAAATTAGTCTTAAATTCCATTTTACTAAAATTGTTTTAATATTTTTATGAAGCTAATATCGAATATAATTAAAAGCATCAGCTATGTAACAATTTTTCATACATTTTTGCAGCACTTTTTCTTTATGATACATTACAATGTAGTTAGCTGTGTTGACTGTTCCTGCCAGCAGCCGTCAGCCACAGGTTACTGATCAACCTGGGCCTTTCTTTAATTTCGCTCACCACGAACATCATGGAAGAAGTCTGAGAGCCCACTGAGCCCAGCTTTTTATCTCGCAGCCAGAAGAGATCTCGCTGTTTTTACTGGTGCCCACTTCCCTACTTTTACCTCGGTCCTGATGAAGACCCCGCCCCGAATGCACAAAGCTAGCGGTCCCGTTTAGGGGCCGAAACGTCGACACTTCCTTACTTCATTGTCAAACATATATGACAGAGAATGTTTATCTGTAATTATGTTATGATTTGACATTCAATGTATCTGGCAGGAATCTGTCTGGATAGTTTGTTTATTGACTTGTTGATGTATATATGCGCACTACTGTCCTTTCTCACAATCCCCCCCATGCACCTATCACTTTACCCTTTGTGCACCTGTTTTTTTAAATATCTAAGTATGAATTGTCTTGTACTTTATACCTTGATTCCTTTCAATGTGGTGATGAAATAAAACCACATATCTTGATTCATTTCAATGTGGTGATGAAATAAAATCACATCCATTGGTGGAAAGACTTTATGGTGGTGCTTGACTTTGATTAAATACTTCAGATTAATTCTTTGCCTTGTTGTACATGTCTTGAATGTGTTCCACTGTGACATTATCTTATTGTACCACATTACAATGTAAGGCAATAGAAAGGCTAAATCACATCATTAGAATCACATAATTTTTTTCAGAAAAAACATTTAAAATCATTTTTCATAAGTCATCTGTTATAACACCCTATTAGTAAATATATATTAATCTTTTATTATTTATGTTTCTCAACTTCTATAGATTCAATCACGCTTTTAAGGATGCTATTTCTCATTTTCTGTGGCTTTTTTTTCTCAGTGTGCAATGAGCACATTCAGGTTTCTCTGTCTAAACCAGTAAATATGTTGTAAAAAGAAACATCTTTTAAGCTGTAACATAGTTCTTATGTGTGATCATTTTTGGGACCAATACTTATCACCAGTACCGTGTGTTCAGTTTAATTACTGAGAGCGGGTTTTACATTATTCCTGTAACTGTCCATTCACTTTTTGAAATATGATATGAATTCATACTTTCTTTATAAACTGGTTCTTTTGTTTACCTTTATGCATGCTGTTAGTGTGAGAAATGTGGATTATAGTTTGTGGTTGTGCGGACTCACCGTGTACTAATGACACAAATCCGGAGATATGAATTTTTAAAGAAACAATAAATCACTGCGTTTCACTCAATTTAATACATTTCTGCAATCTACTGCAATAGTGGTTTAGGGTTAGTACAATGAGCAACTCAAAAACAGCTGTATGGGCCCTCTTGGATGTGCCAAACAGATAGGGAGCCAGTCACAGGGACCGGTCATGTCCAGGGGACAGTTACCTGTTGGTTTTAGCAGTCTCCAGAGCATCCAGCAGCTTTGCGGCGCTGGGCTCTCAAGGGTGCAGGTCCTGTGGCTGTAACAGGGAGTCAGCAACTGACTCTCAGAGTCACTTCCTCTATCTAGTACTCATAGGCAACAATGTGGCTGGACCCTCTCTCGGTGTGTGGAGATTCCTAGCCCATCCCATAGTAGTGACTACTTGGAGGCTTCACTCCCCTTGAAAAACTGGTTTGATAACAGCTTTCCCCTCTAGAAAAGATGCCAGCCTGTCTTTCTAATCAAAAGAGCAGCCCCTTCCTAGTGTGACTACCATTTGACGTTCAAAGGCAGCTTCCCCTTTGAAGCTCTCCTTTTCGGCTCAGACCCACTCTAGCCATCCTACCAAGAGGAGGTCACACCTATTCCCTCGGCAAGTCCTTTATTGCTCTTCCTGAGAATCATTCTCTTCTCTTCCCAGGAAGGCAGTAGGCTGTCTCGAAGTCAGCAGGTGTGTGCAACCGAAAAAGGCTACTAGAAACTTTGGGCAACAAAGTGGCAGCTTTCTAAAGTTGCCACTTCAGAATAGTTACATTAAATTCTACTTGAGCACCAAGTTGGGTTTAATGCAAGTATTCTTTTGATACCTTGATGTACTAGGAGGCAAGATGGCGGCCGCATCTGTGGCCGAGTGAGCGCCTGCTGGTGACCGCCCTTCACAATTCCCCCAAAACCTTGTCGGATCCAATACGGCCAAAATTTCATCATAGCCGGGATCATTATGTCCTAAAACACAGACTTGTGAAAGCTTCTTGATATACAGTGTCTGCATTTGGGAAATGCTTTGGAGTGTACTTATGCATCGGTCTTCATCTCTGCCTGGCTTCCGGACTCGGCTCCTGCGGTTGGTGTGGCTTTTGGTCCAGGGAGCTCACCGGACTTCTGATAGGTCTTGGTGTGGAGCGGTCGGAGCGGAGATGCCTCCCAAGAGCACCCGAGGAGCTAAGCAGCGCGGTGGAGCCCCCGCAGCGACTGCAATGCCGAAACCGGCAGGAAGCGCCCAAGAGACACAACGACAGGGAGAGGCTGCAGTAGATCCAGGAAGTAACTTGCAACCTGGGAACACCCGAACTGTAGGGCCCGGGAAGAGGACCACTCCTGCTATTTTCCTCACCGCCAGGAAAGGAAAGAATGGTAAATTGGATGTGCCCAGGGAGGAGAATGGAGAGGAGACTTCATGCCGGGACGAGGTGAGCTCTGGAAACGTAGAGGCTACTGATAATACTTTGAAAGCAGCAGGGAACAAGCCTAATCATGGAGAGCAGGGGGACACTGACCCTGCTTTGTACACCCTGGGAGCCGGTGATGGCACAGGGGGACAGTGTGCTGTAACCCATATTACGGTAGGGGCAGAACATGTTGTAAATACTATAGATTCAGCTCCTGATAACTCAGCGATGGATAAAAGAGCCTGTGATATGCCACTAATGGGAAATCAGAATGATCAGAGTAATTCACAAGAATCACAAGAACTGCGTGAAGTAGAACTGGGCGATCATTTTGTTTCACTGTCTGATCACTCCAACTCATCAGGTGATGAGTCTGTACAAATATCTGATGGCCCCTCCGGCTCGCCAAGTGGACGGTGGAGCGAGACTAGCAGTATATATCAAGATGAGACCCCGGTGAACTGGACTAGGAACTCTGGCCCAGATACTATACGGAAAAAAACACCAACAGCAATGCACAGAGAGGCGTCTGGCACAGCGGCCTCAACCAGTCAAACACTGTCTCCTATGCTCAAGTCAGGTCCAACTGAGATGTTAGAGGTAATGCGACAAGGGCAGTACGAATCACTAGATCACACGGAAGAAATTTCTTTGGCTGTCATTTATGAGACAATAATGTCACATAGACAGGAAACCCAGGCAGAGAGCCAGAAAACGCAGGGAGCGTGTCGGAAATTACAAAACTCACTTCGGCGAGTGGCCAAATCCTGTTCTGAGTTTGCTGAGCGGATAACGGAGGTTGAGAATAGGATTTCCAATCTTTTTTGTTCAATAACTTTATTAATTTAGGAGAAAGAATATAAATAGTTAAAACACCATAGTATGTAATACAACAAAGCACTTAAAAAAAGATTTTAGAACAATAAATAGTTAGCAATCATCAGAATAAATATAATCAATACCATAAATAACATCAATTTAGGAATGAGACATATTAAAAAGACAGAGGAACAATTTGAGAATATCAGTTGTATTACATTGGGTAAATAAATTATTCAGCAAAAGAAAGGAAAGCACAGAAAAAGTAAAGAGTGAAAAAAGTAGTAAAGAGACAAAAGAAAAGAAGAGTAAAGAGCGAGAAAGACAAAAAGATAGGCAAGAAAAAGAGCGGGACTCCTGCTACAATGAGAGAAATAAATTAAGAGGGAGAAACGAAAGGATAATGAGCCACCAGGCCTTGTGACGCTAAATGCATATATTTATCAAGAGATCTCCATACACCACCAGAAATGAAGGGTGTATAGAGTTTCTCTTCCACAGAAGTGTGAGCCCCTCGAAGAAATGATACCCATGCCCACCACAATGGTAGGATATGGACTTAAAGGATTTCCACTCCGTTAATATGATTTTAACTGCAATTGATAGCAATAAATCTAGCAATTGCATATCTATAACGTCCAAAGAGAGCGGAGAGGGTGCAGCCCATGGACCCAACAATATTATAGGTAAAGAGAGCTCAAATTGAATATCAAAGATTAATAGCAAGTGTTTATGAATCAGTTCCCAAAAAGGTTGAAGTAGGGAGCATTCAAAAAACATATGTTGATATGTACCAGCCGCAGTCTGGCAGCTCCAACAAAGATCATCCTCTTTAAGTTTAAGTGTATGCAAACGAATCGGGGTCCAATGGAGAAGATTGAGAGTAAAAAATTTAGACTGAATAAGAGAAGGGGCAATCTTGTTGCGTAGGGAAAATTTACCAATTTGTTGCCAAATTTCTGGTGTAATATGTTTGAACAGGTCGTGTTCGAAGTGGTGAAGCCATTTGTGTTGTGTAACCGTAGACTGCAAAGGTGGTGTGTTGGATAAAAATTTATAGATCCTAGATGCAATATGGCCGGATTTGTACCACATAGCGAGAAGGGAAACCGTATGTGAATCCGGGTAAAGAGAAACTTTAGACAAGGCCACCTTTATTTTTAGAAAGGAATAGAAATCTATATTATCGAGATTGCATTGACTAGCTAAAGAAGAGAAAGGAATTGGGTCATGATTGGAATCATAAAGGTGTTTGACCAAGGAGATACCCTTGCTAGCCCAATGTGACATCACCACAGATTCAACATCGATCTTAATTCTAGGATTATGCCATAGAGAAGACCATCTGGATTTGTGGATTGGTTTAGAGACCTTTTTATCTATGGACTTCAGTGCAGTAATGGTATCAGAGATAATACGACCAGAAAAAGGAAAATTCAAAGTGGACGCAGTCATAAGAGAAGAGGTAGATATAGGGAAAGCCAGCTGTTGCTCGATGGATAACCACAGTGGTATATGTCGAGAATCCGAAGAAAACCAAAGAGCCCCCTGAGATGCTAAGAACGCAATTTGATACAAGTTCCAATCTGGGAAGTTACATCCACCCATAACATAAGGTTTCCTCAGATGTTTATAAGCTATTCTAGCGCGTTTATCGCTCCATAAAAATTTTGAGGTAAGAACGTCGATCTCAAGAAAAAAAGATGAAGATAACTTTGTAGGGAGCATAGAGAATACAAAGTTAACAATGGGAGATATCATCATCTTCAAAGATTGAAGACGCCCCCACCAGGAAATGAATTTTGGTGACCATGCACTCAACAATTGTTTAACTTTAGCTATAACCTGAGATTCATTATATGAGATAGTGTCTGTCAAATTGTTACAAAACCATATCCCTAGGTATTTAATGCGCTTTGGTTGCCATTTAAACCCCACAGTCCCCTTATGAGAAGAAAAACATAATGCATTGAGAGGGAACATTTCCGTTTTGTCTTTATTTAGAGTGTACCCTGATACACGAGAGAATTCTTTAATAGTATTGGAAATAGCAGGGATTGCATTTGCTATATCTTCCGAGAGAATAAGCACGTCATCCGCATACGCAGCCGTTTTGATGGTCTGCAAACCAAATTGAAAGCCCTTGATATCCTGGTTTAGATTTAGTAACCGAAGAAGAGGATCAATACACAATAAAAAAGAAGAGGTGATAATGGGCATCCTTGTCTGGTGCCTTGACAAAGATCAAAAAAAGATGAGGTAGCCCCATTAATTCTAATATTAGCTTTAGGTTGTGCATAGAGAGACATTACCATATCAATAAATGCATCACCTAAATTATGAGAGTGAAGTACTGCTCGTAGGAAAGGCCAAGAGACCTTATCAAAAGCCTTCTCGGCATCGAGAGCAATGGCTGCCGCAGGAAAACTAGACAGCTTTGCTTTCTCTGGAATGTGACAAAAAGTTCGAATATTGTCTCTAGCCAATCGACCCTTAACAAAACTGGTCTGAGAGGAATGAATAAGCAAAGGAATGTGGTCCTCCAAGCGTTTGGCCAAAATTTTAGCGAAAATCTTTGCTTCCATATTCAAAAGAGAAATTGGACGAAAGTTTTTAGGATCAGAGTGATCCTTACCGTCCTTAGGAATTACAACTATAGTAGCCTCAGCCGCTGAACCAGAAACCTTTCCTGACGATACAAAACTATCAAACACGTCTTTGAGATAACGTAGTATGGATGATAGGAACTTCTTATAAAAGATAATAGGAAACCCATCGGGTCCTGGAGCCTTCCCTTATCGTGTAGCCTTAATAGCCTGAATAATTTCTTCAGAATCAATTGGTTTACCCAAGGCCATCATATCAGCTTCAGTAATAGTATGAGTAGGGATAGAGGCCAAGAATTGTTGGCATTGAGCAAAAGAAGCTTGATCATTGGGAGTATATAGTTTATTATAAAAATCGCGAAATACTTCAAGAATATCATTAGTCTGAAATTTTCTAGCCCCAGAACTATCATTAATGCAAGAAATCTGAGCTGTCCTGACATTTGTATCTTGATATTTTAACGTAGCCGCCAACATTTTACCTGCTCGATTCTTTAACAGTAACCGCTTAGATTTTTGTGCCTGGACGCCAATATGAGCCCTTCTAGTTACTATGGAATTATAAGAGTACTTTAAATTCTTGATATCCTGCAACAACAATTTATCATTAGAACTTCTAAATAAGCTCTCTTTATGTTTAATAGTGTCCGCAATAGCCGAGAGCTCTTTTCTAATATCAGAATTTCTTTTTGCCATTTTTTTAATAATATGTCCTCTAATAGTACACTTGAAAGCGTCCCATAACACTACTGGGGAATTCACCGAAGACATGTTTTCCTGAAAAAAATTATGAATATCTATGTTAAGCTGCTCGACCTCCTGATCGTCATTCAAAATCTCCATATTCAGGCGACAGGTGCGTGGTCCATTACTCTCTGTCAAATTGAGAAGAGTGAACGAGACCGCTGGGTGGTCAGAGACCACTATAGGATGGATCATAACATTCGTAGAATGCTTCAAAAGTGTTGCATGAACCAGAAGATAATCAATACAAGAAAAACTAGAGTGTGGGGAAGAAAAAAGGTGAAATCACTACCAGTGGGATTATGCATTCTCCAGACATCAAGAAGTCGAAGGGAGGAGCACATATTAAGCATCTGCTTATGAGCCCTAGGGGGGCGGAATTTAAAAGCAGAATGTCTGTCTAAAATAGGATCCATTGGAAGATTAAAATCACCTCCAACAATGACCTTATCATTTTGAGGATTTTCAGAGAGCTTTTTAGTTATTGTGCGCCAAAAAGACGGATCATCACCATTAGGTGCATATACATTCATGATATATATTTCAGACGATCCATTAGTTAGACGAGTAAGCAGCCACCTACCATCTGAGTCATGTTCCGCAGTAACAATAGACAGACCAGAATTTTGGGAAATTAACGTCATCACCCCATTCCTTTTACCAGAGGCCTCTGAGCAAGCAACATCAAGGACCCACTCTTTCCGCAATAATAAGGCCTCTTTGTATGCTACCTTAGTCTCTTGCAACAAAACTATGTCGCTAGAAAGACTTTTACAGTAATCTAAGATTTTTGCCCTCTTAACTGGGTGGTTTAAACCACGCACATTTAGTGAGAGTACATTCAGGCCTGGCATGGTCGCGAAGTATCACAATAAATAAAAGCACCTGATGGATGAGAAAAAGGAGAGCATAGTAATTGCATGTGAAATTTAGTAAGAAAAAGAAGACAATAAAGATCTCCATAAGGTATTGAAGCAGGTGTCTCGAGGAAAAAAGAATAAAGAAGGAATAAGTTAAGACTAGAAAAAAGAGAAAAACGAAGAGCGAAAAAAAACAAAAAACTGCACAGAAGAGAGAAAAAGCCCCACCAGGGAAGTCTATAATAGACAAAATGCATGTGAGGAAAAACATGAAGGAGCAACCAGAGAGGCCAACAAATACAACTCCGCCTATTTAAAAAGCAAGCAGTATAGTATAGTATAGGCAGCGGAGAAAAGGAAAACAATATAGCTATATAAATACCATTCTATTAATTGACTAAAATAGTTAAGATGTCACAGTAGCTATCAATCTATATATGCTATGTTAAGAGGAAAACCTATGTAATTCCTTTGTTAAGAATATAAGAAACACAAACATACATATTTCTGTTATATAACACCTGGAATAAATAACATTGGCAAATAGATACAAAATCTCATACGGCGAAAGAAATTCATATACATCGGTTCATATATAACCAAACTAATGGGTAAAAAACTAAGTATATATAAGCAGATAAAAATTGAGAAAAATATTCAATTGATATCATCACCCTACGTATTAGCTATGGAGAGAATAATTTATGGGTAACCAAAGGATTGTCTTAACTAACCATAAAGATAATGGATAATAAGCCTACTAAAAGCAACAGGTTTAAGTTACTAAATGTCCAGTACTAACCGTGTAAATCCCATGTAAAAATAATATCTATCACAGAACACATGTTCATAATAAAGTGAAACCAGACACCCCACCAAAAGAAAAGAAGAAAGAGAGTGATAGAAGAAAGAGTAATGTTAATAAAGAACAAAAACACTAACAAGACACTTAGAAACATTAAACTATCCATCTAGAAGAGAAATAAAGAATTCTGACATGTATACATTCTTGGTCTGACACGTACCAAGAGACTATACTCTAGAGAATCAAATAACAATAGGCCCAAAGCTAAGCATGACTAAAGAATTAGACAAAATACCCTAAGGAACTATATGTAAGACAATATGGAAAGTCAGACCAAAGAAAAACAGTAAGAAAGAAAGAAAATGTAAGATCTATAAAAAGACAAATAGAAAAGAATGCTAAGACACAACATCATCCCATAACACGGAAAGACAAACCTGCAAAGAAAAAGTTAGTAAATCCGACATATGAGAGCAGCAACAGATAGATCACGTAAAGTGACCAGTCGATAGTAACCCTAGCTTATCACAGGTACAATAGCATTAAATATGCGAGGAAAGGCACATAAGCGCATCAAACCAGACATCTAAAAGGGAAAGGATTAATTAGGGAATAGATGGACCTGGGGGAGAACTAGAGTCCATCCGTGACTCCGACTGGTTATCCAAAAAGGTGGACAACTCAGAAGGCTCATGGAATATCTGAGTGCGACCCCTGAAAGTTATTCTGAAGCGTGAAGGACCAGCAAAAGAAAACGGAATGTTCATCTCCAAAAGGCGTTTTCAAAGGTTGAGAAATCCTTTCCGCCTGATGACAGTATCTCTAGCAAAGTCCTGGGATATAGCAATTCTGTAGCCTTCCCAATTAATCGCTCTGATTTTCCTCATCTGCGCCAAAATTTGCTCATAGTGTTGATGTCTCAACGGTTTAAACACCACAGGTCTAGGATATGACGAAGACTTTGGTTTAAACGTGGGAACCCTGTGCGCACGCTCTATTTCAAATTCTCTCTGAAAAGAAATATTCAGCACAGTAGGAATCCAATTGAGCAAAAAGTCTAGCATCGATGGTGCAGTTTTCTCAGAATCCTCTGGTAACCCAAATATACGTAGATTGCTTCTACGATTCCTGTCTTCCTGCTCCGTGAGGTCCCTCCGTAGAGCAACCAGAGACCGCTCCATGCTCTGCATGTTTTTAGATTGTTGGTGCGTAGTATCCTCCATTACACTTATACGAGATTCTGCATTTGAAACACGAAGCGACAAATTCTTGAAGTCATTCCTGATTGCCGCTACTTCAACCTGAAGTAAATCAGTATTTGTTTTAGTACTCTGCGCAATATCATGAACAGCATTCAGACGAGAGAGAATAGTATCTAAAGTAGTACCAGAATCTTTTGGTTCTAGTTCCGGAGTAGGAGATGTTTGCTTGGATCTCTGGAGATTCCCTTTAGAGTCCTTGCCTTTTGGAGAAAGACCCATATTGTCTGCCATTAGAACAAAGACAAGAGAATAAAATGGTTGCGCAGACACTTTGTATCTTCCCGTCACTAGGGTAACACCAGATTCCTCACTAGCCAAAAAGCCAAAAGCAGCCCCTTAGAGACCGGTAGTATGGGCAATATTAATCTGCAACATATAGCTCTCTAGCCACTCATCATAAACAGGCTGTATTCAGCACACAACAACTTCGCTGGTAAAGGCACTCATCAAGACTCCAGAATTGTAGTGCTCACAACAGTGCAGCGATGATTATTAGAGAGTGGTCCCCCTAAGATTATCT
Source organism: Calotriton arnoldi (assembly GCA_963921515.1). Taxonomy (NCBI): domain Eukaryota; kingdom Metazoa; phylum Chordata; class Amphibia; order Caudata; family Salamandridae; genus Calotriton; species Calotriton arnoldi. Next base: position 1,410,623 of record CAWUFW010004552.1, read on the forward strand.
TAAACTGAAAGAGCAGCAGAAAAACTAGTGTCCATAGCAGACCCCATACATCAGAATAGTGCGTTCCAATAACTGGTAAAAGGGCTTACTGCAACCACGTCAAAGATTACACATCCAGGAATCTCCCAGTGAATCAGCATACACATTGAAAAAACGCCTGACGAGACTCGCACCAGAAATAGCCGGTATCTTGCAAAGGAATAACGCCATATATTCAAAAAGTGACGGGAATATATTTCACCGGCCCCACAAGTGAAGATATCACCGTACTTATCACTTTAGCGCCATAGTTCAATTCGCATTGCTTGCGCTGCCATCTTGAGAGCCACTTCTGAGGTGACAACGAGGACGGTAATTGCGCAGTCAGGAGCGCTCCACAGCCTTTAAAAAGTCGCCATCATCGCTCCCGCCGCGTTCCGCTGCCGTAATCCGTGATTTCCACAGGTGACAGAGGACTCTGTCACATAAATAACCTTATGACCTCTCGGCGAAGCGCCGGAGCTCAAAAGAATGCGGCCATCCTGGCTGCTCGCAAGCCACGCCCCCCTAGGATTTCCAATCTTGAGGACGAAATGACCGCTCAAAAAGCAGTGACAGATGACCTGACGATGAAGCTGAGTGATATGGCTTGGAAACTTGAGGACATGGAAAATCGGCTCCGCCCAAATAACTTAAGAATTTTGGGAGTCCCCGAAGGCACTGAGGGGTCTGATCCACGGAAATTTGTGGTAGGGCTGTTTACAGAAGCTTTCCTGGAGCTGACTCATTGGGCGTGGGACAATGAGGTGCAACGGGCCCATCGGTTCCCCTTTCGGCAGAATTACAACCAGGGGGCTAGCAATTCTGCTCAACCCAGAGCAATCCTTATTGCTCTGTCTAACTTCTTATCTAGGCAGGCTCTGTATGATCTGGCTAGGCCCGATAGAAAGAGAAGGGGGAACGGGTTTGAATTCTTTGTTCACCCTAACTACTGTCATCAAACCGCGGAAAAAAGGTGGCAGCTCCGGCAACTAATTTCTCCATTTCAGGTCAAAGGTGCCCAAGCATTTCCTCTGAGCCCCGCCAAACTCAAGGTCATACACAAGGATAGTACCCGGTTTTTCACATCTGCAATTAAGGCTAAAGAATATCTCCAGGACATCAAAACCTAACTCTTTTAGCTGATTAAGATTATATTTACAACAGAAGGATGCTACACTTATATATTCGTAGCATGTGAAAAATCTATAAGTATAAGCTTTAATTGTGTTCTCATCTCCCCTTTTTGTTTTCTTCTACATTTGCTGGGATGAGCCTGCATACTCGGACTCAATAATACACTGGTGGGGAGAACTTTGGGGGGAAGGGGAGGCGGTCAGCGCTGGGGCAGGGCTCTCCATCATCCAAGACCCACGGGTCTTGCAGCCTCTATGGTTCGGTGGGTAGGGGGGGTCTCTGCTGGCAGAAGAGACAAAGGGGTGGGGCACCAGGGGGGTTGCTGCTGGGGGGGCACAGGGACTAAAAATGGGGTAAAAAAGCCAATAAATGAGTTTATGCAAACGAAAAGAAGTGATCTGTTATGTTGGGAGAGAGGGAGCTGTCTTTTTAGTTTTGAAATAGGTTAATGATGAATATGTTCTCTATATGCTCATTTAATGTTCGGGCCTTAATGAGAGGGCTAAGCGGCAAAGGGTAGCGCAAGAAATTAGAAATATGTCCCCCGATGTGATCTGTCTTCAAGAGACTCAAATCCCCTGGATCAAGCATAAGGTGCTTACAGAGTTAGGGTATGAGTTACTGGCTTGTACTTCACAAGGAACTACAACTAGAGGGGTGGCCATCTTGGCTAAAAGAAGCAATCTAACGGTAGGGAAATGCCTTTCGGATAAATATGGGCGCTGGGTAATTGTTGAATGTGCTGTCGCTAATAAAAAGTTCACAATCTGCTCGGTATATGGATCAAATCATGATGAAGCGCAGATACTAGATCATCTGAACCTAGAACTAGCCTCTTGGGTATCTCCCCTGATACTGTGTGGGGATCTTAACATTCAGCTGGAAGAAATCACCCAGGGCCCCTTTGGAGCAAAATATCATGGTCGAAAACCCAAGGTTTATAAGGCATTACAGGAACTCATATATGAGCATGGGCTGGATGATGCTTGGCCCAGATTAAATCAAGTAGATCCTGGTTATACGCACTTTTCTTGTCCGCACCAGAAGTTAGCAAGGCTTGACTACTTCTTGGTCACTAAAGCAATCTTATCCGAAGCACAAATACAGATTTTTCCAAGAATTACTTCGGATCATAATCCATTACTACTAAAGATTAAAATGCAAGGAGTAGCTCGAGTCCAGGGGGCCTTTTCTTTTGATCGAAAACTGTTGCTAAACGACCAGTTTGTTAGTCATATACGACAGTGGCTAAAACAATTTCTTGTCATAAACCGGAACTCCACTAGCAGTGCTATTATGTGGGATGCTTTAAAGGCCGCACTCAGAGGGGAAATTCTGAGCTTTGGATTGTATGCTCCAAAACATCAGAGACAGTTTATTCAGGGATTGTACGATAACCTTAAACAAGCGGAATATGCGTTAATGCATGCCATGAGGGAGAAGTTGGATATTTCTCAGGCACAAACTGAAGTAGCATGATATAAGACTAAGATAAATGGGGTATGGGCTAAAGATAATGCTAGTAAATATCAAACATTCAGAAGGGAATGTTATGAGTATGGGGAGACGACGGGAAAGTGACTAGCAAAGAAAATCAGGAGCAGGGAGATAAAAGATGCAATTACTGCAATTAAAGATGTTAATGGGAAAACTGTAGAAACACCGGCAGAGATCTTAGAAGTTTTTAGAGTTTTCTATGAGGGATTATATACAGAGGAGTATGTTAATCAGGATAGATCTAAAGAATTCTATAAAGACCCACATAGGAAGATATTAAGTGTGGTAGATAGTGCACATTTAGAAGAACCCATAACTCTGGAAGAATTAGAGGAGGCAGTTGGATCGTTAGCAACAGGGAAAGCTGCCGGGCCTGATAAGCTTCCGCTTGAATTTTATAAGATTTTTCTAACCAAGATACAACTAGATTTGCTTACGGGTCTCCGCAATGCCCAGAAAGGGGACGCCCCAGCGTCATGGGACAAAGCAAGTATAGTTTTTTTTTTTAAAAGAGAAGCCACCTATGTTGCCGGGATCATATCGACCCATCTCGCTTTTAAACTGTGATGGGAAGATATATGCGAAAATTTTGGCAACACGCCTCTCCCGAGTGTTAACTCCTATAGTCTCTGTCCGTCAACATGGCTTTATTCCAGGAAGAGGCACGGTCAACCACGTTAGCAGGGTAGTCACCATGTTGGACTCTGCTAATGTACGGAAAACACCGTGTGGCGTGGTGCTACTCGATGCAGAGAAAGCGTTTGACCGTGTTTCCTGCGAGTTTTTATGGGCAACGATGCGATGGCAAGGTTTGGGATCTGGGTATATTCAAGCTCTCCAGACTATGTATAGATCACCTAAGGCAAAAATATGCGCGCTGGGACTTGAGTCTCACTCTGTCACAATATCAAGAGGTACCCGGCAAGGATGCCCCTGCTCCCCTTTATTATTTGCCCTCTATATTAATCCCCTTTTGAATTTATTGGAAAATAGGTTAAATGCTCTCTTGACTAGACCCGGGTTGGAGGCTACTATATTAGCATACGCAGACGATATTGCGGTTATCTCACCAGATCCAATCAAAAGTTTGAAAGAGATTGAACAACTAGCAGTTATATTTGGGGAAAGATCAGGATTTAAGTTAAATACAACAAAAACACAAATAATCTGTACTGAGCAAGTACGTATTAATGATTCTAGGGTTGTAGAGGAGGCTACATATCTGGGGATTCGTCTTAATGCATGCTTGGACAAGATGGTAGTATCTAACTGGGAACCCCTGGTGCGGAAAATAAAAAATGATCTGGATAGAATAGAAGGCCTGCATCTATCAATAGTTGGCAGATGTAATGTTTTAAAAATGGATGTTCTGCCTAAAGTGCTGTATTGTTTCAGATGTGTCCCCTTGGAACTCACGTTGAAGCAACTTCAGAAGCTGCAATCTATTTGTAGTAGCTTCCTGTGGGCGCAAGGTAAGCCCCAGCGAGCAATGAGGTACATGATCTTACCACGATCTTGAGGGGGGTGGGCTGTTCCTAATTTTTTGTTCTATTATTGGGTGTGTTTATTACAACAAATGGGCATTTTGTTGGTAGGAGAAGGGGAGGGAAAGTTAGAAGAGTTCCCGAATATTTTTCAGATGCTGTTGGGATCAAAAACAGAGAGGAATTTCTTTCTAAACTTAGAGCCCAGCTATTATAAAAGAACTCGATTTAAGGTGCTCCAAGCTACCCATAAAGTATGGCTACAGATACGAAAATATCTGAAGATTGGTAAACTTAATTTTTATACACCCACCTCCTCCTTAGCACTACCTCCCCTCATTTATTCTGATACTGTCATGGATAGATAGGGACTTATGACCTTGGGGGACTTAATTGACAGCAGTGGTATTAAGACCTATTCCTCGCTGGTATCCGAATATGATCTCCCCAAAACTGATTTTTTTAAATACCTACAAATTCGAGATTATTTAAAAAAGAGCGTAGATGTAACGAATTTGGCTAAAAAAAGTAATCTGTTGGAGGCAATTAGGAAGCACGGGAGGATTGGCATTCTATATCAGAGCCTTATTGAACTACAAAGGGATGATCTCAAAATTCAAAATCTCAAGTGGAATAATAGGCTAAATCAGGGAGGGAATATTCTACAAAATTCAATCGCATTGGCAGATAAGCTTCTGATTTCCTCTAGTCTCAAATCGCAACATTATAAAACTATATTTAATTTATATTATACGCCCGTCAAAATTGCACGGTGGGGGGGCTAAATGAGGGTAAATGTACGCGCTGTGGGACAGACCAAGCTGATAGCCTTCATATGTTCTTCGAATGTCCAGACCTGAGACAATTGATAGATAAAATGGAGGCTTTCTTGACAGAGGTGACAGGGGTACAGATTGTGATTACATCTATGGGGATAATGTTGGGAGTACTGGAGGAATCATTAGCCGCACAGGGCATGCATGAATTCAGGTATCTTATATTCATAGCTGTGGCGGTGGCTAGACTATGTATAGCGTCATTATGGAGGGAGAAAGAACCTCCATCCATTGAAATGTGGAGGGGCAGATTTTTTGCTATATGTAACCTAGAATACAGTCTCTATGCCCTCAAGGGATTACAGAAACGTAGATTAGGCACTAAGATATGGGGGGCGCTAGTGGAGTATTTGAAATAAATATGTTTGGTTAACCTATGTGCTTTGCATGCCCCGGCTTACAATATAACTGTATATAATCGTTAAATAGAAGTCATGATTCCTCTGGCATATTTATATGTCCTGGTCACCTCCTTCTCTTCTGTTCGCTATTTTTCTCTCTACTTTTACCTTTATTTCTTTCTTTTTGCTCTCCTCTTCTCCCAGGATGATTTTGATTATGCTGTTTTTTCTTTGGCTCTGATATGACGTATATCTTTGTGTAAAGTTTTAAAATGTAGGGTGACGAAAAGTATGCTCTGATCCCTCTCACTTTGTTTTCTATCTGTTTAAATGACCTCGATGTAAATGTATGTTGATTATATTGGCTTACTAAAAAAAAAAAATATTCAAGCTAGCCTGGCTGATGAGGGATGTTACCCTGAAACCGGTCCCGGGATGCTTGTTTCCGGTTCAGGGAAGACCTGGCTTGGCAGTTCGGGCTGGACTGTTCCCATGAGGCACAGGGTCAAGACTGATTTGCACATAGCTGAGTCTGAACTGAGGTGGCAAAGTGAGCTAAAGAACGATGATGGATTAAACCCAGATCTGTGACTGGGAGTGAGTGGCTGAAAAGTTGCGGCGCTCTGTCCATCATCTCCTTGTGTTTGCTTTAGAGCTCATTACACCTGCTTGAGGGGTGACTTATAAATATTAAAAAGGAAGGTTTGGGCTTTGCCATGGGTTAAAATGGCAAAGTCGAGTTAGCAGTTTAAAAACAACTTTACTAGTCTGCAATGGCAGACTGGTAGTCATGCTTTGCCTTGTCACACTTGTAGTGGCACAACAAGTGCTGCAGTCCATGTGGGATACTTAACTTACCGGCCTTAGGTACTCCTGGCACCATATACTAGGGAGGTAAGCTAACTTCTGCCAATTCAGGGTAAACCAATCAAACATACAGGTCAGGGCACTGGCGCCTTTTTGATAGGTCTCATTGCACTTTCAGAGTCAAAAAACCAGCAGCATCAGTCTAAAATTTTGGGGTGATCAAGCAAAGAGAGGCATTTTTTTACAGTTAGTCTATTACATCTACTGTTTCACAGATACACTTTGGTTATCTGAATCATGTTCGAACATTTGCATTGTAAATTAAAATTTGTGGACAATGTTTGTGTTAATGCCTGAGTATCCATCATGGAATCAACCTCTTAAACCGCCATTGATTAAATCCCCAAAATCCATTATAAGAGAATGATATCAGCTCTTCAAAAAGACTTGCCTTCCAGCAAAATGTTACTCCAAAGAAGGCTAATGCCAGACTTATTACTTCCCAATGTCACATACTACTAAAAGTAGGCAAGACGTTATCTGCTTTGACAAAAGACAGAACCTACCTTCAAAATAAATATTGTGCCTATAACTAAAAGACTTGAATCTATGGAAGCTATTTGTACTAAAAATGTGAACCGTTAAAGGCAAAACATTGATCTGAGCACTGTCAAATCGATGACTTGAACATGTTAAGGAGAGCTGCACAACAGAACAGAATCGAAAAAATGACTGCTTAATAATCAGTTGCAGAGAAAGGAATATACTTGAAACATTATGGCTGAACCGAGCACTGAAGATCACAGCCTCTAATCACGAGAATGTGCTGGACGTCCGTTGTCACTTGCACAGTTAAGAGGAATGTAATTGCCCCCTCACTTCTCTCTCCAAGTCTGTTATTTAAATCACGTCAGTTTGTTTGAATTGCTGCAACTTTCTGCTTGGCCCTGTTAACACTATCTTATCTGATAATCTACGATAAACTGCCTGAGCAGAATTAGGAACTGTGTTGTCCTCAAGAATTTATGAGGCAATGTGTTCCTACTGAGATTAGACAGACAGCAAATAAATCAGCATAGTTCATAAAATAAGTCCCTAGCCTCATGAAGTCTTGAGACCAGTAAAGTTAGAAACCATGAAGATTTATTAAATAATTAGCATATGGTACAGAAGGCAAAAATAATAGTAACAATGCATGGTTGAGCAATATAGGGAATTAGCATAAGGCTCAATCACATGCAGCAAAAAGTCTTACAAGAAGTCAAGTCTCAGGGTAAAAATAGTATAAGTCCTAAGGTCGGACTTCAAAGAGTTGGGGCAAACCAGACTGAATCACCTCCAATTGAGAGGTCTTAAATAGAAAAATATACAGCAGAAATTACGCTGTCATCATAAAATGAACTAAATGTTGCAAGATCCGAACTAACATAAATCAGGATTAAACACAGCAGTACATAGCACCTTTTTAACACCATGCTCTGCATGCATATTAATAGGACCCATTTTAGCCTAATGTTAACGTATGTGAATTTTCAAACCTAATTACAGACCAAACAATGAGAAGCTTATTAATGAATGGGCCTACAGAGAGCAGGCAGGAAGAACCTTGAATTGTTACAGCAGTAAGGAAAAGTTCTATCAGAGTTCTTCGAGAACAGCATGTCAACACAAAGCATTTCAATAGTGCACATTTTGTTACGTGCGATGAGAGGAGACGTGAAAACAAACATTATGGCTGCGATTAAATCCAAGATGAGGTTAGATTCAATTTGAACCTGGTCTGGCCATACACAAAAAAAATTAGTTTGCAAGGTGCTGCATCTTTCGTTTTATATGCAAAATGTTCAGTGTTAAGCACACATTCCTAATAATTAGAAAATAACAAAATATCTCTTTCAACCACCATTCCTTAGGCATCACCTCTCATCATTCCACTCTCCAACACAAATGCTAAGCACTCACCTGATAACTTGATCATGTCTTTTGATAATTGGTTTTAATTTATACGGTTTTGTAAGGTCAGTTAGCCATCAAGTAATAAAAACAAACAATACTGACCCATCACATATCCAAATGACAATTGTAACACAAGCAGTGGAGTTCACAAATTCTTAAATATCTATAACCCACAAAAAGATTTCACAGAATTGAGCATGCAATCTACTTCATTGAACAATGTCTGAATTAAAATTAAAATTCTAGCATTAAAAATACAAAAATGGTAAGCCATTCTCACACAAGATTAAAAAAAAAAAGGCAAAACAGGGAAATGCTTTACAGTAGTCTGTCAGGATGTTATATAGGTCCTTACTTCGCAAGTTGTTACATTGGGAGTGTCTTTACATCACATTTTCTTTTACACCAAGAGTGCCTTTACATTGCAGGTAGGGTGGTATGTATTATTTAAAGTCCTTGTTTGATATATATGAATGTGTAGAAATATATGTGAGTGTGCGTATGTGTCTGTATGTATTTATATACATATATATTTAATTCTAAATTAGCATGTTTAGCACAAAATATTTCTTTTATTTACTTATACTTAATTTAATTTGTTAAATTTCATAAATAATAATTGAATTAATGGCCTTCTACTAATTGAATTTAATATAATTTAATTGTATATGATTCATCCCTGCTTCTTTAAAATATCTTACCACACCTAAACACTACCCTTACCTAAACCCTAAAAAACCCTAGTACCTACAAAAACTACCATTCCTCTCCCCTAAAAACCCTTACCACCCCTAAACACGATCCATCCATAAACCCTAAAAACTCCTTATTTCCCCTGAACTCTACCCATCTCTATACCCTAAGAAGAAAATAAGTTACTTACCTGTAATTGTAACTCTCCAGTATTGGTATCTTTCATAGTTTCACATGCTTGAATCATTCCCCATCGTCAAAGTGGGAGTCCCACGGTACAATAATAAAGCAGTACATATCATTATCATAGGCTATAATGGCAATAAACAATCACTTTAATAGCCTATCTATGCCCTTTCAAAAAAAAGAACCAAACTTCAGCCACTCAGGCAATAGCACCTTCTAGAACACTCCCAAGAGAGGCTGAGTCCCTCACATGTTCTACCGCACGTCGTGTGAAGGGAATCTCCCTGAGCTCTGCTCGGTTTTTTCAGCTATTACTTCTTTTTGGATTATCCAAGATTATATTTGCTGTTTCATTTCTCTGGCCCTGGCACCTATATCTCAGAGCAGTAGAAAAAAGGAGAGATTGCACCCTGAAGACAGTAGGAATGTATCTACTATCTTCATCCTGCCCACAAGGTAAAGTACTACAAACTACGTCTAACCATTTCCTCTAAAACTCTCACGTATAGAGAGACGAGGCTATTATTGTAGCTACAGAAACTTAAATCTGTCAGTTCTGCTGAGGAGAACAGTGAGAATTCCTTCCCATGTTAATCAAATTTGGCAGAAAGTTAGAACTTTACTCAGAAAGCGTACTTTTAATTATTTAGTGTAAATCCATTCAGCCGTTTTTGAGAAATTTGCATTTAAAGAGGTGCCCAGGGTGGTCATGAAGTGGTTAAAATAATAGAGATAACAGGAAGGGTGTTCCTGCAGGAGTCCTCCAAGACAGTAAATTAAAACAATAAGAATCTTTGAATGCCCGAGAGAGCATTTTCTACGGTCCACCTTTTTGGTGGAGCAAGACCGGAACAAGTCCCAAGGAGTGGAGCAATCTGATTGGCTGGCCACAACTTTAAGCAAAATGCTGTGGATGCCATTACAAGACATGGGAACTCGGTCCTCATGTCCTGAAGTTGTTTTTAAAAAACATGTAAGAGGGCAGGGTAGGGATACCCTGACCCCTGGCACTTGTAGGAGGGGTCTAAGAGGGACCTCCCCCATGGGTCAAAAAGAAAAAACATTATGTTGTGCTGCGTGTATTTCGGTACTCTCGCATGACCCAGCGAAGCCCACCCAGGTGGTGCTGCGGGACTCCTGCAGGGCCTGCATAGTACCACGGGAGCGCACAAGTTTCTGTAAATGAAGTTTGCATGGTCCTGTAGTACCATGAAAGTGACGTTTGTGCGGTGGTACCTCATGAGTACTGGCTAGGCCCTGCGGCAAACCGAATGCCGGCCAGGTCAAACGCTGTGCGCAGCAGTGGTTTGGGCGCATGCAGGAGGTTGTGTGTGGTGCCACAATGATTGCACGATGTAAGCACTGATGTCATCAATGATGTAATTTAACATTTTGAGATTGATGTTATATGTAAGGTCATAAGCAGTGCATGGACAGGTGCAAGTTATAGTCACCTCAGTAAACTGAGCTGGTGGCTTTCAGTGTTTATTTTCTGTTTTCAGACATTCATTTTTGTATTATTTCAATACCTAACTATAAAGTCACTTTAACCCTTATTTTGTTCAATGAAGTGTTGTTTTTTTTTAACGTAAGCTAAGATCTTATTTTAATATGTCTAACTATAAAGTCAACTTAACCTTTGATGCTATGAGTGAATATATACTACATAAACATATATACATTAACACATACATAATGCTAAAACAGATGCCTTTGAAAAATAAAAAAATAAAAAAGTAAAGACCAGCCAAGTAAAATACTGAAAACCTACCTGTGACGTGAAGAATCCTAATGTATTTACCTGTGATGAAAAGACTTATGATGTAAAAACTGCAAACTACTGGTATCATACTGTTAGAAATTGGGTTTCTGGTTGGCTAGGGTATGCACCTAAGCAAGGCAGAACCCACCACTCTAGTCAGCGTAAGGGAGTTACACACAAAAGATAACCCCAGCTCACCCCCTTGGTAGCTTGGCAGAGCAGTCAGGCTTATCCCAGAGGCAATGTGCAAAGTGTTTGTACAACACACACACAAACACACCAGCGACACACTAGGCAGACCACAAAAAGTACTCCACACAAGGTTGTATGAAAATATCCCTTGTATTAGATATCAAACATATTTAGACCACAGTCACATAAATCAACAATCACCTTGCCAACTAGGCATTAGTCATTACATAGGTCATAAATCACTTGCCCATAAGGCAATTGCTATAATAATGCATAGATTAGAAATCACTTTGTAGTATTGGCAAAACATATTAGGCCAACCATGTAACTGCCAACTAAGCAAACATAACATCACTTTCAGTGCACTGTTGTTTCTAGCATGAATCACAATGGTCTACATACTAATGGCAGGGGAGGAAAATGCCAGAAGCATCAAGTTGTGTTTAGCACCTCGGTGCTAACAACCCCGAGCACACCGTCCCGGTGTGCAGGCGCTGAGGGGGGATAAATGGGCCACCGGCCCGTTTTTCACATCCAAGGTAGCTAAGGCAAAACAATGCCCCCCAACGTAGGCTATGGAGCCGCGGCCCACACCTCACATTAAATATGGATAAGGAAAAACAATGCCCCTAACAATTTATCACATAGCAGCTGCACGCGGTCATGCGGCGCAGCTGTGAACTCTAGCAGGGGCTTAATACCCCCCAAAGATCTGCGACCTCCACCGAGGATCCTTCCCGCTCAGCGGCGATGATGACAAAAGAGCAACACGCCCCCCAACAGTGCTCAAAACAGGGCGGAGACACTCGTACGGCTCCCTTTCAGTGTGGTGGACCCAGCACAGCCCCACGAGACTCCTCTCCTTCGCTGGGGGTGATGGAGGCACGTCGATCTGGTGTGGCTGCAAGACCTCTGCAGCTTCTGGGGGCGTGGCCAGGCGGTGCAGAGGATTCTGAATTGCCATGTTGGAAACTTAGCAACGCCTGGGGATCTCCTTCGCGCTGGTTCTGCTTACGAGTGGCTGTGCCTGTAACTGGAGATCTCTGCCGACCTCGACTTGGCACACAGCGGGTGGGGGCTCAGCCCAGAGTTGAAACAGTGAGCTAAGCACCCATAAAAGGTTGGACTAGCAAGGGAAGCACAATGGAACTTCCCCTCAGGAAAGCGCACAGGAGCTTTTCCAGCGAATAAAGCACAGGGAGGCTTTTCAGCAAATAAAGCCCCCAGGTAATTCTTAGAAAAGTAAAAGCACAATGGAATCTCCAGTAAGCACAAGAAGCTCCAGTAAAGTAAAAGCACAAGGAAGACTTTGATATGCCTGAGTCTTCCAAAACAGGAGGCAAGCACACACAAGCCCTTGGAGATTTACTTCCCAAGCAGGACACCACAGTAGGGCAAAAAGAGTCAGTCCTTTTCCTCCACCACAGCCAAAGCAGCAACCGCAGTCCAACCCACCCCTCACTCAGAAAAGGCAGCACTCCTCACACAGTCCTTCGCTCTTCTTGGCAGGGTCCTCTTGTTCCTGGAAGTAATCTTAAGTCCTGGGGTGTTAGGTGCAATACTTATACCCCGTTATGCTATTGTTCTCTTTGCTGTAAGGGTCTCTGAACCCAGTCCAAACCAGTTCTGTCCTCCCTGGTGCAGCATGACCACAGGAGGAGGAGACAGCATTGTGAAAAGGAGACATAGCCTATTCAGGTGCAAGCAAAGCTCCTCCCACCACTCTAAATGCAGACCAGGTTTATTCAGCCCAGTGATAAGTCACCCAGGCAAGGCAGTGCTCACCTCAACCCCCCAGTGACTGTCTAGATTGAGTGCACATCCCCAGCTCCTGTCACTCCAACACCAGATGCTGAATACACAAACAGTCAGAGGCACACAGGATGGTATAGTAAGAAATTCCCACTTTCTAAAAGTGGCATTTTAAAACACAGAATTTAAAAACCACCTTCACCAAAAGGTCTGATAATAAATTCTGAGTTTAGAGACCCTAAACTCCAATTTTCTATCTTGTCCCTATGGAAAGTTATATTTGTAAAATGTTACAAAACAACTCCCATGTCATTTTTAGCCTATGGGACAGATAGCCTTTCAATAGAGAAAAACGAAATACACAGTATTTCACTGTCAGGACATGTCACACACACCAGTACATGTCCTACCTTTCACATACACTTCACCCTGCCCATGGGGTTACCTTGGGCCTACCTTAGGGGTGCCTTACATGTAAGGAAAGGGAAGGTTTGGGCCTGGCAGATCGGTGCACTTGCCAGGCCAACATGGCAGTTTACAACTGCGCGTGCAGACACTGCAGTGGCAGGTTTGAGACACATTTACAGGGCTACTCAAGTGGGTGGCACAACCAGCGCTGCAAGCCCACTAGTAATTTTTGATTTACAGGCCCTGGCACACACTGTGCACTTTACTAGGGACTTACCAGAAAATCAAATATGCCAATCATGGATAACCAATCATATCACAATTTATACAGAGAGCATATGCACTTTAGCACTGATCAGCAGTGGTAAAGTGCCCAGAATCCTATAGCCAACAAAAACAGGGTCAGAAAAATAGGAGGCAAACATTTTGGAGATAAGCCTGTCAAAAGGGCCCGGTCTAACACACACCCTTATATCTGTCCCTGCACAGAACACATACTTCCCCCAAGGTGATAACACCAACTTTCAAGAGAGGTAAGTGGATCTCTTTTCAAACGCAAAATGCCCACCACTCAGAAAGCGTCATCAATTGTTATCTAGAAAAAGCTGAAGTTAAGGTAATCAATAGATACAGACTGTAATGAACTTAAGGGAATAGCCATGATGGCATGATGGCTTCTCACCTCTTCCACTAGCTCTACCTCCTTCTTCTTGCCTCCCCTCCCTGTAACCCCACTAGGGCTTGTCATCGGTATAGTGCTTCTTCGCTACCCACCTGAGTCCGCTCTTTAGAAATAAGAAAACATATTTACAAAAGTAAATATATGCAAACATAGTCAGATGTGGCAAGTGTGAAGCTAAAAATAAAAACTGATTTGCAGCCACAGCCAATTACTGGAGGCAAATTCAGTCATCAAACGGACATGCAGTGTAAGGATGTAGGAATGCATCAGTGACACCAAATCATACAACTATCTACCGACCATCACCCGCAATATGACAAAGTTACTCCCATCAACATGTAAATGTAGTCAGTCAATCTTGAGGCCACACAATACAATGCCCAAAGGGGAAGCTGTCAACAGGGTCAGCTTCCCTTGGCGAATCAGTTATCATCTTCTCTAAGGTATCGGTAACTGTTTATGTCCAGTGGCTTGCCACTGCAACTGTGGTCCCAAACCATTGATACATCTCATTGTGAATCACAGATAAGTGCGGACACTCCATTTCCCCACCCTCCTAACTGGGATTAGGAACGATTCACAAAAAGTCCATTACGATTCAGGAAAGATTTTCAGAACAGCAAAAGTGGTTTAGTACATTTCCCAAAAACAGTTTGTGGTGGTCAACCCTGTGCTTTTTCAATCACAGGTGTTGAGTCTGTAAAATGGTTCTGTGCATCAGGTTCATTGTGTAGAATGTGTAAGAAATAAAGTCTGTGTCACACTGTGCAGCAGTGCTGTTTCACGTTTTTCCTTTGTTATGCGTGTTTTCACGTCGTTTTGATTTTTTGCAACAATTTGCAGAGCCCCGGGTCTCAAGGAAAATCTAAAACTACAAGTTAGTGCTTCTCAGGAAACCCCATTTTATTCACCGTGAAAGGGAGACAATCAATTGTTTTTCCACAATGTTGTCTAAAGTGTGTATCCCCCCACATTCGATCCCTTGTAGTGCTAGATATCAGAATTCTCTGAGATTTACTGTTGTGCAAAAATACCATTGCTAGACATAGAGTGGAAGCTTCCACTGACAGCAATCCCGTCCCTCACTTATTCCTATGCTCCTTTGTTCAGAGAATGTAGAAGCCCCCAGCAGGCCTAAGAGACGTGGAAGCAGCACCATGAAACATTCTCTACCCTTCACTGCACTCCAGAGAAGGACTACTCCCAGAAATTACCTTGACAAGTGCAGGACAGTGGAGTTTAATTCTGCCTGGTGAGTACACACTCTCTCTGCACCACCTTTTACTGTGTTTGCTTCCTTTGACTGACACAGATGTGTGAAGCGCTCCTACAATAGACTGGCTAGCCAACTAATTGGATTTAGAGACTGGCCTGGTATCTGAGTCCTTCGTGCTTTTGGGCTTGCTCCCACTTGTCATCGGCCAGGATACATCAGCTCCCTTTGCTCTCAAAGTGGTTACCTTAGTGTGAGGAGCTGCTGCCCAGGTGCCTCCGGGGCTCCCAGTAATGGATACCCTTGTTCCAGTTGACCAACACCCACTGACCCTAAGCCAAGAGGTCAGTGTACCTCCCAGGTCCCACAAAATGAACACTCGAACTCTGAGATACTTGCGTTTCCTTTGCAGGTTACCAGGTACAGCATGTACAGCACTGAATAGCATACTACACTCTGTGCACCTGCATGTATGATTTATGACATACTGTTTTTTCATGTTGACTATAGACATAGTTATTTAATCAGTTTTGTGCTGCTTTATGTTTTAAAGTCTTGAACATTAAACGTTACTTGTTACAAACCAATATGTTTGGGTACGAAGATTGCGTTGTCACTTTGTTATCACATCTTGATCAAGAATAGTCAAGGTACTGTAGTGGAGACTGTACTGTTATTTGATGTTGCAATTGAAAAAACAAATAAAAAATGTTTTAAAAAAAAGAATAGTCGAGGTCCAAGAGAATTGCTTGTCTGCAAACATTGTCTAACCTTGCCATAACTGCACGGATTTTGTGTATTTTGTCTTTGTCTCGCAGAAGTGTTCTGAGCGTTACAAGTATCAGAAGTTTGCAAACATTATATTGGGATCACTGCTTTTACTTCTACATTGTTGCATTAAATAATTCATTAAGTATTGTATATTGTATAACTTTTTCTTTTCTGACACCATTTTACTGTAAATTCTAAATATGTATGTATATCTGAATACTCAACACATTAATGCCATCTACTCTGTAATAACACATTAAAGTATGTATAAAACATTTTAATTCATTAAAAACACACTTAAAGTAAAGTTATGGTTTACAATACACGGAAATTAGCAAGTTATGGTTACTCACAACAGTCATGCATACCATACCCCGCACACAAAATGCAATGCTCATAACGTCGCTCTTGATGTGACACATGCAGTTAGTCATGATGTAAACAATATTACAGGTCATTCTACTTATCATATTAGCATTAACACTACAAATGAGACAATTAATAAACTGTCATTTACTTTTGAGTAGGTGTTTTTATGTATTGATTTGCATTTAGATGTAGTTAATTAGTGGTTGTACTGCTAAGATTTGGTCTGCGAGCTACGGCTTGCATGATCTCACTAGTGATGTGACATTTTACTCTCCCAATAACATTATGACGTATACAACTATAGATACAATATTATCTCTGTTTGTAGAATTTTAGAAATTTAAAGATGTGATGTGAAGTTCTCTTATTTATTGTTCGGTCATGAGCACTGCATTTGGAGCGCAAGTTATTATCGTTTTTTATATAATTCAGGATTTTATTTTCCTTATTGCCATAGAAAATATTAACTACACATCAAGTATTTAAATGAAGTATTTCATTCTCTATTGTAATGTCTTGTAAGCATTCTATTTTGTTTAGTGAATTCCCAACTTCCTAGACAAATAGAGGATAGTAAAAGGTTTCAGCAGCAAGTGGGCTGCTTAAGAAGGCTCTCGACTTCTCCAAGTGCGGTTGACAAGTATTCCTTATTTCTGTTAGTAGACATGAATTCTTGCGACCTCCACTAGACGGCAGTGGAAGTGGCAACTTTCCTCACTGGAGAGCAAGACAACGGTGTGGCTGCTGAAAAGGTGTGACTGATGCAACAGTTGGTTATCTCTACAAAGTGTGGAAGATTAGATACAACTGGAGAAAGTGAGGATCTCATTTGAATCACCTTTAGACTACTCATATTGAAGCCTGTAAACTAAAAAAAACTTAAAGAAATCCAGTGAGCAATGAGTATTACTGACTGCCTCTAACTGTGCCCAACATTCTCCTCAATCTCCCTGTTGCCCTGCACTCTTCTTTTTCTTCCCTTTTACATCCTAGGTGCGGACAGTCATCCATTACTTCTGTCTTACTCTCCTTAAGTAGTTAAATAAAGAACAAGTTACTTACTGAAAATATGCACTAATGCCGATGTAGCAGCCTGACAGATATTCAGGACAGGCACTCTGTGTGCCAACATGGTGGCAACAGCCTTAACTCTAATGGGATGAGCCCTCCGGCCATTTGAAGGTTGCTTCTTAGCCAATGTGTAGCAGATTTTAATACAGAGAACAATCATCTGAGAGATGGTCCATTTCTGCACCACCTTTCCAGTTTTCCCACCATAGAACACCACAAAGAGCTGATCGTCCACTCGATGTTCCTTGGTGCAATCGATGTAAAAGCTTAGCACTCTCTTGGAGTACAAGCAGTGGAGTATTTCTTCCTCTTTCGAGGATGAGGCAGCACAAAGAAAGTTGGAATAAAGATGGCTGTCCGACATGAAAAGGCATCACCACCTTTGGTAGGAATGCTGCTCGTGTCTTTAACACCAGTTTGTCTGGTATAAGGAGGCTGGACCGAGAGGGCCTAAAGCTCACTCACACGATGTGCCGATGTTATTCTCAACCAGAAAGGCATTTTTAATGTGAGGAAGCATCATGGACAACTGTGCATTGGCTCAAAAGGAGTAAACATGAGGAAAGTGAGAACCAAATTAAAGTCCCACTATGGCATCACAAAGGGCTTTGGCGGAAACATATGTTGCAAACCTTTAAGAAAAACCATCACAACAGGTGATTTGAACATGGATGGCTGGTCCGGCAAATGTAAAAAGGCCAAAATGGCCAACAAATAATCTTTAAACATGCCCCCAGCAAGTCCTTTCTAGGCCAGGGACAAAGCAAAACAAACAGCAATATAACAAGCATACACTAATTTCGTGGATGGACATCTGGTTGCCAGGATCACATCAACAACTTCAGGAGGAAGGTCGGGGGAGATCAAGTGCTGCTGCGCAATCTCCACGCAGGGATGTACACCTTGTGCACACCCAGGTGCAAGATCCTGCCCTGCTACTTTGATAGAAGATTCTCCCAAAGAAGCATCCCGATTGGAGAATAGTTGCTAAGGTCCAGAGGCTCTGGGTTCCTCACTCTCTTGGCCCAATCTGGAGCCACTAGAATGATTTAGACTCAGTAGTTTCAAATCTTCTTCAGAACTCCGGTAGGAGAGGAAGTGGCAGGAAGGAATACAGGAGTCCATGTGGAATGCGTCTCTGAGGAAATGCCTTCTTGAAAACTCCAGTGTTAAAAAATGATGATACTGCACATTCTCGTCGGTGGGGAAGAGACCAATACAGGACTCTCCCCATTGTTGGAAGGTGCTGTATGCCATCTCAGGGTGCACGCCCATTCATAATCTGCTAGGAGTCATCAGTTGAGCTGGTCCACCCTGACGTTTAAAGATCCCACCAGGTAGTGTGCCACCAGGGAAATGCCTTGAATGCTTAGCCAGCTACAGAGGAGCAGAGCCTTCTGGCAGAGAACTCATGAATCAATTCCGCCCTGTTTGTTGCAGTACCACATGGTAGTGGTGTTGTTTGTGAGAACCTGAACTAGCCTGCCCTTGATGGTCGTCAGAAAGTCCTTCAAGGCAAGCAAATCACCTGTAGCTCCAACAGATTTATGTGGCAGAGAGACTCTGCCAGAGACCAGAGTTCTTTGATCTCAGTCTTTCTGAGAAGGCCTCCATAACTAAGTAGCTAAGAGATTGTCACCACCATCAAGTCTGGGTAGGGTAGAAAGGGGGTCTACTGCTGGTCCAATTGTGGTCAAGCAGCCACCACTGCACATCTTTTCCAATCCCCTCCGAGCACTAGATAGAATGTAGCAGGTTCCCCTGGTGCTGGGCCGACGGAGACTTCAGATTCCACTGCTGCCACATGTTCCAGTGGGTATAGTCGTCAAGTAGGATCCAGAAGGTAAGCATGCCTAGAAGCCTCAGAGCCATCCTTACTGAAACACAGGACAGAGGCTGAAACATCGGGATAATAGCCTAAGTGTCATAGTCTCGCTGATCTGGAGGAAAGGCCACTAAATGCACCATATCCAGTATGGCTCTGATGAAGGGAAGCCTCTGCAAATTAGTGAGGTTTGACTTCGGCAGATTGTTTACAACCCCCAATTATGCCAAGAGGTTTGCCATCATCTTGAGATTGTCTGCGACTGACTGTGGAGAGCCCGCGCCTTCAACAGCCAGTCATCGCGGTAGGGAACAACTTGTACCCCCAACCTCTGAAAATGGCCAGCGACCACCACCATCATCTTTGTGAAAAACCAAGGAGTACAAGTGAGGCAGAAAGGGAGCACGTCAAACTGAAAATGCTCGTGGCCCACCTTAAACCACAGGTAGCACCTGTGAGCCTGTGAAAATAGGCATCCTACAGGTCCAATGCCACCATCTAATCTCTGTAATCCAGGGCAGACAGAACCTGGGCAAGCGTGAGCATCTTGAAGTTGTCTGTGCGCACGAAGGCATTCAGAAAGGCAAAGATCTAAGATAGGACGAAGGCCTCCCTTACTTCGGCAAGAGGAAGTAGCAGAAATAGCATCCAGTCCCTACTTCCGAGGCCAAAACCCTTTCTGTGGCTCCTCTGGCTAAAAGAGCCTGCACCTCCTTAAACAAAATGGGCAGATGGTCTTCCAAGAGCTGCTCTAATGTAGGTGGTAGGTGTGGTGAGACAAAAAAGAATGGCAGAGTAAAGCCCCATTAGATAATGTTGAGGATCCACCTCTCAGATGTAATGCTCTGACACCCAGACAGGAAGTGACTGATCCTGCCTCCCACCGGGGAGCTGTGTGACAGGAAGGGCACAATAAAGAGGTTTGAAGGGTTGTTGCCAGAGGGGTGGGGACTGCCCCTGATGGCCAGGTCGCTATCTGATGGGCTCAAGGCCATGGCCTTGAAAGGCTGGGAGATGGACATCTGTTGTAGGAGCAGCAGGGCCTCACAATGTTAATACGCCAAGCCCTTTGCATAGCTTCAAAAAGGATGAAAATGTTGGGGGGATTGCCAGACTGGTGCCAAAAGACCCAAGGAGCATTCTGTAGCTCAGCTCTCATTAAAATGTGCCAGGGTTGAGTCTGCCTTCTCACTAAACAGGGGGTATCGCCGAAAGGCATGTCCATTAGGGAAGACTGGACGTCTCCTGAGAGACCTGTGGTTCTCATCCATCTGTAGTGCTTGAACATTAAACTACTTGCGCTTCCTAGACAGTTGTCGGTGTCTAGGCCCACGACAACATCCTGACCATCCTGAATGGTTTGGGCCAAGGAAGCCTGTAAATCTCACAAAACATGTCCCAAGGTCAAAAAGGTGTTCTGGTTGACTCTGATGGTGGACAACTGCACCACCAAACTCTCAGGAGTTGGATGCTTAGTTAAAAAGTCATGGGCACCTGGAGCTGGTCTATGGCGATGGGCGCTCTGTCGATTCACCTGCGGGCCACAGCACGGTTTCGATCAAGTGCCCAATAGAATGCGTGAGAGGGCCTCATTGAAGGGCAGAAGAGGTTTAGGAGGTGCTTGGCCAGGCTGAAGGACCTCCTTAAGGACATTTGCTTTCGCCTCCATAGTGGGGATGTGGAGGTTAAGGACCTCGGCAGCCCTCCAAAAAACAGTGGCAAAAGATGCACTCCTTTCCGTAGTTTATTTATTTATTTATTTTATTTATTTGGAGTTTTATATAGTGCGAACATGACCCATTAGGGTGACAAAGCGCTTTACGGAAACTGTACAAAGGAACAGGAAGCAATATAAAAACATTAGATAAGAGTACAATAAATATAGAATACAAAATTATAGCCCTGGAGAGTGTATCAATTGTTTTCATCATATGGGGGGACTCTTGGCCATCCCCTCCATGGTCATCCTGATATGGCTGGCTCCGATTGGAGTCAAAGCCAAAAAGCAGGTTTATTGCCTGAACACAACTGCGAGGAAAAGGAATAGTGTCTCAGTCTGAGGGGTTGAGTATTGACAGTGGTAAATCAGGATTTAGAGGCGGCTTCTCTCGAGGTAGAAATTAATTCAGCTCACAGTCAGAGACCACAGTGGTTTGCAGCTCTTCCTCCATCAGGGCTGGCGTCGACATCCTTGTGACCAGCGCAGATCTTGACGCCGAACCCAAAGTCGACACCGATGCCAATGTGGAACTGGAAGCAGGTTCAAGGGCTACAGGTAGTAGAGGGCAGCGCCACTGGTGGTAAAATGACTGGGGATCCTTGGGACCTGAAGGCATGCCAGAGGGTGTCTGCATTGTGCCAAAGATGAGCAGCATGGTCTCTTGAAAGGCTTTGACCTGCTGCAACATCACCAACAGACCCAGGAATTCAGGGCAGCAGGACTAAAGACAAAATCACATTTTCTGGAGAGTGGCAGGATGGGGTTTAGTCCGCATGGACTTCGTAAGTTTTTTCTTTGACATACCCGAAGACTTCAACCACGAAGATGAGCACTGCGGCTGTGTGAGCAGCTTTGGCAGCGCAGCGCAACAGGTCCGTACTCTTGACTTTGGCCTGGAGTGCGACCTGCCTGGAGTTTTGCAGTGCTTTGCCATGTACAGTTTCACCTCACATTCATGTATGGCCTTCGGGCTCATCTGGACACAGTTGTCGCAGGCCTTGGAGGTGTATACTGAACCCAAACAGCAGAGGCACACCCCATGGGGATCTGTCACAGACATCTGCTTGCCACATATCCCATCAAGGCTTAAATCCTGTAGCCTTAGGGGGTAACAGTTTCCCTTTCACATTGGAAACGTTTTGAATGAAAATTCACTTCACAAAGTGAAGAATAAAGAGGAGCAGAGCTCCAGATCTACATTTGAAGGTGTGTAAAGAAAGGAACTGACATCAGGGTGCATTTGTGATGCTTAACTGCAGCTCAATTCTCACTTCCGAAGTTGAACGATGTTGGTACTGAGCCACATGGTGCTAATAATCACTGCACTATATATACACTGTCTGCTATTGAATGTAGACGCTCTTAATTTGAAAACACAAACATGGCAATAAAGGTCTTTTTATTCTGATTTACTTAGTTTCCTCATTATTTATTTTATTTTCCTTGGGTCCAGACATGGAAATATGCACATTTGGCAGATTACTTACTCCCAAAAAATATTTCTTACATAGGCTGAGGATTATTTCTTGGTCCTTCAAGTCTGACTTAAAAGCAGCACAGTTTAACCTTCACATACAAAGGCTAATCCTTCAGCATTCAGATCAAAGAACTTAGGGCCAAAAGTATCAACATTAGAATTGCGATTTCCAAATTGTGATTCTTAATGAATCGCAATTTGGAAATCACAATTCCTAATGTATGACATTATTTTTAAAATAGCAATTTCTGGTGGATCGCAAATCGACCAAACTCATGTATATTAATGAGGAAAGTCGCATTTTTGCGATGCACTAGGAATCACAACCATCCCAGGGGAAGTGGCCTGCTGGGGTCAGCATCACAATGTCTGTGATTGCTTTTTAATAAAGAAGTGTAGGAAAGGGCCCCTTTTTGACATGGTCACCCCCACTTTTTGCCTGGTATTTGACACGATTTAGACTGGAAGTGCACTGAGTCCCTGCTAACCAGGACCCCAATGCCAGATCTCTTTCCCAAAACTGTACCATTGTACCCCAAATGGCAATACCTTTGGCCCTCCCTGTAAGTCCCTAGTAAGTGGTACCCCCGGTACCTAGGGCAAGGAGGCCAAAGAGGGCCCTTTAGGGATGCAGCACCAAATTGTGCCACCCTAAAGGATCCCTCACCAAACACATACAGACTGCCACTGCAGACAAAAGTGAAAACACAACATGGCACAGACACTGCATGGAGTATAGGTAAGTCACCCATACTTCAGGCCTTACAGCCCTATGGCAGGATGCACTATACAACATGTGAGGGCATAACTGCATGAGCAGATATGCCCCTGTGCTGATCAGTCCTAATGCTGCCAGTACAAGTGTAAAGGGAAGCCATTTTTGAGTACATGTGCTGGATACTGGGGAAAATGAGTTCCCCAGCTACATGATGGCTTCACTGAAAATAGGGATGCTTGGTATCAAACGTCTTGTATTAATAAATCCACACTGATGCCAGTGTTGGGTTTATTAATACATGCACACAGAGGGCACCTTAGAGGTGCCCCCTAAAAACCTAACAGTTTTTGGTGTATTGACCGACTGGCTCTTGCCAACCTGCGGCCAGAGATGAGTTTCTGGCCCCCAAGGGTGAGGGCCTTTGCTCTCAGGAGGTCAAAAACAAAGCCTGCTCGGGAAGAGGGTGTTCACACCCCCTCCCACAGGATGACCTGCTGATTAGCATTCCAATGTTGAAAGCAATGGGGTAACCCAGTATCCCTCAGAAACTGGGCATATATTATAGTAAGTTACAATTGGTTCTGTCGATAAAGACAATTTCTTTACAGTTCAAAAACGATATGATATCAACGATTTTTCAGGACAAAAGATGGAACACATAAACAATATCAATTTTTGCGGAAGTGTCAAAAACTTTTTACTTTTCTTTTTTTCATCAATCAAAGATTTCAAAATAAAGGCTGTCTAATGATTCTTTTTTTTTTTTTTATAAAACTTTTTTTTATTAATCAATATCAGCATATCAAGTACATTACAGAGAAAGCAGGAGAGCACGCCACATGGAGACAATAGGCAAAATCAATTAATACAGCATAATACTTGGAGGGATTAGGGCAAAGGGAGGTCATCACTGTCAAGGGAGAGG
Source organism: Calotriton arnoldi (assembly GCA_963921515.1). Taxonomy (NCBI): domain Eukaryota; kingdom Metazoa; phylum Chordata; class Amphibia; order Caudata; family Salamandridae; genus Calotriton; species Calotriton arnoldi. Next base: position 1,434,463 of record CAWUFW010004552.1, read on the forward strand.
GGCGGTTGACATATGTCTCCACGATAGGAGTTCCACATGCCCCATACACGGGTCCATTTTTAGGGCAGCCCCGGGCAACATACACTGTCTTTTCCCTGAACATTGCCCAATCCAGAGCTTTCTTCCAGTCACCCACCGTTGGAGGTTGAGACGCCCCCACAGCTGAGCAATATTTCTCTTAGCGAGCATAAGCCCCAGAGTGACCCATTGCGTTAAATAGACATTCAGATCCGTCGGTTCCCATATGTTCAACAAACATCTACGAGCATCTGGGCTAAGTTGTGTTGTTAACACTGTGTTGGTGATATCATGTATTTTACGCCAGTAGGGCTGAATTTTGTCACATTCCCAAATTATATGTATAAAAGTACCCATCTGGCCACAGCCCCGCCTACAGTCCCCCCATCTGTTCTTCCCATCCGTACCAGCTGCGGTCCGGTCACGTAAATCCTATGGAGTACTTTAAGTTGGACCAGGCGTAGGCGCGCGGGTATTGCCACTACTCTGGGCGAGGAAACGGCCTCTTGCCAGTCCTCATCGTCTATCTCGATTCCGTCCCTGGACCATTTCTCCCGAAGCGACTGGAGAGGGTCTGGCATGCTGTTGATCAGCTTTTATATATCAATGAGATAGTGCTGTCAGGGATGTGGCCATCCAAGACGCGGTCCTCCAATGGGGACGACTCCGGAGGGGCGGTACCACGCTGTATATGGGAGCGCAGGGCATGTCGGACCTGCGTATAACGGAAAATTTCAGAGTCAGCTAGATCGAATTGCTGTTGCAGGGTAGCGAAAGACTTGATATCTGATTTGTCCCACAGATCCCCTACACGCGAGAGACCTATGAGATCCCATTTGTCAAACCCTTTGCTTTTCCACAAGCTACCTAGCTGTTCCGAGTCCCATAACGGGGTAGCAAGTGTGAGCCTGCGATTCCAGCCAAGGCATTTAATGGCAGTGTGCCAAACATGGACCGAGTGTTTGGTGGGGCCTGTGAGTTGGAATCGGTGTGGTTTGGAGTAAAGGGCTCTATTATAGTTCCCACCCGAGAGGAGCCATCTATCCATGTTATGGCCTGGATCTCCGGGACGTAGGTAGGTGCCATGATTGATGGCAGCTAGATGTGCCGCCCAATAATACTTCTTGATATCGGGGAGGCTAATGCCCCCGTCATACCAATTTAAGGTGACCTTGCTTAGGGCGATACGCGGCCGTCCACTCCACAACAGGTCCCGCTGAAGGCCCTCTATCTTCCTAAAGTAGGACGCTGGGACCGGATCCAAGGAGTTCTGCAGGGCGTATAAAAACCGGGGCAAAGACATCATTTTAAAAGTGCCGCTTTTCCCAGTAGGGAAGCGGGAGCGACTTCCAGCTGATTATGTCCTTACGTAACCTAGTCAAAGGGGGAAGTAGGTTCTGGGAGTAGCGGAGCGACGGGTCTAGGGTGAGAAAAATCCCCAAATACTTGAAGCCGTCTGCACGAATTTGAATGGGGCATCCCTTCGGTGGGGTAGGCGGTGTTCCCGCCAAAACGAACCACAGGGATTTACTCCAGTTAATGGAGTATCCGGAGTACCTGCCGAAGACGGCCAGGATATCCAGGACCACATTCAGGGACCGCCTCGGAGAAGTCAGATAGAGCAGGATATCATCTGCGTAGAGCGAGATGCGGTCCTCCCACTCCGAGGACCAGCGCATGCCCGAATCCTCGGGTCTCTACGTATCCAGGCCGCCAGCGGCTCCAGGGCCAGGGCAAACAGGAGAGGAGACAACGGACAGCCCTGCCGGGTCCCCCGACCCAGCTCAAAGGTATCTGATTTTTTGTTATTGACTACTACTTGTGCCAACGGTTTAGCATACAGAAGCTGTACCCAGTGAATATATTTCGGGCCAAACCCCAACTTCTCCAGAACTGCCCAAAGATACGACCATTCAATGGTATCGAATGCCATGGTGGCATCGAGGGAGACTATTACAGCTGGTTCCAAAAGTGAGGTCGCTCTGCCTAGTACCCCATGCACCCTACGCAAGTTAAGTGCAGTGTTGCGATGCGGAATGAAACCAGATTGGTCTGGATGGACCAGGGTTTCGATCACTGTGATCAGGCGGTTGGCCAGAAGTTTGGCCAAAATCTTGGGCTCTGCATTCAGGAGGGAAATTGGTCTGTATGACCCACAGTCAGTTCTCGGTTTCCCCTCTTTATGGATGGTGATAATAGTGGCCGTCCTCTGATCTATCGGCAGGAGCCCTCTCTCCCTTGAGTCCTCGTACATAGCCCTGAGATGTGGGGCCAGCCCGTCTGGTTTAAGTTTGTATAATTCGACCGGAAGCCCGTTGGGGCCTGAGGCCTTTCCTGATCGAATGGACCTTATTGCCTTCGCTATTTCGTCGTTGGATATGTCACTATCTAAAAAGTCACGGTCATCAGCTGAGACCTTTGTCTAATGATTCTTAAAAGTAGAACGACGCAAGTGTCATGAATTTACAGTGACTAAAGTGCCCAAGTGACAGATGGTGACTGAGTGTATTATACATACAAGTGACAAACCGATACGAAAGCTATGCAGGGAAAATTATACAAGGGAAAAAAATAATGTTAAAGTCCAAACAATATATGTTTTGAGTGTCTCTAGTCCAAGCAACAATTGCTTAACAAATCCAAAGACAAAAAGACCTAAGAGTATATGGACAACTGTATCCGTTGCCGTTTCGACCCTGACAAATGCACGATTAGGGGAATGTCATGGCGGGTCTTCTTCAGGACAAAGGAACAAGTGATGAGAGAGCCTAAAGGGGAAAATGAATTCGGGTAAGGATGTGTTACAAAATATAATGGTAATTAATTACGTACCAGAAGGGGCAATAAACTCACCAGTTCCATATATATTTATGGATTCTGTTATCGGTGTCAAGTAAAAGATTACGAAGACACTCCGTTCTGGAATTAGGCGAAAATAGCCTGACAATGCACCTGTGCGATTACTAAGGCAGTGATCTAAAAATGAAATGAGGGAACAATTTTAGTCTAAACTGTCCCAGGCACACGAGTTGCGCTGGCGTCCCAAGTAACAACGAATCATACCTGGGAAGGATGATTCAAACAGACCGTCTGTGGTAAAGGCGCTGTTGTGATGAATCACATAAAAATACACCTAAAAAAAAAAAGAAAATGAGACTAATCAGGGAAATGTATCAGCACGAGGTGAATTCGTGAGTTGTGCCAGTGTTCAGTGAAACATACCTGAATAGGTAGATATTGTCCAAGCTCAATGGCTAGGTAATCTGGGGACGGTATAATCGTACAAGGAAACTGTGTGAATAAAAGGATTTAATCAACGACCTGGACATTTCATAACAAATAGTGAATATGTCCAAGCTCTATTCAATGGTTACCTTATCAGAAATGGAGGCATCCATTCAAATTGGAGGCATCCGAGTGGTCACAGGTGAACCGTACTTGAAATTTGATTCGGCCGATAAATAAAATATACATCCAGGTCAAGGAATTGTGAAGCGCACTTCAAAGTGAAGGTTTTGAGCGAGCGATAAGGGACATACCTTTCGATCGAGCCGCGACGTTGCAAATCACCCGTAGCAGTCTCGAGCGGCCACGGAAGAGAAGGCTTAAGAAGTAGTGGAACGGAGCGCATCAGACCGATGTGGCCCATTGGCATCTAGCGTGCACGGTTCTTTTCAGCAGCTAGATCGGGCGGCTGACGGTCAGCGGGAAAAAAAACAATGGGTCAGAAAGGACCTCGTGTCTCCGTATGGTGTTGTCAAAATCAAAAGGGCATGTTGCCAGATATGACAGATGAATTCGTAAAATGTTATGGAGGAAAATCGCAATTAGATAGGTATCAGAAGTGGACATTGTTCAATACAGTGTGGGAGATAAATTCTAAACATTATTGACATATCATGAGTATACAGCATCACAGATAATATACATAAAACCACATGGCTCTATTATAAATACATACCTTTTGGCAAAATTGAAGTTGAAAAAAGAAACAAATATAACGCACAAGACATTTATATTTAAAATCATGTCGCGCATAGTTTTTAGGCACATAAGCTGTAAGTGTATAGTGCCTTACTGATGGAAAGATGGCCCTCATGAGTTGTAAGTGACAATAGAGAACTGTACATGACATGTGAAGCTGTCTGGACTGCGTCATTTAAATTGGATAACGGAATATGCGGTGTCAGACCTCTAGCTGTGTCACAATTCATACAGTTGGTCTATTAGGAGGCAATATGGCTAATGTCATCTGTTACCCAACTGTCCCATTTGTTTGTGCATTTCTTCCATTTCATTCAGACCATATGTGACTGTTTTCAAAGAGTGTATCCATCTACACTCCTTGAAATTCAGTGAAGAGGCCAAGTTGCCTCCTCTTGGAAGCTGGTTTCTGTGACAACCTATAACCCCAGAAGCCACAAGATCAAGAAAATCATAAAAAAGTATTGGAATTTGGTGGCTACGGAAATTGGAGTCACTGAAGACCCAATATTCGCTTTTAAGCGAGGTAAAAACGTCAAGGACTTCGTGGTCAGTGCCTATTTAGAGACACCGAGAACACCAGATACAAGGATGCAACTGAATCTACCCTTATTGACTAGCCATCACAAGTGTGGACATTGCAAGGCTTGCCCGTTGACAATTGAAGGGACTACGTTCACACATGCTAACCACACCTACACTCTATCACATCATACAAATTGCAACAGCACCAACGTCATTTACGCCATTAAATGTCCCTGTGAGAAGGTGTACGTTGGACAGACTAACCAGACGGTGAAGGCTAGAATCCTACAGCACGTCAGCAGAATTAAATGTAAAGTTCAAGGGGCTCCCTTAGTTGAACACTTCATTAGTGAGGATCATTTCCCAGAGAGTCTGAAGTGGTTAATACTAGAAAAATCTGCCCACATCCAAGAGGAGGCAACTTGGCCTCTTCACTGAATTTCAAGGAGTGTAGATGGATACACTCTTTGAAAACAGTCACATATGGTCTGAATGAAATGGAAGAAACGCACAAACAAATGGGACAGTTGGGTAACAGATGACATTAGCCATATTGCCTCCTAATAGGCCAACTGTATAAATTGTGACACAGCTAGAGGTCTGACACCATCTATTCTGTTATCCAATTTAAATGACACAGTCCAGACAGCTTCACGCGTGATGTACAGTTTTCTATTGTCACTTACAACTCATGAGGGCCATCTTTCCATCAGTAAGGCACCATACACTTACAGCTTATGTGCCTAAAAACTATGCACAACATGATTTTAAATATAAATGTCTTGTTCGTTATATTTGTTTCTTTTATCAACTTCAATTTTGCCAAAAGGTATGTGTTTATAATAGAGCCATGTGGTTTTATGTATATTTAACTGTGATGCTGTATACTCATGATGTGTCAATAATGTTTAGAATCTATCTCCCACACTGTATTGAACAATGTCCACTTCTGATAACTATCTAATTGCGATTTTCCTCCATATCATTTTACGAATTCATCTGTCATATGAGGCAACATGCCCTGTTGATTTTGACAACACCATACGGAGACACGAGGTCCTTTCTGACCCATGGGTTTTTTTTCCCGCTGACCGTCAGCCGCCCGATCTAGCTGCTGCACAAAACCGTGCATGCTAGATGCCAATGGGCCACGTCGGTCTGACACGCTCTGCTCCACTACTTCTTAAGCCTTCTCTTCCGCGGCCGCTCGAGACTGCTGAGGGTGATTTGCAACCTCGCGGCTCGATCGAAAGGTATATCCCTTATCGCGCGCTCAAAACCTTCACTTTGAAGTGCGCTTCGCAATTCCTTGACCTGGATGTATATTTTATTTATCGGCAGAATCAAATTACAAGTACGGTTCACCTGTGACCGCTCGGATGCCTCCAATTTGAATGGATGCCTTCATTCTGATAAGGTAACCATTGAATAGAGCGTGGACATATTCACTATTTGTTATGAAATGTCCAGGAAATTGATTAAATCCTTTTATTCACACAGTTTCCTTGTACGATTATACCATCCCCAGATTACCTAGCCATTGAGCTTGGGCAATATCTACCTATTCAGGTATGTTTCACTGAACACTGGCACCACTCACGAATTCACCTCGTGCTGATACATTTCCCTGATTAGTCTCATTTTATTTTATTTTTAGGTGTATTTTTTATGTGATTCATCACAACAGCGCCTTTACCACAGACGGTCTGTTTGAATCATCCTTCCCAGGTATGATTCGTTGTTACTTGGGACGCCAGGGCAACTCGTGTGCCTGGGACAGTTTAGACTAAAATTGTTCCCTCATTTCATTTTTAGATCACGGCCCTAGTAATCGCACAGGTGCATTGTCAGGCTATTTTCGCCTAATTCCAGAACGGAGTGTCTTCGTAATCTTTTAGTTGACACCGATAACAGATTCCATAAATATATATGGAATTGGTGAGTTTATTGCCCCTTCTGGTGCGTAATTAATTACCATTATATTTTGGAACACATCCTTACCCTAATTCATTTTCCCCTTTAGGCTGTCTCATCACTTGTTCCCAGGGCCGGACTGGCCCTAGCGGGCACCGGGCGTTTCCCCGGTGGGCCGCCAGGGTTGGGGCCGTATTTCGGCCCCTGGGGGGCCATTTTTGTTACCAGGGGTCAGCAATATCGGCCCCCTGTAACAAAATCAGGCAAAACCGGCCCTAGCAAGCAGCTCAGCCGCACCCCCCCGCCCCTCCCAGGGGGGCCGGCCGAGCAGTTTGCCAGGGCCGGTTTCTGTTCCCAGTCCGGCCCTGCTTGTTCCTTAGTTCTGAAGAAGACCCGCCATCACATTCCCCTAATCGTGCATTTGTCAGGGTCGAAACGTCGACGGATACAGTTGTCCATATACTTTTAGGTCTCTTTGTCCTTGGATTTGTTAAGCAATTGTTGCTTGGACTAGAGACACTCAAAACATTTATTGTTTGGACTTTAACATTGTTTTTTTCCCTTGTATAATTTTTCCCTGCATAACTTTCGTATCGGTTTGTCACTTGTATGTAAAATACACCAGTCACCATCTGTCACTTGGGCACTTTATTCACTGTAAATCCATGACACTTGCGTCGTTCTATTTTTAAGAATCATTAGACAGCCTTTATTTTGAAATCTTTGATTGATGAAAAAAAGAAAAAAAGAAAAGTAAAACGTTTTTGATACTTCCGCAAAAATTGATATTGTTTATGTATTCCATCTTTTGTCCTGAAAAATCGTTGATATCATATAGTTTTTGAACTGTAAAGAAATTTTCTTACCCGACAGAACCGATAAGCATTCCAAGGCACGGGAGTTTCAAAAAAGCTACTGGTTTTGAAATGTGATTCTGGCTTTCCTCACAGGAGAGGGAGCCGACCCCCTTTGTCCACAGCCCTTTGGCACCTGGATAGGTGGGAAAATTAGCTAGTCATGGAGGCCTGCCCACCCTCAGGCTAGCACCACCCCTAAGGTGGGCTACCTGAAGTGGGCACTACTTTTCAGAGTTGGCCATCTTGAAGATGGCAAACTAAGGAATTCTGGGACAGGGTTTTTCCCACTTCCCACAGGAAGTGGGCATATAGGGGGCATAGTGGCCCCAAGGGTAAGTAGCCCATTGGCTACTACCCTACAATCCCCTAACGTCCCTAAATTCAGTATTTAGGGGAGCCCCTGGCACCACAGAATCCGATCCTGCCGACCTGACTGAAGAAGACAGTCATGAAGACTTGCAAAGAGCAGGAACAGAAGATCCAGCAACTGACTTGGCACCAACCCTGCCCGCCTGCCTGCTGACTTCGACAATTGCGCCCAAATACGACTTCTCCTGCAGCTGCTGTGTCTCCAAAGCCTGGGAGACCCTCCAGTACTTCACCCAGGAACCAAGAACTCCCGTGGGACAGCGGACCTGTTCCCCTGCATCCTGCAGGCCCCAAAGACTGAGCTGTGAGGCTCCAAGACTGCATAAACCCGACGCCAGAAAGCACCACTGCACCAGGCCGCCTAGCCCGAGCTGAAGTGGGCCAATGGTACCAACGTGGTCCTCAGACTCTCCAGACTCAAAGCCCACCTTGGGTTTCCCCACTGTGGACCCCTCGATGATGCCTGCAGCCTCTGTTCACATGCCCCCTCTACCGCAACTGCTCCTGGTAAGGAAAACCTGATGCCTAAGGACACCTTTGCACCAGTCGCCCCTGGCCCATGGTGAAGAGGATCAAAGGTGTGCCCGAGCATCGTGAGGCCTGAGCCCCCCTCCCCGTTGGTACAGCCCGACTGGCCTCCCAGTCAAAGCCTGCAGCCTCTATTTGTGACGACCGATCCACATTGACTTCCACTGGGCACCCAATGCTGTTTTGCACCCCTACACCCGGTCACCCTAGTGCCACTGGTGGTGTCTGACTGGTGTTGCCTTGGACCTTGCCCTCCACTCACCCTAGGTGCTGGAGATTGGTCTCATAAGTCGCTGTACTGTGCCTGAATGCCGTACTTTTTTCCCCCTCCCATAGGATAACATTGCAGCTTCTGAAAAATGCACGGTTGACTTTTTAAATGCAAAAGTATTTCTATTGAAAAAAGTACTTACCTGATCGTATTGATTCTGGTGCCTAAATATATATAAAGATACGTGTTATTTTTATAAATTGGTGTGGATCTCCATATTGAGTCATGTGCATCATTTATTGACTATTGTGTGTATTTGCAGATGTCTAACACTCCCCTCTGATAAGCCTAAGGCTGCTCGACCACACTACCCCCTAGAAGAGCACCTTGGGATTGCTGGAGCAAGCCCTTGTCCATTCATGAGGGAATCCTGGACTCTTTACACAATATATCTCATTTTGATATATCATTCATTTTGATATATCAATCAATCAAATAAATCTTTATTTGCATTATTAAAATCCATAAAAGACAGATAGAAGAGAAAAAACTGAATACAAGTTTAAATTACACAAAATATAAAATTTCAAACAGTCCCTGAAATAATTTCCATACATAATATAGGAACAGATATAAAATGGAATGGGTACCAATCGTTACAATAAACCACGCAATCAATTTCATTTTCTCTCTTTCTTTTAAAATATGAAAAATACAAATGTCATAAAAGGCATAAGTATGCAAAAAACACGTTCTCTGATTTAAAACTGAGTCTAAGCAGGATTCTTGTACAGATATACTTAATCACGTTCATAGGCCAAGCTATCATACATAGTAAGTGACTTTCTTATGATCATAGCACTAGTAATACAAATTGAGACAGCATGGCAGATGCTATCTGACTCGAGGTTACACAAACATTTGTAGGCTTCCTTATGAAATAAAAACCTCTCTGATAAAACAAGTGGTCGTATAAAACGTTTTCTGACACAGTAAAACTTACAGAAGAGGATAAAATGCACTGTAGATTGTGTAGCTTTCCCGCCACATGGGCACTTTAGCAAGTTTTTGAGGCACACATCTCTTTTTGGGACTGCAACAAGTTGATGTAAAATGGCCATTTGAAATCTAATAAGGTACAATGTCTTCTGTACATCAGTGATCTTTATAAGGTAAGTAGGCAAACCTTGGAATAATGGCTCTTCCAGATATCGACATACTGTTTTTTTTCCATCTCTTTGTTCTCTCTCCCTAAATCACTTTTGTTGGTAAAAATCAGTTTGAGCTATGTTTTACTGTACTGTAAGACACTAACTGGACATTCAATAGAAGCATTTTCATCAATTTCCTTAAGTAGTCTATTAGCATATGCCAACCAGGGTATCTTGCCACAGTGGCATAGTGTGAGGCAATCATTAATTAAATTCCTTGCAAATTTAGTACCAGCCTTGCTCTAAATGTTGTGCCACCCTACTAAGGCACATTGGTATAAGGTGTAATCAAGAAAAGTTATACCCAATTCTCTGTGGGTGATATAGGGTGGTACAGAACGAGGGACTGCCAAAAGTCTACACAGAAAAGAGTTTTCCTGTTTTTGAAGAATTAAATGCCCTGTCAGACCCCATAGGGTTGCCCCATATGTAGCAGTGGGGATGCACTTACTCCTGTACAGCTGCAGCATGTTGCTAGTTGGTTTATTTCCAACTTTAGTAGCAAATCTGAACAGAGCCTCTATTGTCCTTTTTAAATTTAAGGTTAGCTAAATCTGTATGAGGTCCCCAGAGGCTAGAGCTTGAAAACAGCACACCAAGATAATAGAAGTTATGAACCTCTTCCAATTTGTGGCCACTGACATAATGGGATTTTTCTTCACCTTTCTCCTCCTGCAAACCATAACAAAGGTTTTTCCCAGATTTAGTTTGAAGTCCTTTTATTCCACATAGGTAACAAAGTTATTGATCAACAGTCCATTTGCAGTTTGAGATAACAAAACGCATCATCGGCATTGATATATCATATAAAGAGCCAGCTTCCTAGAAGAAGACTTTTTTTTTTTAAATACAACCCGTTTCCCTTAAAGGAAACAGGACCATATTTAAAAAGAAAAGTTTCCTCATTTTCTTTTGTTTGTTTAAGAAGAGGCAGTGGTCTTATGGGCCACTGCCCCTCTTAAACAAACATTTTTCTACATGCACATAGGGGAAGGGATCCCTAAGGGACCCCTTCGCGAATGCATTACCACAGCACTTCTGTAGTCTGTAAAGCATTAATGTTTTGCGACCGGAATTCGGTCAAAAAACATTAATACATAGCGTTCAACTTCAATATTTTAAAGGGATGCCCCTTCCAAATACCGAATCAATATGTATTTTTGATTCCAAATAACGATAGGTAATTTGTTACCTAATCTCAATTTGGGATTAATACATACCAAATGCCTTTCTGCATTTGCAAACGACCAGGCCATTTGTGACTACAAATAGGATTGATACATCTGGTCCTTAGAAAGTAATGAGAAAACTGAGTTGCCTACTTTGGCCACAAAAGGAAGCCTCAAAACTGTATTTCGCTATTTTCCAGTTTTTAGTTTGCATCACATTTCTATTAATTATCATCTGCGTTCTTCACCTTAATCGATCCCCCCACCCCCTAAAGTCTTTTGCTTTTCAAGCCAGATGATAAATGTTTGTCCAGTTAGTTAAATGTGCTTCTTGTACTCCAGGGGGCACTTCATGACAGTCAAATCTATTTTCTTTGCTACCTACCCAAACCGCTTTTTTCTGCCTCCCTTTAAATTAATTTGTAAGATTGCCTCGTCAGTTTTGTTTATTTACTGCAGCTAATACTCTTTTGTACTTTTGTGAATACCTAAAAGTAGTAAACTAAAAGTAGTAAACTTACACAAAAGTGTATGTTTACCTTTGTGAATCAGGCCCTGAATGTAGAATCTGAGTAATAATGAAAACTGGAGGCCTTTCCTCAGTGAGTGGCTCAGAAAGACTAAATATTCACAAGATGTCAATGCCAGAGGACACAGGTTTGTTAGAGTACATTTTAGGCAAATACGTTTCATTAATCCTTCAATCCTCCTGAGGAAGCAAAGAAAACTGAAAATAATACACATTATGGAGTACTACTGTGCAGGTTCGAGTTCTAACTAGAAAGCATAAAAAGAAGAAATCAGTGTGAAGTGCACAATGGATGCGGGAGAGGCAGGCCTTTAGCACACTTTTGTACCTTTACAGAAGGCGACAAAGAGTTGAGAGTGAAAGAGAGCATGTCCTAAAAGTAGTCTTCAACACAAGGAACAACTTCACACATATGCACAGCTTTTAGAATGTGGTTAAAAGATAATTGTTCTTACCGACGTTATTAGCAATATTTGGTTCAACTCATCTGGGACAGGTGATGTCATAACATCCTGATATCGAAATAACAAGTACCTGTGGAAATAAACTTTACTGTATGAAAAAGTAACTGAATCACGGAAATATGTTTTCTGGTGTTGTACACTTCTAAAGAGATCCATAAATAATTACCCAACATTTGGTGAGGGATCTTCGGGCACTCTATTTAGCAGTATAACATCTAGTGACCTGTCAATGTTACTATATGGCAATTTATTGATTATGCATGTGCCAATGATTTCATTGGACTATTTTACAGAGACATCATGGATCAAAAGTAACTCTCTTAGGATGAAAAATGTCCTAGCAATCGTTAAGGAAAGTTTCAATTCTATTAATGACATGGAGGCGTGGAATATGCCTACACTTTATTAATTTATTAAAAAGCAGCTGTTCCATAAACACATAAACTACATTTCCCATAATTCATGAGGAAATTAAAAAAAAGTTGCAGTAACAACTGTCCAATCATGGCCCATGTGGCCCTTCTCAGCCTCCATCTGCCTGTCCTCATCTTCTTTCTTCCTGTGACCAAAGCCGACTGTGGAACCTTTCACTCCTGTTTGGACGACTCTGATCCTGCAAGAACCCATAAACAACATTCAAACCAGGACCTCAGGTGAACCAGCCAGTAATGCAATGTCAGTTAACACAGCAAATGCAAAGAAACAAGCATGTTCAACGCAGACCAGTTCATACAATTATTAAGAAACTGATAAAAAAAAATGTTATTTACACCCTGAGCGGAGAGCTCCGATATCGTGGGGTGGGCAAAATTTTACGGAGCAAACGGGTGGGTTAATCCTCACCTCCATGTCCTTAATAGAATTGAAACATTCCTTTACGATTGCTAGGAAATTTTCCATTCTATGTTAGGGCCCGGTGGCGAGGATTATGCCAGTTTAAAGCTTGTCTACCATCAGGGTCGCAATGGAGGAGACTGGTTTGAAGTAAAACCTTTTAAAGGTAGAATCCGAAGACCAGTCCTCAGCATTCATGATGTCCTCCAAATGAACCCCAAGGGCAAGCTCCTTCGAAGCCATAGCCCCTCTGGTGGAATGAGCTCCGAACACCTTAGTGTCAATATCAGCCTCTTGCATGGTCCAGGGCACCCAGCGCACAATGGTAGGGGAGGAGACAGCTCAATAAGGTTCACAAAGGGCAATAAGCAGCTGTCTTTCCCCATGGGGCCAGAGTTCCTTGGTTATTGACTCATACTGTTTGACACAGCGAACAACACATAGTTTAGTAAAAACCCGGGAAGGCTGGACATGAAATAATTCTGGAGTTGCACTTCATCCTACGGGACCCATGAAAGGAAACCCCATCATGGGTAAAGGTGCGACCAGTAATGTCTAGAGACCGGACATCCGAAACTCGGCGACAAGAGACCAAGCACATTAACGTAGCGAACTTCGCAGACAACTGCTTCCTAGAAAGATATTTATACCACGGACAGGAGAGGAAGAGATTCAATACCTTGTCGACATCCCAAAGCACCAAAAATCTCGGTTATGGGGGAAGAGACAACCTGATACCCCAGAGAAGTTTCCGGACCAACGGATGTTCACCAACTGGGCCCCCCCCATGAGGGTCTGTCCTGCAGAGATTGCGAACCTGAAGGTGCTGACTGGCCTATAGGCCAGACCTTCTTCCACCAGAACTGGGGTGGTGGAGTGAGCTAAAGAATGATGATGGATTAAACCCAGATCAGTTGACTGGGGGTGAGTGTTTGATTGGCTCAAACGTTCCGTCCATCATCCCCTTTTGTATCGCTTTGGTCGCCCTAAGTTGGCGGGGGTATGCCCAGACGTGGGTCCCTTGCTCACTTTGCCACTGGATTCAAGCAAGCCTGGCTGATGACGGCTGAAATGCCAGAAACCGGTCCTAGGATGCTTGTTTCCGGTCCAGGGAAGACATGGCTTGGCAGTTCGGGCTGGACTGTTCCCATGAGGCACAGGGTCAGACTGATTTGCATATGGCCATGTCTGAACTGGGGTGGTGGAGTGAGCTAAAGAATGATGATGGATTAAACCCAGATCAGTTGACTGGGGGTGAGTGTTTGATCGGCTCAAACGTTCCGGTCCATCATCCCCTTTTGTATCGCTTTGGTCGCCCTAAGTTGGCGGGGGTATGCCCAGGCGTGGGTCCCTTGCTCACTTTGCCACTGGATTCAAGCAAGCCTGGCTGATGATGGCTGAAATGCCAGAAACCGGTCCTAGGATGCTTGTTTCCGGTCCAGGAAGACATGGCTTGGCAGTTCGGGCTGGACTGTTCCCATGAGGCACAGGGTCAGACTGATTTGCATATGGCCATGTCTGAACTGGGGTGGTGGAGTGAGCTAAAGAATGATGATGGATTAAACCCAGATCAGTTGACTGGGGGTGAGTGTTTGATTGGCTCAAGCGTTCCGTCCATCATCCCTTTTGTATCGCTTTGGTCGCCCTAAGTTGGCGGGGGTATGCCCAGACGTGGGTCCCTTGCTCACTTTGCCACTGGATTCAAGCAAGCCTGGCTGATGACGGCTGAAATGCCAGAAACCGGTCCTAGGATGCTTGTTTCCGGTCCAGGGAAGACATGGCTTGGCAGTTCGGGCTGGACTGTTCCCATGAGGCACAGGGTCAGACTGATTTGCATATGGCCATGTCTGAACTGGGGTGGTGGAGTGAGCTAAAGAATGATGATGGATTAAACCCAGATCAGTTGACTGGGGTGAGTGTTTGATTGGCTCAAACGTTCCGTCCATCATCCCCTTTTGTATCGCATTTGGTCGCCCTAAGTTGGCGGGGTATGCCCAGGCGTGGGTCCCTTGCTCACTTTGCCACTGGATTCAAGCAAGCCTGGCTGATGACGGCTGAAATGCCAGAAACCGGTCCTAGGATGCTTGTTTCCGGTCCAGGGAAGACATGGCTTGGCAGTTCGGGCTGGACTGTTCCCATGAGGCACAGGGTCAGACTGATTTGCATATGGCCATGTCTGAACTGGGGTGGTGGAGTGAGCTAAAGAATGATGATGGATTAAACCCAGATCAGTTGACTGGGGGTGAGTGTTTGATTGGCTCAAACGTTCCGTCCATCATCCCCTTTTGTATCGCTTTGGTCGCCCTAAGTTGGCGGGGGTATGCCCAGACGTGGGTCCCTTGCTCACTTTGCCACTGGATTCAAGCAAGCCTGGCTGATGACGGCTGAAATGCCAGAAACCGGTCCTAGGATGCTTGTTTCCGGTCCAGGGAAGACATGGCTTGGCAGTTCGGGCTGGACTGTTCCCATGAGGCACAGGGTCAGACTGATTTGCATATAGGCCATGTCTGAACTGGGGTGGTGGAGTGAGCTAAAGAATGATGATGGATTAAACCCAGATCAGTTGACTGGGGGTGAGTGTTTGATTGGCTCAAACGTTCCGTCCATCATCCCCTTTTGTATCGCTTTGGTCGCCCTAAGTTGGCGGGGGTATGCCCAGACGTGGGTCCCTTGCTCACTTTGCCACTGGATTCAAGCAAGCCTGGCTGATGACGGCTGAAATGCCAGAAACCGGTCCTAGGATGCTTGTTTCCGGTCCAGGGAAGACATGGCTTGGCAGTTCGGGCTGGACTGTTCCCATGAGGCACAGGGTCAGACTGATTTGCATATGGCCATGTCTGAACTGGGGTGGTGGAGTGAGCTAAAGAATGATGATGGATTAAACCCAGATCAGTTGACTGGGGGTGAGTGTTTGATTGGCTCAAACGTTCCGTCCATCATCCCCTTTTGTATCGCTTTGGTCGCCCTAAGTTGGCAGGGGTATGCCCAGACGTGGGTCCCTTGCTCACTTTGCCACTGGATTCAAGCAAGCCTGGCTGATGATGGCTGAAATGCCAGAAACCGGTCCTAGGATGCTTGTTTCCGGTCCAGGGAAGACATGGCTTGGCAGTTCGGGCTGGACTGTTCCCATGAGGCACAGGGTCAGACTGATTTGCATATGGCCATGTCTGAACTGGGGGTGGTGGAAGTGAGCTAAAGAATGATGATGGATTAAACCCAGATCAGTTGACTGGGGGTGAGTGTTTGATTGGCTCAAACGTTCCGTCCATCATCCCCTTTTGTATCGCTTCTTCCACCAGGGAAGCCCAAAAATGTATGATGTGGACAACATCTGTCCCCACAGGATCCAAATCTCGCTGCTGACACTAGCCCAACCATCAAGACCAGGTCGAGCAGTATTGTTTAACGGTATTGTCTGCCCAGGTCCGAGACGGGCTGTGTGCGATAGCCCTGGGATTTGCCAGTGTGATTCTGTAATTCTCCACACCATGAGCTGGAGGGATCTGCTGACCAACAGCGGGTGGGGATTCTTCAAGGGATCCTTGAGGAGAAACTGTTCGTGGGGCATAGGGATTGGAAAATCCCAAGAAAGTTGCAGAAGAACCGGAAACCAGACATGCGACTTCCAAATCGGAGTTACTCCCACCGGGTCCACTTGTTGACGACGGGTCTGCGCTGTGAGCCCCATTAGCATCACAAGTGGCAGGAAGGCATACCCCGTCTCCAAGGACCAGTCTTGGAGAAAGGCATCAGTCACTATTGCTTCGGGATCTGGTCTCCAACTGAAAAACCACAGAAGTTGATGGTCCAGCTGGGATGCAAAAAGATCGACCATGAAAGGACCCTAACGATTCAACAGAGCCTGAAACACCTGTGGAGACAGTTTCCACAGACTCGCATCCTTGAGGTGACAAGATTGCCAATCTGCCACTTGGTTGTCTGAGCCTGGGAGATGCTCCACCACCACTGAAAAGTGATGCTCGAGGCAATATTCCCAGAAACACTTTGCCAGATCTGACAGCGCTCTGGAGCGCGTATCTTCAAGATGGTTGATGTAACCGACTGCTGCTACATCGTCCATTTTCAGAAGTACACAGCACTGGGCACGTTCTCTCGTCCAACATCTCACTGTGAAAGAGCCGGCCATCAACTCTAGGCAATTGATTTGCAGGGCCTGTTTGGATGCAGACCATCTGACTCCAGTGGTAAATTCCCCACAACGTGATCCCCAACCCAAGAGGCTGGTGTCGGATTCTATTACTAAGTCCGGTTGGGAACCTAAAATGGCCCGTCCATTCGAGGCCTCCATATGTGGGAGCCACAACTGCAGCTCTTCCTTCGTCTCTTCCGAGCTGGGAACGTGCTGGGAGTATTTAGGAGGACAGAAGGCCGACTAACCTGGCGATCTGTAGGAGAGAAGTCGAGGGCCTTGCCTGGTTTCTCTGCATCTCATGTGGATTTTGGCCATTTTCCTGGACAGAAGGCTCAAGGTGGAATCCACCGAGTTGATCAGGAATCCCAGGAAGGTCAAAGATTGTGATGGGATCAGAGCCGACTTCTTTTGATTGATGATAAAGCCTAAGGATTGATGGAGATCCACTGAACTCCACAGGTGCAACTTCAGAGCCTGAGGGCATTGGTCCATGATGAGTATATCGTCTAAATAGACTATCATGGGGACCCCTGATGTCCTTAGAAATTCGACCACCGGCTTGAGCACCTAGTTGAAGCACCATAGAGCCAAGGAGAGGCCGAAAGGCAGGGAGCTGAATTTGAAGATCTGGGGCTCCCATTGAAATTGTAGGAACCGACGAAGTGGCGGGTGCACCAGAATCGTCAGTTAAGCATCCTTCAGATCCAGGCGCACCAGCCAGTTGTTGAGGCGGAGAAGATCTCTGAAAAGATGGATTCCCTCCATTTTGAAGTGGTGGTAAACCAACCACTCCCATATATTTATTACTGGTTGTTGTCTCCCATCTTGTTTCTCTACAAAAAAAATGTTGCTGAGGAACCCTGAAGGGTGGCAGGATGTTAGATAGTTCCTGAACTTCCCTGTAGAAAGGTTACGCCTCCATGCCCGAGAAGGCAATTGGTCGAGGTGGGGAAGGCTGGAAGGAAGCGGGGTAGAAGTCTTTGTGGAAGCCCTGTACTGTTTGCAGGTCCCAAGCGTCGGTAGCAAGAGTCCTCCAAACATGGACGAAATGTGTCAACCTGCCCCCCAAGCGCTTGTGAGAAATCAACTGCAGACTCACCGTGGTAGTTGGTGGAGGAGCCTCCTCCACGTGAACCGCCTCAGGAACCTCTGTGCCTTGGATATCCCTTTGTGAAGCAGGCGGGGTCCTGCCACTGGCCTCTTCTTGATGACTGACCTCTGCCAGGGGCTTGTGTTTACTGGCGGCATGCTGAGCGCCCTCTACAACATCCGGCCCCAGCAAAAGCCCAGGGGGAAAAAGATGTGTTTGATTGAGGACTGCGCTTTATCAAGTAAATTAAATGTGGAGACACATTTCCAGAGCTCCTTGATGAATGGCTCACCAAAAAGCCTGCCGTGCGCAACCTGGCCCGCCTCAGAGGTCGCCAGATCCCCTAACTTAGGGTTGATCTTAATGAGGAGAGATCGGCGCCTCTCTGTAGATATGGTGGAGTTCGCGTTTCGTAAGAAGACCACCGCCTGTTGGGCCCTACTAGAGAGTACCTCGGGATACAGGGCGCCCAATGTTTTAGCATCCTCGGCCATGTCAAGAATTTTTGTCAATGGTCCGTCAAGTGTAACAGCTTATCTTGGCATGACCGCCAGGAGCGGTCAATGTCCTTCTTGGGATCTCGCACATATTTAGCCAACAAGGTGGCCATTTTAAAGTCTATCTCTGTCATAGCTGCAAATTTACCTTCCAGGGAAGGTCTGGAGCATTCAGCCCTCAAGAGATTACGGATTTACTGATCTAAAGGTTTATGCAGCCTCCCCGCCACGTACGTGTGGAGCTTCACGGCCAGAGCCCACTCCACTGATCTGGGGTGCATGAGTACCTTAGGATTCAGCATGTCAGACTCCGCACCCTCAGGGTTGCTCGCAGGAGGTTCTGTTTCCAAGGGGTTACTCTGCGGCCTCCAAAGACGTTCTTGATCCGACTCTCTATCCGATCCCACTGGGGATCCGTCTGAGGCAGGAGGGGAAGAAGGGGAGGGTGTAAGGTAGTACCTGGGAATTCCATTCGGGCTTGGGGTTAAAGCATGGACCATAAAGGCATTCTTCAGTCTAGCAAAAGCATCCAGGTCTACCCTTGGGGTGGTGCTTACACGGGTTCTCAGGGAGAGCGGACAGCCTAGGAGGTAAGGGGGTCGAAGGCCCATGTAGATCTTCCCTCGAAGGGAGGTGTTGGAAGCACTTTTGTGGGTATTCAAGCAATTTATTCTCCAAAGGTGCTACAGCATCTGACACCGAACTGTGGATCGAGGCATCTACTGCCTCACAAAACTCATCCGACACCGGGATGTAGGCTACTTCCTCTTCCTCAGCGTAGGTATCATTGTACTGCTCCATTGTACTCAACAAAGGGAGGTAAGTAGCTCCGTAGGGAAGCGTAGGTATAGAGAGATGTTATGGGTTGGGGGAAACACAGGCAATTTTGGGGGTAGCAAACAACACTGTATAGAGAGGCAGCATCTCCAGGACGCCACAACAGCTTTGCTTTAATTGGCCAATTGATCTAGCCTGGTTTGGTGTCCGTCTTAATGAATGCAGTCTGGCCATAGGCTTAATATGGTAATACAGACCCTGGGGGGGTTATAGTGCTGCAGTTGAAAAAATAAGCCCAATACAGACTCTAGGGGTTGTTTAAATGAGCCATACTGAAAGCCAATAGTACTGACCCCGACCCCACCCCTGGGAGGTATTCTGAATTCAGACTGTGGAGGCACCCTGGAAACTCACACGCACGTGATCAAGAAGCGCTCAGCCCTTGCCGTGTGTCAAATGGCGAAAGCATTGCCCGATCGCGTGTCAGGGACAGACAAAGCACTCGCGTGAGCTGGCCCCCACAGTTCAGCAGAGCCGTGAATAACAATGAACGGCAGCGAAAGGAGCGACAGAGCATTCCCGAGGCTGCAGTGCAGCAACCTTACAAAACAAGGCAAAAGAATAACAAATACAATACAGTATAGTCACAATAAAGCAGGTAATATACAATACGGGAAAAAAATCAAGAGAGGGGACCAAGATCCCCGGCGTAACATCAGCTGCAGCAGCAAAGAAAGAGGACGAGGACAGGTGGATGGCGGCTGAGAAGGGCCACGCTGGGCAATGATTGGACAGTTGTTACTGTGACTTTTTTTTCATTTCCTCATGAATGATGGAAGATGAAGTTTATGTGTTTATAGAACGGCTGCTGTTTAATAAATGAAGAAAGTGTCGACATAATCCTCACCTCCGGGTCCTGACATAGAGTCACAGTCTACACTGCTGAAATCTTTATAAAATGCAAAAATTTACATTATTTCCCCTAACATTTTGGATTCCTCAGCATTTTTACAAAAGAATACTTCGCTCACACACACACACACAGACACACACACACACACACACGCGCACAGACACACACACACACGTTTATATATATTATCTGAAAAAACAAGGGATAAAGAGATGCTATAGTTCAATCTTTAGTGTCAGATCAGATAATAAAATCAATAAACAAAAATACAAGGCTGATAAAATCATGAAAATCACATAAACAATAAAAGAATCAATGACTTAAAAAATCTGAAACATGATTGATTGTGTGATTGGTGTTACAGTTACATGTTGAAATGAGATAAGAACTAATGTTTAATTGAGATGTCATCAGTTATGTCATCAATTATGTCATTTAACATGTCATGACATGTATGTGGGGTCGTAAGTACTGCATTAAGGGGACTTAAGTTACAGTTAGTTCATTAAGCTAAACTGGCGAATATAAGTGGCTTTTCAGTTTTTAAAGGTAGTTCTTATCTCATTTGAACACCTAAATATGTCATGTTAACACATGTTTTTTTCTGAAGGGGGGGTTTATTGTAAGGTAAGGTCTTATTACCAAACCTAACTAAAAAGTCACTTTAACACTTGGATTTATCAGTAAATTTATGAGTTTTTTTTTATCATATACCTCACTGGGGCTTTGCTGGGTACCGATGTACCAGATGCTGGTACCGTGGTTTAGGAATTGTGACCAAATCCCTGGAACAGGGTCAAGACTGATCTGTATATGGCTGGGTCTCAACTGGAATGGCATGGGGAGCAAAAAAAAAGAAAACGATGGATTCAGGCCCAGATCTCTGTACTGGGGTGAATGCATTCTGTCCATCAATTGTTCTTTTTTCATTCACATATTACATGACATGCTAAAGAACATCACTGATAACATAAGACATCATCAAGGACATCATCCAAGCTACTGCTCCTCAGATTACTCTATAAATATCTACCTCCCTACAACCGTTGACGAATGTTTGACTAAAGGAATTGAATGTATGTCGATACTTCGCATACCATTACTTCGCATAATTTTAGTGCGATGTTTTTACTTAGCATAAACCATTACTTCGCATGTTTTTACTTAGCATAAACCATTACTTCGCAAGTTTTAACTGCGCATGCATTTATAACGCAAATGGTTATAAATGTACTATGGTTTATGCTAATTAAAAACATCGCACTAAATTCATGCTTACACTACACTACCTTACACTACCTTACACTACTTAAACATCACTACACTACCCGAAACCCTAATACACTACCCCCTACACGACCTTCCCCCTTGCCTGGACCCTACACTCTAACACTACACTTCACCACCCCCGACACTACCCTAAACCCTATAACACTACACTACACTACACAAACACCACACCACTACCCTAAACCCTAAAACTCTACTCCCTGCACGACCCTCACCCTTCCCCCAGTCCGCTCCCTACACTGCAACACTACCCTGCACGACACCCCAACACTACCCTAAACCCTAAAACACTACCCTACACTATACAAACACCACAACACTACCCTAAACCCTAAAACACTACCCCCTGCACAACCCTCCCCCGACCCCCAGTCCTGTTCCTACACCCAAACACTACCCTGCACTACACCCCGACACTACCCTAAACCCTAATACATTACCCTACACTACACTAACACCACAACACTACCCTAAACCCTAAAACACTACCCCCAGCACGACCCTGCCCCTACCCCCAGTCCCTTCCCTACACTGAAACACTACCCTGCACGGCCCCCCGACACTACCCTAAACCCTAAAACACTACCCTACACTACACATACACCACATCACTACCCTAAACCCTAAAACACTAGCCCCAGCACGACCCTACACTACTCAAACACAACCCTACAACCTAAAAGACTACCCCTGCACGACACAAGAAAACTACACTTACCTCTCTCTCCTCCGTGGTTCCTCTCTTCTCCGGCTTCCAGCAGCTTCCAGTGACATCAGATCTGCACGTCGTTGTTTGGAAACGGAAGCTCCTTCCAAACAACGATGTGGATAGCGCATACCATTACAGCGCATGCGTTGTAACAACGCTTGCGATGTAACAACTTGCGTACTAATGGTACACGTTGTAACATCGCAAGCGTAGTAACGCTTGCGAAGTAATGGTATGCGCACTAGCAGCCGCGCATTAAAGGCTGTTTACCAAAGGAATTGCCTTCCCTTCCAATGCCCCGGGATGTATAACTAAGCCCAATATAGGGTGAAGACAGATTTGTTTGAGTACCAGGTAGGAGAGCATTGCGCTTCCCCTTGTGTGTTAAATGATAGTAAGTGCACACCTATAAGGGATCTCAAAGCTCTGAAGAAGGCCATTGATCCTTATGGGCATATATATGGCTGAAACATTTAGGCAAATGAGAATGGATATATAAAACACTTATTTCAGCAGACATCCATTATTTTTTTTTTTTTAGCCACGTCAGGGGTACCAACCTAATTAATGAGCACTATTTTGGGTATACTTCTAAACATTTTTAATTTATCTGGATCTCTGGATTTATCCAATTTACTACATCTCTGAACTCCTGCATGTGGTTGAGCCCATCTAGATGGTATTCACCAACTAGATGTCGAGAGAACATTGATGATGAAGCATGCCACAAATTTTAACAGGTCAGGTGTCATCTTTCAATATCTTTGGATATCTGTGACGAAACAGAAGATATGAAATAGTGTCCCTTTAAAATAACTACATACCATGTGTGGACAGTTAGCTCATTTAATAATAGCTGGTAAATTTCAGTGCTTTTTTGGTGTTTAAACATAAGTTTTTATTTCATTTCAACACCTAATTATAACGTCCCTTTCGGGTCGTAAGAGGGCACAGCAGCAAGATGGCCACACACTAGCGAGCCTCGGCAGGCCAGGCCAATAATCCATCAAATATCAGCCCAAGGAGGCTTGATTGCATGGTGAGAGCCGCACACCAAACACAAAATGAGCAGAAATTAATTTGAGCTGAAACAGGAGCATATCTGCAAGCAGTGAGGCGCTAGGCCGAGTCGCTTAAACCATTTTTATAGCATCAGGCAGAGAGATTGTAATCGGGGGAGTCAACTGACGGCTGAGTCAGAGGCCCATGGGCAGAATACTGATATGCAATGTGACCAAAGAGCGAACTGCGGCAGTGTGGCGGTCCCAGCGCCGTGGAATCTGGTGCAGGCTCCAGCGGCCCGTCGAGGGTGTGAGCCAATTGACCAGACATGCTGCAGACTAAACTAGGCGGGCTGCTCCCAATCGGCCTTCCATGGGTGTCAGCCAGAGGGTGGCCCCTGCTCCACGGTTCTGAGGCACCGTCCTGGCTGGGTGGCCCAGTCACAGAGGAGGGGGAACCTACCAGGGTCATGAAGGAGGAGGAAGGCTGTGGCCTGTGACCACCATGTACATCTCCGTGTGCCGGCAGTCGTGCCATGGGTGGAGTCCTGCTAGCACGGCAAAAAGAATGAAAATCTGCTGGTGCCTGTATGAGGTGTGTTGCCTTGCACAGGCCAGTGAGGGACCTGCTAGAGGGGAAATACACAAGCCATCCACAACTTTTCCCACAGAGAGACAGCTCTGCAAACCAAGAACAAGCATCTTAATGGGCACACTGTGCAGTGCATCTAGGTGGGGGGTCAGACCGGCAGTCCATGAATTGCACACTTGTCAGCAGCACTACATTACGGATGGGTGAGCAGTGGCCGCCGTGGGCATCAATAAAGCCTGACTGAGCTGCTTATGCCCCTCAAAACGTGCAGCGACTGGCTCTGGGGCGTGGCAGGACTATCGACAACGTTAAACTCTGTACAAACGACCCCGGCAGGCGACTGCAGGTCAGCGCATTCACTGTGACTGTAAGACACAAGTGGCTGCCAGGGATAGTCTAGGGACTGAGTCGCGGCCACAACACAACATATCTGGAAGCCTGTTTAGCCTCTAAAGAAGCCCTGGAAACATTGAGATTCAGTGCAGCGCCAGGCCCAGTGACATTACACAAGCTGACTATAGAGAAAAATTATGGTAAGCAATCAAAGTTATCTTTTGAAACCCGACTCGCGATCGCTAAAACAGGGCTTGAGGACGTGTCTGCTCAGAAACAAGGCCCAGCTGCTGATAAAAACACCTACTACTTGACATGAAGCACAGCTTGGAGAAAGCTGTTTCCAAAATAGACACCCATAGGTCTGTGCCCAACCCATTGCAAGCACCCAACCCCACACTGCACATGGCCTATGTTCTACACAGTGCCAGCTGGCCACATGATCTGCTGCCGCTGCCCCTCTCTGTTGTCTGTGTGCTACCTATTCTCCTCCCACCTGCCGTCCAATGTCAGCTTTCTTACCCATCCTCTCATGTCTACACTACACTGTTGGAGTGCTGCCTGTGCTTGTTCTGCCAACACTCTGTTGTCCGTGTGTTGTCCCTGGTCCTCTCACCTGCCCTCCGTTGTTTGTGTGTTGCTCGTGTCCACTCCGATCTACCCTCTATGGTCAGCTTGCTGCCCCTGCTCCTCCCACCTCCCCTCTGTAATCAGCTTGTTGCTCCTGTCTCTCCCATCTGCAATCTGTTGAACATGAGCTGCCCCTGCTCCCTCCTGGCTGCCCTCCATGATTAGCTTGCTGTTCTTCACCTCCCAACCGCCCAATGATATCTGTGTGCTGCCCCACACGACCCCTCACGCCTGCCCTCCATTGTCTGGGTGCTGCCCTGCCCCTCCCTCCTGTCCTCCATGGTCAGCTTGTGGTTCCCGCTACTCAAGCCAGCCCTCCGTGGTCAGCTTGCTGAACCTACCCCTCACACTCACCCTCCGATGTTCGTGTGCTCCCCTGCCCCCTCCTGCACACTCTCTGTAGTCTTATTCCTGGTATCCTGCTGGGTCGGATATATATTTATTTTCTAAAATAATTTCTAATACTGCAGCTGGAACCTGCGCTGGATCCCAGCCTTTTGAAACCGTGATATCTGCCTCTCCAATTTTTTTTGTTAGTTTTTAACAGAAAGGTGGGCTTTGGCAACCCACATAGCCCAGGGGGTCAGAGAGTGGCCCTCCTGCCCCCTTATGGGCTAATGCAAAAATTGTCATGACTCAGGAGACTGACCCCTATTGTGCAAATATATATATATATATATATATATATATATATATATATATATATATATATTTTACCTACTGGCGGTCGCCAGTAGATAGTTATAGTTAGGACCTATTATCCATAGGAAATTCGTAACATTCTTTTCCCAATAACTTTGGCGCCGGTTGACGAATCTTCGCAAAATTTTCAAAACTTATGGCCCGCTTTGGTCCACTCCTATCTTGAAAGTTTCGGGGTGATTCATCAAGCGGGGGCCGAGAAAAAAGGGGGGTCCCAAAACGTGTTTTCTCCATGTTAATTCCCATAGGAAACTTTAGACACGGCTACAGCCCGAACTGCTGAACGGAATTACACCAAATTTGGCAAAAAGGTAGTGCTTGGTTCAGAAAGCGCCCTTTTTAGGTCGAGCCTAGAGTAGCGCGCAAGCGCTGCTTCTGGCGAAGACTTTATGTAGTGGGCATTTGAAAGCTGACCACACGCTCGTGCACAATGGCCTTTTCCATGCGGTTACCCGCACGTTTCAGGCACGATGCACGAGCGTGTGGTCAGCTCAGCAGGCTGCCGCGCTCGCCCGCCCCCGCTCCTCTCTCACGCTGCCGACGGCTTTCCGTCATGGCTCATTAAGCGCTCGCGGCACCCTAACAGCACGCGATCACTTTCGCTTTCGCGCGCACCACTCGCGTGCCAATGCTTGTTGTCCTCTGTTTTGGTCCACTTCCGGTCGAGGTTGCTTGAGGTAGGAGAAGAAACTTTTTGCGGGGCCAGGCTCCGCCGAGCCCCCGCGCGCCCATGACCCGAGGGGAGCTGACATGCAAGCCGCGCGCAGAGCCTCGCGCACAAGCGATCTGAAGCGCCTGCTATTTTGACTGATGCTAATTTGCTCCGTGTTCGGCGAGGGTTCACGGCTCGGTTAGCCGTGGCTGATACTATATTCCCGTTTGTTCCAGTAAAGGTTTTCCTGTCTGCTCGGGTTAGGCTTGACGTGCCCATGAACTGTGAATGCACTGCAGCCGGGGACTGGTACACGTGAGCCTGCTCCCCCCCTCCTTCCAGGGCGGGGAGCAGGCTCCCGCCAAGGGAGGGAAGCGCGCACAGGGCGGGGTGCATGGCTCTTCTCAGCCTCCCTGAGCAAGAGAGGGGGCCTCCCTGGTCCCGATGAAGACCACAGCTCTCCCTGAAAGAAAATGACTGACTGATGGGAAATCTCCCTCAAATGGATAAAATAACATCATCAGTGTTGGTGGATGTGAGACATACGGCAAAATTTGGCGGATGTCACATTTGAGAGTCTATAGCCGTGTATACACACTAAGGTGGCCGGGACATCCGTCATATCTCGCATCTACCAGTCTTTAAACAATCCTTCCACCCCCTGCCAAGTCTCCATCACCGCTTCTGCCAGACTTCTAAGTACCCCCATGCCTCCCTCAAGTATAGCTGATCTCAAACCGCCCCCTGGACAAGGCTCCCTGACAGCATCAGCCAAACTAAATACCCCCCGCCCCCCAAGTACTAGTGACCTCAAACCGCCCCCAAGTACTGCTGACCTCAAACCGCCCCCCACCCCCCGGCCAAGTCTCCCTGACAGCATTTGCTAAACTCTAAGTACACCCCCCCCCAAAGTATTGCTGATCTCAACCCCCCGCATCCCCCGCTAAGGCTTCCTGACAGCATCTGCAAAACTCTAAGCTCCCCCCAAGCCTCGCTGACATCCCCACCCCTCCCCCCCAAGCCTCGCTGACATCTTCTGGCAAACTCAAAGTGCCCTCCCCCAGTATCGCTGACCTCAAACCGCCCCCCATCAATTCTCCCTGACAGCATGATCTGCCAAAATCTAAGTAGCGCCCCCCACCCCCCGTATCGCTCACCTCAAACCGACTCCCCCCACTCCCTCAGTATTAGTGACCTCAAAAACGGTGCTGAGGAGCCGAGGTGCAAGCTAGAAAAGAACAAATATTTTATGTGAGGCAGCACCCTTCAAGGCCACACAGTCTTGTTGGCGCCATTTTCTGAACTTGACATAATGCCTCACTGGGCAGCATAGCCTGCTGCAAAACTCAGTGGGTTAATGTGCCTGCTACCAGGGCTTTAAGTGGCCCAGGTACCTCCGGGTCTCAGACCCGTAAGTAATTAAAACAAGCACTGGCATAGCCAATAGGTCTCGCCTTTGGGACCGTATAAGTGTTTAGCCATGCAACAGTTGATGTTGTTGCACCAGGGATATTGTGCTGCATAACTAAATACTTATAAGGTCCCAAAGGCGAGACCTATCGGCTATGTCAATGCTTGTTTTTAAATGGTGTAAATCCGTTCAGTAGTTGCGGAGAAATTCAAAAAATAAGAGTCAAAAAATCAATTTCCCATAGGAAACTTCATGCAAGGCTACAGCCAAAACTGCTGAACAGAATTACACTAAAATTTGGCAAAAAAGTAGTGCTTGGTTCAGAAAGCACCCTTTTTAAAATGGTGTAAATCCGTTCAGTAGTTAATGAGGAAAATCAAAAATAAAAGTTTCTGATATTTAGAGGCACGGAGGATCCGCGGACCCTCCCGACCACGAGCTTCATGCTAATTGGCTGTCAACACTCCAAACCAGGAAGTGTTGGCAGCCATCTTATGACTTTCGGTAGAACCGAGGCACAATAAAACAGAAAAACTAAGGCGCAAAACAAGAAAAGGGGGCAGGGTAGAAACACCCTGACCCCCTAGGCCTGCTCAGGGGGTCCCACAAGGACCCCCAGGGCCCAAAAAAGCATTTTTTTTAAAAAATAAATCGGCAAAATGCGCGCTGCAAAACAAAAAAAAACGAAGCGCGGACTCCCGCGCTTCGTTACTAATTAGCCCCCGGGTGGGCCAAGTCCCGGGGGCAGTGGAAAAAAAGGGTGGGGGGCCCCAATCCCCCCCACACTGCCCCGGGGACCGCCACCTCCCGGGGCTTGAATAATGAGTTGCGGGGGCACGCAGCCCCCACGCAGCCCCGGGACCGCCACCCCCGGGGCTTGTTTTTAAAGTTTGGGGGGCCTCTAAGGCCCCCCAAGCCCCGGGGACCGCCACCCCCGGGCTTTCATTATTTATAATAGCGGGGCACACTGCCCCCCGCAGCCCCGGGAGACCGCCACCCCCGGGGCTTCATTTAAAAAAAAACAATATACCTGTGTGGGGGGGCTCGAGCCCCCCCACACGCCCCGGGGACCGCCACCTCCCCGGGGCACTAATATTTAAATTTGGGGGTCCGTAACGGACCCCCGAGCCCCGGGGACCACCACCTCCTTTGCTTTGCAATTGATGGCCCTGGGGACCGCCACCCCCCAGGGCCGGCTCCTACAGTGTCCCAGGGTGCCCACCCCCGGGACACTGCTGTTTGCAATGACAGGGCGGGAGCCTCGCGGCTCCCGCCCTGTCACTGCAAACTGCTTTGCTTCATTGAAGCGAGAGCAGGGAAACCTGCTCTCGCTTCAATGAAGCTCAGCAGACAGCCTTTCCACACGGGG
Organism: Calotriton arnoldi; assembly: GCA_963921515.1. Lineage (NCBI taxonomy): Eukaryota > Metazoa > Chordata > Amphibia > Caudata > Salamandridae > Calotriton > Calotriton arnoldi. The sequence goes on from CAWUFW010004552.1 coordinate 1,463,195, forward strand.
AGCTGCATGTCAGCAGCTCCCCATGTGGAAAGCACATGCCGGCTCCCGCAGTACCGCAGGAGCCGGCGGGACCGTGGGGGGTTGGGGACGCCCCCACTGTCCCCAACAAGAGGCCAGGCCCCGGGGGATGGGGTCCCCGTGGCTGGAAGTGGCACGGGAGGGGGGCCACGCGGCCCCCCTCCCCTGAGTATTAAAAAAAATAAAAAAGGAGAGGCCAGGCCCCGGGGGATGGGGTCCCCAGGGCCATATTTGGCCCTGAGGAGAGAGGAGCCACGCGGCCCCCCCTCATAAAAAAAAAAAAAAAAAAGGATGGCCAGGCCCCGGGGATGGGGTCCGCGGGGCCAGAAGTGGCCCGGGAGGGGGCCACACGGCCCCCTCACCCAAAAAAAAAAAAATTTAAATAAAGGTGGGCCCCGGGTGTTGGGGTCCCCGGGGCCAATAGGAGGCCTTAGGAGGGGCCATGCAGCCCCCCTTCCTATAAAAAATAATATGTGTGGCCATGCCCCGGGGATGGGGTCCCCGGGGCGAGGTGGCTCCTGCAGTGTCCCCAGGGTGCCCACCCCGGGGACACTGCTGTTTGCAATGACAGGGCGAGAGCCTCGCGGCTCCCGCCCTGTCAGCTGCAAACTGCTTGCGGTCATTGAAGCGAGAGCAGGAGACCTGCTCTCGCTTCAATGAAGCAAGCAGATTGCTTCTCACACGGGGAGCTGCATGTCAGCAGCTCCCCATGTGGAAAAGCAATGCCGGCTCCCGCAGTACGCAGGGAGCCGGCGGGACCGTGGGGGGTTGGGGACGCCCCCACTGTCCCCAACAAGAGGCCAGGCCCCGGGGGATGGGGTCCCCGTGGCTGGAAGTGGCACGGGAGGGGGCCACGCGGCCCCCTCCCCTGAGTATTAAAAAAAAATAAAAAAATAAAAAAGGAGAGGCCAGGCCCCGGGGGATGGGGGACCCCGGGGCCATATTTGGCCTGAGAAGGGCCACGCGGCCCCCCTCACAAAAAAAAAAAAGGATGGCCAGGCCCGGGGGATGGGGTCCCCGGGGCCAGAAGTGGCCCGGGAGGGGGGCCACACGGCCCCCCTCCCCCCCAAAAAAAAATTTAAATAAAGGTGGGCCCCGGGTGTTGGGGTCCCCGGGGCCAATAGAGGCCTTAGGAGGGGGGCCATTGCCTCATCCTATAAAAATAATATGTGTGGCCATGCCCCGGGGATGGGGTCCCCGGGGCCGGAATTGGCCACGGGAGGGGGGCCCACGCAGCCCCCCTCCCATTAACATTTTTTTTTTTTTAAAAAGAGGAGCAGGCCCTGGGGGATGGGGTCCCCAGGGCACAAAAAAAGGCAAGAGGAGGGGGCCACACAGCCCCCTTCTTAAAAAAAAAAAAAAAAGTCCGGCCATCGCTGACTAGGCCCGCCCCCTCCCTGCAACACTCAGGAAACGCGCCCCCTGGCACGTTTAAAGTTGGGGAACTAATTTCCCTTGAATACTGGGGGTCCTAAGGGCCAACTAGCCCACCAGGTACCTCAGTATGCGCCAGGGAGCTGCGTTGCAGAGGAGTGTGTTCAGAGGCCACGCCTTCTTTACACCTCTCTGCAACGCAGCTCTGTGGCGCTACTGCAGGTACCTGGTGGGCTAGTTGAACCCCAGGGACCCTCAGATTCAAGGGGACTTTATCCCCCAGCCTGCAACGCGCCACGGGGCGCGTTTGCACAGTGGTGAAGGGAGGGGGCGGGACCTGAGGTGACATGTGTGCAAACACGCCCTGTGGCGTGTTTAAAGTTGAGGAATTAATTCCCCTTGAATACTGAGGGTCCCTGGGGGCCAACTAGTCCACCAGGTACCGCCAGTAAGCGCCACAGGGCTGCGTTGCAGAGAGGTGTAAAGAGGCGTGGCCTCAGACCACCTCTCTGCAACGCAGCCTGTGGCGCGACTGGAGGTACCTGGTGGGCTAGTTGGACCCCAGGGACCCTCAGGAATTAGGGTCTTAATCCCCCAACTTAAAACGCGCCAAGGGGCGCGTTTGCACAGTGGTGAAGGGAGGGGGCGGGGCCAGAGGTGACATGTGTGCAAACACGCCCTGTTTAGGGTAGTGCAGTGGTGTTTGGGTAGTGTAGGGGTTCGTGCTGGGGGTAGTTTTTAGGGTTTAGGGTAGTGCAGTGGTGTTTGTGTAGTGTAGGGGGTAGTGTTTTAGGGTTTAGGGTAGTGCAGTGGTGTTTGTGTTGTGTGAGGAGGTCGTGTGTTTAGGGTTTAGGGTAGTGCAGTGGTCTTTGGGTAGTGTAGGGAGTCGTGCAGGGGTAGTGTTTTAGGGTTTAGGGTAGTGCAGTGGTCTTTGGGTAGTGTAGGGGGTCGTGCGGGGGTAGTGTTTTAGGGTTTAGGGTAGTGCATTGGTGTTTGGGTAGTGTAGGGGGTCATGCGGGGGTAGTGTTTTAGGGTTTAGGGCAGTGCAGTGATGTTTGGTAGTGTAGGGGGTCGTGCTGGGGGGAGTATTTTAGGGTTTAGGGCAGTGCAGTGGTGTTCGCGTAGTGTATGGGGTCGTGCTGGGGGGAGTGTTTTAGGGTTTAGGGCAGTGCAGTGGTGTTCGGGTAGTGTAGGGGGTCGTGCTGGGGGAGTGTTTGAGGGTTTAGGGCAGTGCAGTCGTGTTCAGGTAGTGTAGGGGGTCGTGCTGGGGGAGTATTTTAGGGTTTAGGGTAGTGCAGTGGTGTTCGGGTAGTGTAGGGGGTCGTGCTGGGGGGAGTATTTTAGGGTTTAGGGTAGTGCAGTGGTATTCGGGTAGTGTAGGGGGTCGTGCTGGGGGTAGTGCTTTAGGGTATAGGGCAGTGCAGTGGTGTTCGGGCAGTGTACGGGGTCGTGCTGGGGGACGTGTTTTAGGGTTTAGGGCAGTGCAGTGGTGTTCGGGCAGTGTAGGGGGTCATGCTGGGGGTGTTGTTTCAGGGTTTAGGGCAGTGCAGTGGTGTTCGGGCAGTGTAGGGGGTCGTGCAGGGGGTGGTGTTTCAGGGTTTAGGGGAGTGGTGTTCGGGCAGTGTAGGGGGTCGTGCTGGGGGTGGTGTTTCAGGGTTTGGGGCAGTGCAGTGGTATTCAGGCAGTAAAGGGGGGTCGTGCTGGGGGTGGTGTTTCAGGGTTTTGGGCAGTGCAGTGGTGTTCGGACAGTGTAGGGGGTCGTGAGGGGGTGGTGTTTCATGGTTTAGGGCAGTGCAGTGGTTTTCGGGCAGTGTAGTGGGTTGTGCAGGGATGTGGTGTTTCAGGGTTTAGGGCAGTGCAGTGGTGTTCGGGCAGTGTAGGGGGTCGTGCTGGGGGTGGTGTTTCAGGGTTTAGGGTAGTGCAGTGGTGTTTGGGCAGTGTAGGGGGTGGTGTTTCAGGGTTTAGGGCAGTGCAGTGGTGTTTGGGCAGTGTAGGGGGTGGTGCAGGGTGTGGTGTTTCAGGGTTTAGGGCAGTGCAGTGGTGTTCGGGCAGTGTAGGGTGTGGTGCAGGGGGTGGTGTTTCAGGGTTTAGGGCAGTGCAGTGGTGTTCGGGCAGTGTAGGGGGTCGTGCTGGGGCTGGTGTTTCAGGGTTTAGGGCAGTGCAGTGGTGTTCGGGCAGTGTAGGGGGTCGTGCTGGGGCTGGTGTTTCAGGGTTTAGGGCAGTGCAGTGGTGTTCAGGCAGTGTAGGGGGTCGTGCTGGGGCTGGTGTTTCAGGGTTTAGGGCAGTGTAGGTGGTCGTGCTGGGGCTGGTGTTTCAGGGTTTAGGACAGTGCAGTGGTGTTCGGGCAGTGTAGGGGGTCATGCTGGGGCTGGTGTTTCAGGGTTTAGGGCAGTGTAGGGGGTCTTGCTGGGGCTGGTGTTTCAGAGTCTAGGGCAGTGCAGTGGTGTTCGGGCAGTGTAGGGGGTCTTGCTGGAGCTGGTGTTTCAGGGTTTAGGGCAGTGCAGTGGTGTTCGGGCAGTGTAGGGGGTCGTGCTGGGGGTGGTGTTTCAGGATTTAGGGCAGTGCAGTGGTGTTCGGGCAGTGTAGGGGTCGAGCTGGGGCTAGTGTTTCAGGGTTTAGGGCAGAGCAATGGTGTTCAGGCAGTGTAGGGGTTGTGCTGGAGGTGGTGTTTCAGGGTTTAGGGCAGTGCAGTGGTGTTCGGGCAGTGTAGGGGTCTTGCTGGGGGTGGTGTTTCAGGGTTTAGAGGCAGTGGTGTTCAGGCAGTGTAGGGGGTCTTGCTGGGGGTGATGTTTCAGGGTTTAGGGCAGTGCAGTGGTGTTCGGGCAGAGTAGGGGGTCTTGCTGGGGGTAGTGTTTCAGGGTTTAGGGCAGTGCAGTGGTGTTCGGGCAGTGCAGGGAGTCGTGCTGGGGGTGGTGTTTCAGGGTTTAGGGCAGTGCAGTGGTGTTCGGGCAGTGTAGGGGGTCGTGCTGGGGGTGGTGTTTCAGGGTTTAGGGCAGTGCAGTGGTGTTCCGGCAGTGTAGGGGGTCGTGCAGGGGGGTGGTGTTTCAGGGTTTAGTGCAGTGCAGTGGTGTTCGGGCAGTGTAGGGGGTCGAACTGGGGGTGGTGTTTCAGGGTTTAGGGCAGTGCAGTGGTGTTCGGGCAGTGTAGGGTGTCGTGCTGGGGGGTGGTGTTTCAGGGTTTAGGGCAGTGCAGTGGTGTTCGGGCAGTGTACGGGGTGGTGTTTCAGGGTTTAGGGCAGTGCAGTGGTGTTTGGGCAGTGTAGGGGGCCGTGCAGGGGGTGGTGTTTTAGGGTTGAGGGCTGTGCAGTGGTGTTCAGCCAGTGTAGGTGGTCTTACTGGGGGTGGTGTTTCAGGGTTTAGTGCAGTGGTGTTCGGGCAGTGTTGGGGGTCTTGCTGGGGGTGGTTTTTCAGGGTTTAGGGCAGTGCAGTCGTGTTCGGGCAGTGTAGGGGGTCTTGCTGGGGCTGGTGTTTCAGGGTTTAGGGCAGTGCAGTGGTGTTCGGGCAGTGTAGGGGGTCTTGCTGGGGCTAGTGTTTCAGGGTTTAGGGCAGTGCAGTGGTGTTCAGGCAGTGTAGGGGGTCGTGCTGGGGCTGGTGTTTGAGGGTTTAGGGCAGTGCAGTGGTGTTCGGGCAGTATAGGGGGTCGTGCTGGGGCTGGTGTTTCAGGGTTTAGGGCAGTGCAGTGGTTTTCGGGCAGTGTACGGGGGTCGTGCTGGGGGTGGTGTTTCAGGGTTTAGGGCAGTGCAGTGGTGTTCGGGCAGTGTAGGGGGTCTTGCTGGGGGTGGTGTTTCAGGGTTTAGGGCAGTGCAGTGGTGTTCGGGCAGTGTAGGGGGTCTTGCTGGGGGTGATGTTTCAGGGTTTAGGGGCAGTGCAGTGGTGTTCGGGCAGTGTAGGGGGTCTTGCTGGGGGTAGTGTTTCAGGGTTTAGGGCAGTGCAGTGGTGTTCGTGCAGTGTAGGGGGTCGTGCTGGGGGAGGTTTTTCGGGGTTTAGGGCAGTGCAGTAGTGTTCGGGCAGTGTAGGGGTCGTGCAGGGGGTGGTGTTTCAGGGTTTAGGGCAGTGCAGTGGTGTTCGGGCAGTGTAGGGACTCGTGCTGGGGGTGGTTTTTCAGGATTTAGGGCAGTGCAGTGGTGTTCGGGTAGTGTAGGGGGTCGTGCAGGGGGTGGTGTTTCAGGGTTTAGGGCAGTGCAGTGGTGTTCGGGCAGTGTAGGGGGTCGTGCTGGGGTGGGTTTCAGGGTTTAGGGCAGTGCAGTGGTGTTCGGGCAGTGTAGGGGGTCGTGCTGGGGGTGGTGTTTCAGGGTTTAGGGCAGTGGTGTTCGGGCAGTGTAGGAGGTCTTGCTGGGGGTGATGCTTCAGGGTTTAGGGCAGTGCAGTGGTGTTCGGGCAGTGTAGGGGGTCTTGCTGGGGGTAGTGTTTCAGGGTTTAGGGCAGTGCAGTGGTGTTCGGGCAGTGTAGGGGGTCGTGCTGGGGGTGGTGTTTCAGGGTTTAGGGCAGTGGTGTTCAGGCAGTGTGGGGGGTCGTGAAGGGGGTGGTGTTTCAGGGTTTAGGGCAGTGCAGTGGTGTTCGGGCAGTGTAGGGGGTCGTGCTGGGGGTGGTGTTTCAGGGTTTAGGGCAGTGCAGTGGTGTTCGGGCAGTGTAGGGGTCGTGCAGGGGCTGGTGTTTCAGGGTTTAGGGCAGTGCAGTGGTGTTCGGGCAGTGTAGGGGGTCGTGCTGGGGGTAGTGTTTTAGGGTTTAGGGTAGTGCAGTGGTGCTTGTGTAGTGTAGGGGGTCGTGCTGGGGGTAGTGTTTTAGGGTTTAGGGTAGTGCAGTGGTGTTTGTGTAGTGTAGGGGGTCGTGCTGGGGGTAGTGTTTTTGGATTTAGGGTAGTGCAGTGGTGTTTGTGTAGTGTAGGGGGTCGTGCTGGGGGTAGTGTTTTAGGGTTTAGGGTAGTGCAGTGGTGCTTGTGTAGTGTAGGGGGTCGTGCTGGGGGTAGTGTTTTAGGATTTAGGGTAGTGCAGTGGTGTTTGTGTAGTGTAGGGGGTCATGTTTAAGGGTAGTGCAGTGGTGTTTGGGTAGTGTAGGGGGTCGTGCTGGGGGTAGTGTTTTAGGATTTAGGTTAGTGCAGTGGTGTTTGGGTAGTGTAGGGGTCGTGCTGGGGGTAGTGTTTTAGGGTTTAGGGTAGTGCAGTGGTGTTTGTGTAGTGTAGGGGGTCATGCTGGGGGTAGTGTTTTAGGGTTTAGGATAGTGCAGTGGTGCTTGTGTGGTGTAGGGGGTCCTGCTGGGGGTAGTGTTTTAGGGTTTAGGGTAGTGCAGTGGTGTTTTTGTAGTGTAGGGGGTCATGTTTTAAGATGCAACGCTCCAATATCTGACCAGTCTGCACTACATAAAACTGCAAAAAAACTAAAAATAATAAGCGTTTTGCACACTTTTGTCATTGGGCTATATGTGGGCTACATCTCGGTAATATTTGTGCTACATTTGGGCTCTTTTTCTCTGGTGGCCATCTTGGAAGACTTCTTTGTTATGAAGTTTCCTAATTTCCTCATTTACTGCAGTCTCCTCAGTAGGAAATGCTTTCAGTTTTTTACTTTGATTCCATCAAGAAGGCATTCAGATGTGTCTCACATTTGCCATAAATTCAGAATGTTAGCACTCTAGTTGCTCATTAGATCACTGTAGTAAAGCTACTGCTCACCAGGGAGTTAACTGGAAGTCTGCTGCTGGTATTGAAAGTGATTGTTTCAGTCTGCATGTCAGAATGTTCTAATGAAATAGAAGAGGATTTGAGATCTCACTTAAAACATGCCCTAATTTTTCTTTCTGCAGCACTAACCATAATTTCTATTTCAAAATGAACCCCTCATTTTGTTCCTTTTTAAATTAAATGTTTTAAGTGTTACCGGTTTATTCCAATCAAGATGGCTTCAGGTGTGCCATACGTTTCTCATAAGTAAGCCTGTTAGCGCTCTAGTTGTTCTTTAGAACACTCTGGGAAGCTGCAGTAGAACACAAAGGCATCAACTGGCAGGCTGCTCCTGTTGAAATATAACAGGAAGATATTTGAGATCACACTTGAAACATGTCCTAATTTTTCTTTCTACAGCACTAACCATAATTTCTATGACAAAATGAACCCCATCATTTTGTTCCTTTTTAAATTAAATGTTTTAAGTGTTACCAGTTTATTCCAATCAAGATGGCTTCAGGTGTGCCATACTTTTGTCATAAGTAAGGCTGTTAGCACTCTAGTTGTTCTTTAGAACACTCTGGGAAGCTGCAGTAGAACACAAAGGAATCAACTGACAGTCTCTGCCCTTGTTGAATGTACATGTTTTACTGAGAATGTCAGACTTCATTCTCACATGACTGAGAAAGATAATGTGAATTTACAGAAAATATGCTCTCATTTTAGCTTCTGGAGCACCTTCCAAAACTCTATGGGACAAGCATGTGAAAATAGTTTTCTCTCAAACATGATTCATGATATCCCAGCAGAAGGTTTTTCACAGGGTAAAATCACCTTAGAACACACCACAATTCCTGAAATTAGTATGGTACCATCAACAAATGAATTCTAATGTAACTAAAGTCTGTTATCACCCTTTATAGTTCTCCTTTTGGTAACCCTCAAAATCTTTGATTCACTACAATGCATTTCAATGAGGTACTATCATGTATATTGTCCCAAGATGGCTGCCAGCAATTCCAGGATGAAGTGCTGACAGCCAATCAGATCTCACAAGGACATGTGTAGTTAGGCTCCGCCCAGATATATATGTGATTTTACTTTTGATTTTCTCAGGAACTACTGAACGGATTTACACCATTTAAGCAAAAGGCACGACACTGAACCAAGGGCTACCTATTTGCCAAATTTGGTGTAATTCCGTTCAGCAGTTCGGGCTGTAGCTGCGACTAAAGGTTCCTATGGAAAATTGCATGGGAAAACGCGTTTTGGGACCCCCTTTTTCTCGGCCCCCGCTTGACGAATCACCCCGAGACTTTCAGGATAGGAGCGGACCGGAGCGCCCCTACAAGTTTGAAAATTTCGCGAAGATTCGTCAACCGGCGCCAAAGTTATTTCAAATAGAATGTTGCGGATTTCCTATGGAAAATAGGTCCTAACTATAACTATCTACTGGCGACCGCCAGTAGATGATATATTATCTACTGGCGGTCGCCAGTAGATAGTTATAGTTAGGACCTATTTTCCATAGGAAATTCACAACATTCTATTTCCAATAACTTTGGCGCCGGTTGACGAATCTTCGCGAAATTTTCAAAGATTATCTACTGGCGGTCGCCAGTATATAGTTATAGTTAGGACCTATTTTCCATAGGAAATCCACAACATTCTATTTCCAATAACTTTGGCGCCGGTGCTATTTTGCCCCCGGGTGCGCCAAGTCCCGGGGGCATGCGGGGGTTTATTTATATTTTATGTGGGGGGCCTCTAAGGCCCCCAAGCCCAGGGACTGCCACCCCCGGGAGCTTTAAATGAAAAATGGTGCGGGAGGGCTCTCCGCCCTCCCGCAGCCCCGGGGACCGCCACCCCCGGGGCTTCTTTTTTTAAATATTAATAACCTGTGTGGGGGGGCTCAAGCCCCCCCACATGCCTCGGGGACCGCCACCTCCCCGGGTCACTAATTAAACAAATGTGGGGGTCCGTTTCGGAGCCCCGGGGACCACCACCTCCCCGGGGCTTTGTAGCTGTTGGGAGGGGGGCCGCGTGGCCCCCCTCCTGGAGCCCTTGATGGCCCTGGGGACCACCACCCCCCAGGGCCGGCTCCTGCAGTGTCCCGGGGTGCCTACCCCCGGGACACTGTAGTTTGCTATGACAGGAGGGAGCCTCGCGGCTCCCGTCCTGTCATAGCAAACTGCTTTGAATTTTTGTAAGAGAGAGCAGGAAACCTGCTCTCTCTTCCAAAATTCAAAGCAAGCTTTTCCATATGGGGAGCTGCATGTCAGCAGCTCCCCATGTGGAAAAGCAATGCCGGCTCCCGCAGGACGCGGAGAGCCGGCGGGACCGTGGGGGAGTTGGGGTCCCCCCACGGTCCCAAAGGATAGGGCCAGCCCCGGGGGATGGGGTCCCCGGGGCAAGTAGTGGCCGGCTTCGGGGGATGGGGTCCCCGGGGCCTAAGGAGGCCTGAGGAGGGGGGCAACGCAGCCCCCCTCCATGAAATTTTTTTTTTTTAAAAGGTGGCAATGACCCGGGGGATGGGGTCCCCGGGCCAAAATTGGCCACGGGAGTGGGGCCCACGCGGTCCCCTTCCCGTTACTTAAAAAAAAAAAAGGGGGGTCAGGCCCTGGGGGATGGGATCCCCAGGGCCCAAAATAATTAAAAAGAAGGGGGGCCACACAGCCCCCTTTAAAAAAAAAAATCCCCCCCAAAAAAATCCAGCATCGCGCCGGAGGCCACGCCCCCTCCTTGGCAGCACTCTGCAAATGCGCCCCCTGGCGCGTTTGCAAAGGGGGAACGAATTCCCCTTGAATACTGGGGGTCCCTGGGGGCCAACTAGCCCACCAGGAACCTCCAGTATGCGCCAGGGAGCTGGGTTGCAGAGAGGTGTTCTGAGGCCACACCCCTTTTACACCTCTCTGCAACGCAGCTCTGTGGCGCTTTAATGGAGGTAGCTGGTGGGCTAGTTGCACCCCAGGTTCCCTCAGGATTCAAGGGGAGGTAATCCCCGACTTAAAACACGCCACGGGCGCGTTTGCACAGTGGTGAAGGGAGGGGGCGGGGCTTGAGGTGACATGTGTGCAAACAGGGCCCGTGGCGCGTTTTAAGATGGGGAATTAAATCCTCTTCAATCCTGAGGGTCCCTGGGGGCCAACTAGCCCACCAAGGTACGTCCAGAAAGCGCCACAGAGCTGCGTTGCAGAGAGGTGTAAAAAGGGGCGTGGCTTCAGAACACCTCTCTGCAACGCAGCCCCCGGCGCATATTGGAGGTTCCTGGTGGGCTAGTTGGGCCCCAGGGACCCTCGGGATTGAAGAGGAATTAATTCTCCAACTTAAAACGCGCCACAGGGCGTGTTTGCAGACATGTCACCTCAGGCCCCACCCCTTCCTTCACCATTGTGCAAATATTCCTCTAAAATCAGCCGAACTACGAATTCCGATTTACTCACCTGTTATCAGGAGAGACCTCAGTGCTGCATCTTTGAGCCCAGTACTGATCCTGAAAAGTAATTTTATCCGTACTTACCAGTAACTTGAATTTCCTTCCATAGGCTAACATTGACTGGTTTCACTTGGAAATTCTTCTAAGTGTGGAGTTTTGGAACATTATAATATTCCTCTAAAATCAGCCGAACTACGAATTCCGATTTACTCACCTGTTATCAGGAGAGACCTCAGTGCTGCATCTTTGAGCCCAGTACTGATCCTGAAAAGTAATTTTAACCGTACTTACCAGTAACTTGAATTTCCTTCCATAGGATATCATTGCCTGCTTTTTGCTGAAAAAGTTTCTAAGTGTCGATTTTTGAAACATACAAATATTCCTCTAAAATCAGCAGAACTACGAATTCCGATTTACTCACCTGTTATCAGGAGAGACCTCAGTGCTGCATCTTTGAGCCCAGTACTGATCCTGAAAAGTAATTCTAACCGTACTTACCAGTAACTTGAATTTCCTTCCATAGGCTAACATTGACTGGTTTCACTTGGAAATTCTTCTAAGTGTGGAGTTTTGGAACTTTATAATATTCCTCTAAAATCAGCTGAACTACGAATTCCAATTTACTCACCTGTTATCAGGAGAGACCTCAGTGCTGCATCTTTGAGCCCAGTAAAGATCCTGAAAAGTAATTCTAACCGTACTTACCAGTAACGTTAATTTCCTTCCATAGGCTAACATTGACTGGTTTCACCTAGAAATTCTTCAAAGTGTGGAGTTTTGGAACTTTATAATATTCCTCTAAAATCAGCCGAACTACGAATTCCGATTTACTCACCTGTTATCAGGAGAGAACCCAGTGCTGCATCTTTTAGCCCAGCACTGACCCTGAAAAGTAATTCTAACCGTACTTACCAGTAACTTGTATTTCCTTCCATAGGAATCCATTGTCTGGTTTTCAGCAGAGAAGTTTCAAAGTGTCGATTTTCACAAACTACAAATATTCCTTAAAAATCGCCTGTATGACTTAAACGCATTCTTTCAACTGTTTACAGGAGATGCACCAGTGCTGGATCCAGGATCCACCACTGAGTAAGAAAAAGTAACGATAACACTACTTACCTGCTAAGTGAATTTCCCCCATAGGATAACATTGGTGATTCTATGTGAAAAAGTTTCTAAGTGTCAACTTTTAAAATACAATAATATTCCTTAAAAATCACTACTGTAACCAAAACGCTTTTACTCAACTGTTTACAGGAGATGTCCCAGGACTGAATCTAGGATCCAGTCCTGTGGTTAGAAAAAGTAATCCATAAAGTAACTAATTGCATTTAACTAGAAATTCTCATTGAGCTCAATGTTGCATTGTGTTTGAAATTGTGTTGCCCATTGCAACAACTGTAACTACTGTACTTAAAAGTCTATTGCCTATTTGCAAAGTATTTAAACTAAAGTAATTCATTCTGAGAAAGTATATTTTGTAATGTAATGTATAATGTAATTACAATGTAATTTAAAAAATAAAATATGTAAAAATAAATAGTTTAAAAAAATGTAGTAAATCAGTATCAAAAAAATAAATATAACAATTAATACATTTTAAAATTGTCATTTACAAAACCTTTGAAATTCACTGAAAAAAACCATAGGTTTCAGACATGTTATAGTTAGGAATTAGCATTTAAAAAACCTTTGAAATTCACTGAAAAAACCATAGGTTTCAGGCACGTTATAGTTAGAAATTTGCATTTAAAAAACCTTACAAATTCACTGAAAAAACCATAGGTTTTAGGGACAGTTATAGTTAGTTGGACTTTGCACTCGTACAAAACCCGTGAAATTCCCCCGTTATAGTTAGTTCAGCTAACTATAACTCGCCCCCCGCAATGCACTGCTGATGACGTCACATATTACATCACTCATGACATGGTCAGTGACATCACTGATGACATCACTGATGACATCTCAAATGACATCACTGATGACATCATCCACGTGATAATTTCATGCACCTCCTCACACCCTAATATAACCTTTGATACACCCACTCTAAATTACAGACTGCCATTTGCAAAACCATAGACACTCCAACACCAATAACTACATACCCACTCACTGATTCTTAGGTCTACACACACATCCACTCACTCACCCGTACAGTCACTCATACTTACGGTCACTCAGTACAGGACTATCATATGCACTCATACTCCTATATAGACACTCAAACACCGCCACTCATCCATAGAGGTACTCACACACCTAGTCAGTCATGCAAATAATTAAACACACTGCCATTTACTCACCTATACAGTTATACACACACCAGCTCACTTACTCATACAAATACTAGCACATTCTTACGCTCTTATACAATCACTGATACAAGCACACACTCATCCATACAGTCACTCTCACAATCACACACTCTCGCTTATAGCTATTTATATACTCCAACACACATATATACTGCCTTTCACATATGTAGTTACTCACACATGTACCACTGGGACATACATTCACTCACTAACACACTCTTACACACACTTACCCACCCATACAGTCTATCACAGATGCACTCTTGAAACCATCCACCCAGTGAATCACCCACTCACACATCTATGCACAGTGGCACACACCCCACCCACACAAACACTCAGGCACCCATACAGATACTCAGACAACCAATCAATAACTCATATAGACACTCATGTAGCTATTCACAAACCCATGCAGCCACTTACACAGCAACAGACAGACGGATACAGACATTCACCCAGTTTAGTCACTAACCCATGCATTCAGTAAGATACGTTTAATCACTCACTTATAGTTAGTCACGCACCTACTAAATCATCCATACAGACACTTATACACCCACTCATTCTTCAATACGCCTTTCCCTATATATATTAAAAATATTTAAACTTTACAGAAACACACAGTCACTGGATGATGTCATCAGTGATGTCATTTGAGATGTCATCAGTGATGTCATCAGTGATGTCACTGACCATGTCATGAGTGATGTAATATGTGACGTCATCAGCAGTGCATTGCGGGGCGCGAGTTATAGTTAGCTGAACTAACTATAACGGGGGAATTTCCACGGGTTTTGTACGAGTTCAATGTCCAACTAACTATAACTGTCCCTAAAACCTATGGTTTTTCAGTGAATTTGTAAGGTTTTTAAATGCTAATTTCTAACTATAACGTGCCTGAAACCTATGGTTTTTTCAGTGAATATATATATATATATTACCTACTGGCGGTCGCCAGTAGGTAGTTATAGTTAGGACCTAGTTTCCATTGGAAAAGCGTTTTTGATTTGCCAATATCTTTGGCGCCGTTTGACGAATCTTCGCGAAATGTTCAAAACTAATGGCCCGCTCAGGTCAGCTCCTGTCTTGAAAGTTTCGGGGTGATTCGTCAAGCGGGGGCCGAGAAAAAAGGGGGGTCCCAAAACGCGTTTTCCCCATGTTAATTTCCATAGGAAACTTTAGACAAGGCTACAGCCCGAACTGCTGAACGTAAGTACACCAAATTTGGCAAAAAGGTAGCTCTTGGTTTAGAAAGCGCCCTTTTTTTTAAATGGTGTAAATCCGTTGAGTAGTTTTTTAAATATTAAAGGAAAAATAAATATATATATCTGGGCGGAGCCTAACCACACATCTCATCGTGAGATCTGATTGGGACCAATATACATGATAGCACCCATTGAAATGCATTGTAGTGAATGGAAGGTTTTAAGGGTCACCAAAAGGAGAACGTATAAAGGGTGATAAGACTTTAGTTACATTATAAATCATTTGTTGATGGTACCATACTAATTTTAGGAATTGTGGTGTGTTCTAAGGTGATTTTACCCTGTGAAAAAGCCTTCTGCTGGGATATCATGAATCATGTTTGAGAGAAAACTATTTTCTCATACTTTTCCCATAGAGGTTTGGAAGGTGAACTAGCAGCTAAAATGAGAGCATACTTTCTGTAAATTCACATTATCTTTCTCAGTCATGTGGGAATGAAGTCTGACATTCTCAGTAAAACATGTACATCCAACAAGGGCAGAGACTGTCAGTTGATTCCTTTGTGTTCTACTGCAGCTTCCCAGAGTGTTCTAAAGAACAACTAGAGCGCTAACAGACTTACTTATGACAAACGTATAGCACACCTGAAGCCATCTTGATTGGAATAAAGTGGTAACACTTAAAACATTTACTTTAAAAAGGAACAAAATGAGGGGGTTCATTTTGCCATAGAAATTTTGATTAGTGCTGCAGAAAGAAAAATTAGGGCACATTTTGAGTGACTGCTCAAATCCTCTTCTATTTCATTAAAAAATTCTGACATGCAGACTGAAGCATGCACTTTCAATACCAGCAGCAGACTTCCCTGGTGAGCAGTAGCTTTACTACAGTTATCTAATGAGCAATTAGAGTGCTAACATTCTGAATTTATGGCAAATGTGTGACACATATGAATGCCTTCTTGATGGAATCAAAGTAAAAAACTGAAAGTATTTCCTACTGAGGAGACTGCAGTAAATGAGGAAATTAGGAAACTTCATAACAAATAAGTCTCCCAAGATGGCCACCAGAGACAAAAGAGCCCAAACGTAGCACAAATATCACCCAGATGTAGCCCACGTATAGCCCAATGACAGAAGTGTGCAAAACACTTTTTATTTTTTGTTTTTTTGCAGTTTTATATAGTGCAGACTGGTCAGGTATTGGAGTGCTTTACATGAGCATTGGTTACATCACACAAGGACAAATTCATTTTGGTTGTAGACATGGGGAGATTAAGTGATTTGACCAGAATCACAGAATGTCGAGCTGAAGCAGAAACTCCAACCTGGTTCCCCAGTTGCAAAGTCTGCAGCTCTGGAAGTAACACCACATCCTCTCCCCTAAGTGCAACATTTAATCAAGTGGTCAACTGGATAAAAAAACATAAAGATAACAAATAATTTAAAAGTGCTTTGTCGCTATTTGAAAACTCAGAAAATATGTCCTCATTTTAGTTTTTTAGAGCACTAACCATAATTTCGATGCAAATAAGACCCTCTCATTTCTGTAATTTCTAAAGGAAATGCTCTAGGTATTACAGTTTTGATTACATCAAGATGACGTCAGGCGTGCCACACTTTTGTAATAAATATAGAATTTTAGCAATCTAGTTGTTCATTAGGATACTGTTGAGAGGCAGAGGCCAGGGGCACAGACTCAGAAAATTGAAGGCAAGTAGGAGGGTGCAGAGGCAACAATTTGACCACACTGGGCAGGCAGGAAGGGCAGTGGCAGCACAACAGACTATGGAGGGCAGTGGAAAGGGGGGCAGGGGCAACAAACCAACAATGCAGGGCAGGCAAGAGAGGCTGTGGCAATATAATAGACCATTGTGGGCAGAAGGAAGAGGCAATGGTAGTACAACCATACATGCCAACAGACCCGATTCAGCCAGTAAACGCCCAATGTTTTTAAGCCCAAATGGGCTTTATTTGATCTGTCTCCTGTCTACAATCTCCTCTTTTTCAATGTAAATCAATGGGGAAAATCAATTCCCCAGTTTGTTTTTCAAAATCTCCCTCTTACCAAGTTCAAAATGTTAGCAAGTTTGGTACATTGGATCATGGAAGGCAGGAGGAATTGGGGTAGGGACATGGACTCGGATAACAGAGGACAGGAGGGACATGGACAGGTGCACCAAACTGACCTTACAGGGCAGGCATCAGGGTTTGCAGCAGCACAACACACCACACAGGGCATGCGGGACGGGAGTGCAGCACAACAATCCATGGAAAGCAATACGGAGGGGACAGGACCATGCAAATGGACAACAGAGAACAGAGGGAAAAGAGGCAATGGCAGCTAGCTGACCATAATGGACAGACAGGAGAGAAAGCTGCAGCATAACGGACCATAAAGGGCAGGAGGGAGGGATCAGGGTCATTACAATGGAACAGACAAGCCAGGAGGGAGGGAATAGGGGTCTGCACATGGAAAACAGAGGGCAGGGGGCAAGGGGGCAGGGCAGGAGCAGCAAGCTGACCATGGAGGTCAGGCAGGATGGGCACTAGAAGCAAGACACACCATGGAGAGCAACAGTGAGTCTATAATGGCATACACACAGACCATGGAGGAAAGGTGGGAGGGAGTCAGGGGCAGCTAGCTGACCACACAGGGAAGGTGGGAGGGGCCGTGGCAGCACAGAAGACTATGCATGGCAAGCGGGAGGGTTAGTGGCAGCACAATGGCCATGATGGGCAAGAAGGAGGGGCAGGGGCATGCACAAAGGACCATGGAAGATAGAAGGGAGGGGTAGGAGCTGGGCACAGACAAGAGAGTTCAGGGGAAGGGGCCTCACAACAGACCACGCGGGGCAGGCAGGAGGAGCAGTTGCAGCACAACAGACCAGGGAGGGCAGAAGGGTGTGGCAGTAAAATGGACCATGGAGGACAGGAGGAAGGGGATGGGGCATGGAACGTGGACAGACAGGGTGGAGGTGGCAGGCACAGGTTACAGTCATCTGACAATGCTAGGCAGGTTGGAGGGGAGTGGCAGCTCAACAGAACACTCAGAGTAGATAGGAGGGGCAGGTCCATGGAACATAGTGGGCAAAAAGGATGGAGCAGGGGCATGCACACAGACATCGGAGGGCAGGGGGAAGGAGAGTAGGGGCAGCAAGCTAAGCACAGAGGCTAAGCAGGAGGTCAATGATGGGGCATAGAATTGGGCAATGGAGGGCAGGAGGAGTGGACTGGGACATCATGCTAAATGGAGGGCAGTGGCAGCACATCAGACCATGCATGGCAGAAGGGAGGCGGCTAGTGCATGGATTCAGACAACAGAGGATAGGGAGGAGGTGGATGGGGCAGCAAGCTAACTGTTCAGAGAAGGCGGGAAGGCCAGTGGCAGAACAACGGCCACACAGGGCTGTAATGAGGGAGCAGGGGCATGGACTTGGACAATGGATGGCAAGGAGGAGGGGAGGCAGGAGCAGCAAGCTTGGGTGGGGGCAGGACAATGCCAGGCCAGGCCCTGCTTCCAACCCCCCACCATCCATTGTGATAGGCATCTTACTTAATGTTAAAAAAAACTAGAAATTCGCTGAAAAAAACAAAGATTACAAGCACGTTATAGTTAGACTCAGAATTCACTCGTACAAAACCAGTGAAATTCAGCAGTTATAGTTACCTGAGCTAACTATAACGTACGCCCCCACAATACACTGCTTATGACCTCAGACATTACATCATTCATGACATGGTCAGTGACATCACTCATGACATCACTCATGACATCACTCATGACATCTCAAATGAGCTGTGAATGGAATGGAACTATAATCGCTAGAACTTTATTTATGGATAGTGTGTGTATATTAACACCCCTTTTTTTCCCTTTCTTTCGTGTAAGAACCATTATAATACGCAACGTGCCCAGATCAATATGGTTGATAGCCTTTCACTTTAAAGTAATGTGTAGTCCATTATTTATGTTGATGTTTGCAATCCTAAATATGTTTATTATGAACAAGTCACGTCGACGAACATACAGGTACGGCGGTCACGGGGCAAGATATGCTGAAATGACATTGTGTGCATATTAACACTTGTTTTCTTTTCTTTATTGTATCAATTCCTGAATTTTCACATCGTGACCAGGCCTATATGGCCGCCAGCTTTTTGGATTAAAGTAATATGTAGTCCTTTGTTAATGTTGGCAACTGGAGGCATTTGTACATTTAAATAAGGAAGCTACAAAGACGTCTTGTATCGTTATCAAGGTTCGGACGAGCCGAAATGCGTGGATCGCATCCTTTGCAGATTAAATACTTCCAAACAACAACCTGAGTGCTGATTCCTTCCTTGTAAGAGTGAGAGGAGATTGAATGCATATATATAAAATTCACTGAAAAAACCACAGGTTTCAGGGACGTTATAATTAGTTGGACATTTCACTCGTACAAAACCAGAGAAATTCGGCCGTTATAGTTAGTTAAGCTAACTATAACTCGCGCCCCCGCAATGCACTGCTGATGACATCACATATTACATCATTCATGACATGGTCAGTGACATCACTGATGACATCACTGATGACATCTCAAATGACACCACTGATGACATCACTGATGACATCATCCATGTGATAATCTGCTGCACCTCCTCACACCCTAATATAACCTTTGATACACCCACTCTAAAATACAGACTACCATTTTTGAAACCATAGACACACCAATAGCAGTTACTACATACCAACTCACAGATTCCTAGGTCTACACACACATCCACTCATTCACCCATACAGTCACTCATACATGCAGTCACTCACCAATACAGCACTATCATTTGCACTCATACACCTATACAGACACTACACACCGTCACTCACCCATAGAGTTACTCACACACCTAGTCAGTCATGCAAAGAATCAATCACACTCCCATTTACTCACCTATACAGTTATACACACACCACCTCACTTATTCATACAGATACTAACACATTCTTACGCTCTTATACAATCACTGATACAAGCACACACTCATCCATAAAGCCACTCTCACAATCATTCATTCTCACATATAGTCATTTATATACTCCAACACTCACATATACTGCCTTTCACATATGTAGATACTCACACATGTACCACTGAGACATCCTTTCACTCACCAACACACCCATACACACACTCAACCACCCATACAGCCCTTCCCAGATGTACTCTTGAACCCATACACCCAGTGAATCACCCACTCACACATCTATGCACAGTCACACACCCCCCACCCACCCACACAGACACTCAGGCACCCATACAGATACTCAGACAACCAATCAATAACCCATATAGACACTCATGTAGCTACTCACCAACCCATGCAGCTGCTTACACACCAACTGACAGACTGATACAGACATTCACACAGTTTAGTCACTAACCCATGCATTCAGTAAGACACGTTTAATCACTCACTTATACAGTCAGTCACGCACCTACTAAATCATCCATTCAGACACTTATACACCCACTCATTCTTCAATACACCTTGGCATATATATAAATATAAAACATATTTAAACTTTACAGAAACACACAGTCACTGGATGATGTCATCAGTGATGTCATCAGTGATGTCATTTGAGATGTCATCAGTGATGTCACTGACTATGTCATGAATGATGTAATATGTGACGTCATCAGCAGTGCATTACGGGCGCGAGTTATAGTTAGCTTAACTAACTATAACAGCCGAATTTCTCTGGTTTTGTACGAGTGAAATGTCCAACTAACTATAACGGCCCTGAAACCTGTGGTTTTTTCAGTGAATTTCTAAGGTTTTTTAAATGCTAATTTCTAACTATAACGTCCCTGAAACCTGTGGTTTTTTCAGTGAATACATATATATATGCCAAGACTATATTTTATCCCAAAAATCCACAAAAAAACAATACCCATTCCGGGCAGGCCCATTATATCGGCCATCAACAGTGTGAGGGAGAAAATAACACAGTATGTAGACTTTTTTTTGCAAGACTATGTAAAACAACTGCCAAGCTATGTAAAAGATACTGGTGACTTCCTTAAAAAAGTACAAGCCATTAAATGGTCGGATGATTTGTTGTTCATTACTTTGGACATCGAATCATTATACACCAGCATTGAGCACACTACTGGGTTAAATGCAGTAAAACATTTTCTTGATTCTAGGCCTATAGATTGTTACAATCATAATAAGATGCTTTTAAGTCTAGTCTCATGGTGTTTGCATAATAACTATTTTACATTTGGGAACAACATCTTTTTGCAAAAAAGAGGAGTGGCTATGGGGGCTTGCTTCTCCCCCAGCTACGCATGCTTGCATGTGGGTTGGTGGGAGGAGCAGGTCCTCAAAAGCACGCATGGCATTGAATACAATAATCATGTTTTATACTGGTTAAGATACATCGATGATGTTTTTATTGTATGGCGAGGTGATGAAAAAAGTGCCACTGATTTTATCCATCATATTAATAACAATACTGCTAATCTTAGGTTTACCTCACAAATTAGCAAGAACTGCATTGAATTCCTGGATGTAAGAATTTACATAAAAGAGGGGCAAATAGCGACTACGCTATATAGGAAAGCCACTGCTGGGAACCTGACACTTCATGCCAGCAGGGCACACCCCAAACACCTCATAAGGAATATTCCTTTCGGAGAATTATTACGTTTAAAAAGGATATGCAGTACAGAAGATGATCTTAAAAGATGTACAGAAGAGGCACTTTGTAGATTCAGGAAAAGAGGGTATAGCGAAGGCATCCTGAATGAGGCAGTAAGGAAAATGAGTGAGAGAACTAGGGAATCCTTGTTTGCCACCAATATGGATAAGGAAACACCTAATGAAGTTAGCGATGCTCCCAGATTAATAACCACCTACAGTAAACAAGAGAGGAAGATTCGGTCTATTATTAGACGTAATTGGCCCATTGTCCTCACTGATGGTGTATTGTCTCCCAGACTACCGACACAACCTGTCGTCACTTACAGAAAAGGTCCCTCCATGCGCACACAAGTTGTTAAAACCAGTCCTGAGTTGTCTACAGCCAAAATGTGGCTACAACCAAAGCAAGGATTTTCAAAATGTTCCACTTGCAGAGCGTGCAAGTTTGGGGAAAATACCACGCACTACTGTACCCCATTCAGCCCTGATAGAATTGCGATTCAGGGGAGTTTCAATTGCAGGACTGAGTTTGCAATCTACATTCTGACATGCACCTGTGGCTCAAGATATGTGGGTAGCACCAAGCTGCAGGTGCATGTCAGACTCTTGCAGCACTTGCGAGCCATCGTGAACAATGATTCGACTTATCCGGTGGCTCGCCATTTCAAGCAAGAACATAATAACAATCTTAATTGCTTGAGATACTTTGTAGTGGCGGCCATTCCTAAACTTCGTAGAGGGGGAGACAGAGAAAAAATGCTAAGGCAGATGGAGTCCAAAATGATTTTAGAGTTGGACAGCAAGTTTCCATATGGCCTCAACAATACGGAGGACTTGCATCATTTTCTATAAATAGTCAATTGAGTAGGACAAAGCAAGCAGAGTTCACCCCAGTGATTAGTACCTGAGATCCCTTTGATGATGTTGTATATTAGATTTTTCTAAATATTAGGTAGTTCCCGCTGCGGCCTCTCCAATTTTATAGGCTCGCATTATGCACATTTTCTTTTTTTGATATTTAATATTTTATTGATGGTATTTTTGGAACTTTAGCACTTGCAATTTATTAGTCTAATATTGATTAAGGGTAGCACTTGAGCACATAGCACTTTAATGTATTCCGCGATGTTTGCACTATGCCAATAATTGAAAACTACATCAATATATAAGTGAAGTTCGATTGAGTATGGATTATCCAAACAATTTCTGCACTTATGCAGTGATAATACTATCTGAAGTTAGAATATACATAGCATATTATTTGTATTTGTTAAAAATTTACTTCATGTCATGCGATGGTTTGCACATGGTTATCTGGCATTTGGCTCATATAATAACCAGTGAGCTATCTGTTAGGTATTTAGTAAGAAAAGGATAAGCAGAATTTCTTTACTAAGATAAGCATTTGCATGCAAGATTTTTGCCATAAAGAATATAAATTTTTATGGTTTTATCTTTGTTGACTAACATGCTTTTTAACCATCAAATCTAGGGGTTTATTGCATTTAAACTACAAAGATCATTAAGATGCATTTACAATGTTTTTTTTGTTTTTTTAAATGAATTTATAGAAACTGTCTTTTCCTCCATTTTATCTCATGTATATAACATTATTTATTATCATGTTGTAACAATGTGCATTTTAAACCATTTACGGTGATGTATTTGAACGATTTGGGTACAAAGAGCTATAATGATATTGATAAGAAAACAGACTCAACCATATGCGGAGCAATGTGGTAGTGTTTTTACTATATTTATTATGTGTGTTCTATCACGTGGTTTCAACACAAAGCATACAAAAAAAGATGGCGAACTGCATTCTCCGATATGTGATCAAGGGCAAGTGGTGCCCGAAACGCGTCATTTGACGAGTAATAAAATTTAACGCCTACATTTCCGGTGGTTCGTGGATTCTCTGTTTCGTTGAAACGACAGTGCTGAAGTACGGAGAATCTTTGTGGTCTTTTATATATATATATATTCACTGAAAAAACCATAGGTTTTACAGACGTTATAGTTAGAAATTAGCATTTAAAAAACCTTTGAAATTCACTGAAAAAACCATAGGTTTCAGGGACGTTATAGTTAGCTGGACATTTCACTCGTACAAAACCATAGAAATTCCACCGTTACAGTTAGTTCAGCTAACTATAACTTGCACACCCGCAATGCACTGCTCATGACGTCACATATTACATCATTCATGACATGGTCAGTGACATCACTGATGACATCACTGATGACATCTCAAATGACATCACTGATGACATCACTGATGACATCATCCACGTGAAAAACTGATGCATCTTCTCACACTCTAATATAACCTTTAATACACCCACTGTAAAATACAGACAATCATTTTCAAAACCGTTAACACACCAATACCAGTTACTACATACGCACTCACTGATTGCTAGGTCTACACACACATCTACTCATTCATCCATACAATCACTCATACATGCAGTCACTCATAAATACAACACTATCAAATGCACTCATACACCTATACAGACAATCACACAACGCCACTCATCCATGCAGTTACTCACACACCTACTTAGTCATGCAAAGAATCTATCACAGTCCCATTTACTCACCTATACAATTATACACACACCACCTCACTTATTCATACAGATACTAACGCATACTTACTCTAGTATATAATCAGTGATACAAGTACAGACTCATCTATACAGCCAGTCTCAAAATCACCGACTATCATGTAGAGTCCTTTATATACTTCAACTCTCACATACACTGCCTTTTACATATGTAGTTACTTGGACATGTACCACTGAGACATCCATTCACTCACCAACACACCGATACACACACTCACACACCCATACACGTATTTCCACATGCACTGTTGAACCCATACATCCAGTGAATCAACTACTCACACATCTATGCACAGAGTCACACACCTCAGACCCACCCACACACACTCAATCTCCCCCAAAAAATACTCAAACAACCAATCAATAACCTATATAGACACTCATATAGCTACTGACCAACCCATGCAGCAGCTTGCACAACAACAGACAGACTGATACAGACATTCACACAGTTTAGTCACTAACCCATGCATTCAGTAAGACACATGTAATCACTCACTTATACAGTCAGTCACCCTCCTACTAAATCCTCCATCCAGACACTTATACACCCACTCATTCTTCAATACACCTAGGAATATATATAAAACATATTTAAAAATTACAGAAACACACAGTCACGGGATGATGTTATCAGTGATGTCATCAGTGATGTCATTTGAGATGTCATCAGTGATGTCATCAGTGATCTCACTGACCATGTCATGAATGATGTAATATGTGACGTCATGAGCAGTGCATTACGTGGTGCGCAAGTTATAGTTAGCTGAACTAACTATAACGGTGGAATTTCTATGGTTTTGTACAAGTGAAATGTTCAGCTAACTATAACGTCCATGAAACCTATGGTTTTTTCAGTGAATTTCAAAGGTTTTTTAAATGCTACTTTCTAACTATAACGTGCCTGAAACCTATGGTTTTTTAAGTGAATTTCAATGGTTTTTTAAATGCTAATTTGTAACTACAATGTCCCTGAAACCTATATTGTTTTTAAGTAAATTTTAAAAAGACGTGCATACTTTTTGTAGTGAAAAACTAACTGTAACAGTAGTCTGTTATAAGTTATAATTTAACAATGTTTAAAACTTAATTAGCACTAATTAACATATAAGTGTGGAAAAAGTGTGACGCAGCAGCTATGATACCTGACTTAGAACAACAGCGTTCACAGTTCGATTCCCGGCTCTGGGGGCACGTTAGCCCACCACTATGTCACTGTGGGCAATACCTTGCTTAATCTTCCCGACGCCCCGAGCGCCGGGACACCTCTCTGGAGGTAGCTGTACGCTTTACAAATGCTGGCATTTTTTTTACTTTGAAACCATAGTGATGAGAAATATTAGACGTATTTTTTTTTTCTATTCTGAACGATATTTTTTTTTATGTCTTCTATTTAGAATTACGGCAATTAATAGATGTTTGTAGTCATGAGAATGGAAATGACACGGTTTGCCGGGTAACAGTTTTTAAGCTCTCCAACGTATGTACATATTAAGCACCTTATACTTGTTAGGATCGAATTCGAAACCTTTACAGCTTCACATTTTGTAACTTTTCCCAACACGTGCACAAGTTAAACAGTGAAAACGTGAGCACGTGTCAACTGTAAAACGTGACATCTAAATGGTTGGACCCGCATCTTCCTTCCATAGACTACTCAATAACCAAAAAGTATATAAACCACACCCGTTCTTTGATTAGTTTCGTTTATGCGACTTATTTACGCGTGTCCATTCTGCGATGCACGTTCCCTTTTCTAGCGTCGGATTCTTGTTTTGCGGCAACAAAACATATTCCAGAGTTGTAAGTTGTTTGATTATGGCATAGTAGATATTTATAATACGTAGCTATTTGTTAATATTTATACATTTGTATTTAGAAAAAAGTGTTATTGGTTGTTTTTGCCATTTATATGTAACGTTAGCAGCTTGTTTTCAGAAACAGACAGAATACAGCAAACATTGTTCCTTTCCTGGCTCCTTTGAGATCATATAGTGTGACTTTGTATATTATAATATTGACACTGTACTTGACCTCAGAGGTGTTGGTGACCCGTCGGCGCGAAGACTAAAGATTTATATGTAACGTGAGCAGCTTCTGGTTGTTACTCTGTTTCCCCCTTGGGATCATATAGTGTGATTATGTATATTATAATAACCACCCATTATGATCTCAGAGAAGTTTATGACCCGTTGGCGCGAAGACTAAAGATTTATATGTAACGTCAGCAGCTTCTGGTTCTTACTCTGTTTCCCCTTGGGATCATATACTGTAAATATGTATATTAAAATATTAACAGTCATTGTGATCTCAGAGGAGTTTATGACCCGTCGGCGCGAAGACTAAAGATTTATATGTAACGTCAGCAACTTCTGGCTCTTACTCTGTTCCCCCTTGGGATCATATACTGTGAATATGTATATTAAAATATTCACAGTCATTATGATCTCAGAGGAGTTTATGACCCGTCAGCGCAAAGATGAAAGATTTCGAAGTCCCTGATAAAAGAAGCTCTGAACATATTCACCGCTGGAAAGTATTTCGTTATTGATCTTGTTTTGTGTTCATGACTTTATTTTCCTTTTCCTTTTTGTGTGGCATCAGTGTCACTCTCATATTGTAGTAGAGTGTCATATTTTCACACAACAGGAATTGGAGATTTGTCGCCGCCAGGAGTAAACCATCTGAAATACAGCTTACTGACCTTTATAACTTACTTGATCAGATATTTTTACAGTGAGAATATTTTTCGAAATTGCAGTTTAAAAAAAGATTGTTTGCATAGACACTTTCTTACTGAATGCCTTTGATAAACCTTACATTTTTTAATGATTTTTTGGTATTTCTCTTTTTCTCTGTTGTGGTTCCTAATCTTGTTCTCTGTATAGAATTGATAGGAATAGTAGTGTATATATTACTACTATCCTATATGTTCTTAAAGGAGTCCGTGATCTGTTAGCGGAGCAATGAGCGACCTCTAAGCACTACGACTGAACTTTCCAAAGTTCCACATAATAGAAATTGTAAAAAATGATGAAGCGTACATTTCTATGTAATATAACGTCATTTGTGTTTAACAGGTTTTTACTTGTTATTGTTCTTGTGACCTGAGATGATGTAGTGCGGGAGTGTTTCTTGTAGCACTTCTTTTCTACTTTATCTAAAAGTAACTCATGCCCTCTTATATTATCAAGAATACGGGACAACACTTTACAAAGTAGAGCAGAAAAAAAAGGGAGGGTGTGGCCACGCTTAAGGGATATTTTATCAATTGCGTTTTTATTTGTCACCTCTTTGATATATACAGCTTCAGTTTTCGAAGTTTATTTGTAATTGCTTAATAAAAACTGTTTCAAACCTAGACTGAAATTTTTGCTGCGCAACCACACCTCCCCGTCTGAAAAGTAAACACCACATTCTAAGTAAATAGTGCTACTGGGAAGTATCCCACCCGCAAACTTAATAAAAAGAAGACCGCAACACACTCTGTTATTTTCCCGCCGTGATTTGTACACCCCACGCCAATTATATAAATGGCCCTTAAAATATATAAAAAACAATTTTTACCTTCACAATCCCTGTTCACCACCTTGTGACCACTTTACAGAGTTAATAGTGTTCCTACCCTCCCCGCTACTACTTTGTTTTCCCGTACTCCATTGAAGTGCGTCACAAAACGCTTCACAACAGTGAAACCTTCCCAACCAATAATGAGCAAACTTGTACTCGGAACACTTTAGCCAATAAAATGTCCATGGTGTTCCGCAGAGGGGGAGGGAATCGCTGCCAACACTTCTACTTTTAATGCTTCACAGCCAATGAACATTAAGCTTGGGAAGGTCCTGCTTGGAACACATTACCCAATCAGATGTCCCTGATGCTCCGCGGAGGGGGAGGGAATGGCTGGCAACACTTCTACTTTAAATGGTTTACAGCCAATGAACATTAAGCTTGGGAAGGTCCTGCTTGGAACACGTCAACCAATCAGATGTCCCTGCTGCTCCACGGACGGGGACGAAATGGCTGGCAACACTTCTACTTTCAATGGTTCGCAGCCAATGAACATTAACCTCAGGAAGGTCCTGCTTGGAACATGTGAGCCAAACAGATGTCCTTGCTACTCCATGCAGGGGGAGGGAATGGCTGGCAACACTTTTACTTTTAATGGTTCGCAGCCAATGAACATTGAGCTCGTTGTTGGAACACCTCAGCCAATTAAACTTTAATTTTGTTCACTGTCCGTGATAAAAGTGAACACTGCATTATAAGTAAAGATTACTGCGCATTATATTAAAGGAAGGTAAAGGAAGGCTGCAATATGGCGCATTGTTATTTTCCCGATATGATTTCCACAGCCTACTGAACATTGCCGCAATACCGCGCATCGTTGTTTTGCGGACGTGATTTCCACAGCCTACGCAACATTCACACTACCTGTGTGTGCACCCTACACACTGCTTGCCGCAATACGGTGCATTGTTTTCCCGACGGGATTTCCAGAGCCTACGCAACCTTGCCGCTATACCGCGCACCGTTGTTCTGCGGACGTGATTTCCACGGCCTACGCAACATTCAAACTCCCTGCCTCTGCACCGTACAGACTGCTTAAACTAAGACCACAGTGTTCCTACTATACCCTCTTATACAAGTATTCTCTTATTTTTCCCCCTACGCCTTTCAACTCAGTCACAAAATGGCTGCCAAAACTTCCTAGTTTCAACAGTTCGCAGCCAATGAGCCGCACGCTCGTGCTCGTAACGCCTCAGCCAATCAGATATCAGAATTCTCAAATATCGATATCTGTAAATTTTGATATTTCTCTAAAACTACTGAACGGACTTACCCCATTTAAACAAAAGCATGCTTTCTGGACCAAGACCTTTCTCCCTGCCAAATTTGACGTAATTCCGTTCAGCAGTTTGACCTGTAGCCTTGTCTAAAGTTTCCTATGGAAATTGCATGGAGTAAACACGTTTTGGGACCCCCCTTTTTTCTCAGCCCCCCCTTGACGAATCACCCCCAAACTTTCAACATAGGAGCTGATCTGAAAAGAGAAGTTTTTGGGAAAATTTCGTAAACATTCGTCAAACGACGCCAAAGTTATAAGCAAATCAAAAACGCTTTTCCTATGGAAACGTGGTCCTAACTATAACTATCTACTGGCGACCGCCAGTAGATAATATATAAATATATATATATATATATATACATACAATCAGGGAAATTATAAGCGCGCTACTCATCCGTGAGGGTCTCAAGGCGCTGGGGGGGGGGCAGTTTCGGTCAGTCGAAGAGCCAGGTCTTGAGGGTCTTCCTGAAGATGTGCAGGGTGAGGGCGCGTCTGATGTTAATCAGCAGCCCGTTCCAGGTCTTGACCACGATGTAAGAGAAGGTTCTTCCACCCGTTCTTGCTCTGCGGATGCGCGGGGGTTCGGCGAGGACGAGGTCGGCGGATCAGAGGTTCCTCTTGGGTACGTGGAAGGAGATTCTATCATTGAGGTATTGGGGTCCGGTGTTGTGGAGGCATTTGTAGGCGTGGGTGAGTATCTTGAAGGTTACTCTTTTCTCGACGGGGAGCCAGTGGGGTTGCACAGGTGCTGGGTGATGTGTTCGTGCCGGGGGATGCCGAGGACGAGTCTGGCTGCAGTGTTCTGGATGGTCTGGAGTTTGCGGAGCAGAGACTTGTTGATCCCGGCGTAGAGGGAGTTTCCGTAGTCCAGTCTGCTGGTTATGAGTGCGTGGGTGACGGTTTTCCTTGATTCGGGGGGATCCATTTGAAGGCCTTTCGGAGGATGTGGAGGGTGTTTAAGCAGGTGGAGGCGACGGTGTTGACCTGTCGGGTCATGGAGAGGGAGGAGTCGAGTACGATGCCGAGGTTTCGGGCGTGGTCCGTGGGGTTGGAGGGGGCTGCCGAGGGCGGTGGGCCACCAGGAGTTGTCCCATGCAGAGGGGGGGGGTCTGAGGACAAGGACCTCTGTCTTCTCAGAGTTGAGCTTCAGGCAGCTGCTGCTCATCCAGGATGTGACGTTTTTCATTCCTTCCTGGAAGTTGAGTCTGGTGGTGATGGGGTCCTTGGTGAGGATGAGCTGTGTGTCGTCGGCGTAGGATACTATGCTGAGTCCGTGCTGTCTGACGATGGCGGCGAGGGGGGCCATGTAGATGATGAAGAGCGTGGGGCTGTGTGACGATCCTTGGGGTACTCCGCAGTTGATTTCCGTGGGTTCGGAGAGGAAGGGTGGAAGTCTGATTCTTTGGGTTCTGCCGGCGAGGAATGAGTGAAGCCAGTCGAGAGCAGTCCCCTGTATGCCGGCTACGTGGAGTCTGGCGGTGAGTGTGCGGTGGGAGACGGTGTCGAAGGCTGCAGAGAGGTCGAGTAGGATCAGGGCTGCGGTGTGTCCTTGGTCGAGGAGGGTGCGGATGTTGTCTGTGGCGGCAAGTAGGGCGGTCTCGGTGCTGTGGTTGCTGCGGAATCCGGATTGGGGCGGTCGAGGATGGAGTTTTCTTCTATGAATTTCGTTATTTGGACGTTGACGGTCTTCTCTGTAACTTTGGCAACGAAGGGGAGGAGGGAGATGGGTTGGTAGCTCTTGAGGTCCGTGGGGTCTGCTGAGGGCTTCTTGAGTAGGGGTCTGACTTCTGCACGTTTCCAGTCATCGGGAAAGATGCCAGTTCAAAGGTGGTGTTGATGGTGCTTCGTAGTTCTGGAGCGATGGCTGCGGCGGCTCTGTGGAAGATGTGCGGGGGCAAGGGTCCGTGGGGGCTCCTGAGTGGATGCCTTTCATGGTTGTTGCGGAGTCTTCGGTGGTGAGACTGGGGTCCAGGAGAAGATGGTGGGTTGGCTGTTGTTGTTGGAGGATGGAGTGGTTTCAGAGTCGTTGTCGTTGAAGTTGTCGTAGAGGCTCTTGATCTTCAGATGGAAGTAGGAGCCAAGCTTGTTGCAGAGGTCCTGGGAGGGGGTGATGTCCGTGGTTTCGCTGGGGGGTTTGGTGAATTCCTGGATGACGCTGAAGAGTTCCTTGGAGTTGCTGGCGTTGGCCAGGATCTTGTCCTGGATGAAGGTCCTTTTGGTGGATCTGATGCGTTGGTTGTATTCTGTCATGGTGTTCTTGTGGGTGGTCTGGTCTTCTGAGGATTTGCTGTTTCTCCAGTTCTTCTCGAGACGTCTGCAGGTGCGTCTGGATTCTTGGAGGTCGGCGGTGAACCAGGCGGCCTTCCTGGTGCGCTGTCTGTCGGGTTTACGTAGGGGTGCGAGCTCGTCTGCGCAGTTGGAGATCCATCTGTGGAGTTCTTTGTCTGCAAGGTTGGCGTCGGTCGAGGTGGCGAGGGCGTCGCGGTTGAAGGTGGAGTTGACCTGCTCCTTGTGATTTTGCTCCAGTTTCTACGTGGGGGCGGGGTGCAGGTTTGGGTGCCGTGGGTTTGGCGACATGGAAGTGTACGCAGTGGTGGTCCGTCCATGGGGGTTGCATGGTGTGGCTGAAGTGGATGTTGTTACCTCCTACGAAGATAGGGTCGAGGGTGTGTCCTGCCTTGTGGGTGGGGGTGGCGACGAGTTGCTTCAGGAGGGTGGCAGAGTTGGGGTCGTTGAGGTTGTCGAGGTGGAAGTTGCGGTCTCCAATGAGTATGTAGTCCATGGAGGCGATGGCGTGGGGTGCGATGAGGTCGGCGATGCTGGTGGTGAACGGGCAGAAAAAAGGCAACAATACAGAGAATGGCACAATAAAGGCAACAATAGCAACTAAAAATACAGGGCAGAAAAATGGTCACAACACAATCTGGGCACAACACAATCCAGACTATGGCTCGAACACCTACCTACACCGAGCACTGCACAGGGCAGCGGCACAGCAGCGGAGCTGCAGAGGAAGAGAGCAGTCTCTGGCCATATATATATGGCAGTTGGCACTAGGTAGTTATAGTTAGGTCTGTTTTTCCATAGAGCGTTTTTTGGTTTGCTAATAACTTTGATGAATCTTCATGAAGCATTGCAAAAAAAAGTTCATCCACCTCAGCTCCTTCCTGGAAAGTGTCAGAGTGATCCGTCAAGCAGTGGCCGAGATCAAAGGGGGTCTCAAAACATAAAATCCCCATGCATTTCCCAAGACTTCTTTAAGCCAGGTTTTAGCTGAAATTACTGAACAGAATTACACCAAATTCGACAGGAAGCTAGATCTTTAAGGTCCGCAAATTGTACTTTTTGTGATTGGGTGTAATTCCATACTGAAGTTTTTGAGATATTAAGGGTCAAAAAAGTTTTAATATTTTGGCAGTTGGGCACACGAGAGGCCAGCGAGCCTCGAGCGAGAGCACAAAATCAAAAATGGAACCCTGTGATTAGTCCAGAGGCCCATTTTTCCCATGAGCCTTCACACAAGTGCTCTGATTGGCTGGCTGTTGAAATGTTAGAAATGAAATGGCAGCCAATACTGTTTACTGTGAAATATTAGCGGTGTTGTGGAAATGAAATAAGGGGGCAGCAGAAAGGCATGCTGTCCTCCCTAGATTTAGAGAGGAGGGGTCAAAGGCAAAGCTACGGTGAAGAAAATAAATGTACATTGTTTTTAAGTATTTTTTACAATCTTGTGGGACACCCGCAGGATTGCGATTAGTAAAAAGGAGTAGATGAGTTCTCAATACACTCCATTAGTAGGAATGTATATTGTGTTTTTTTATTTAGAGGAAGTGTGTAACAGATAAGTACTGTGATGATTAGAAGGTTAAATCTTTTTTTTTTTAAATGTTACGATCTCACAAGATTCTCGCGGGATTGTGAAAAGTAGGAAGGAGTAGGTAATGTTTGAATACACTATGCTATGCACACTTGTTACTGTATGAAGGAGTCATACTGGAGATGGTGTTTATCTGACTCATCTATTTATGCTGGTGTTTATCTCACTCTACTATTTATGCTCATTGGTTTGAGAACAGTTGTGAGTAGAGTTAAGGCTCATCCAAACACCTTACTACACATACCCATCATCTGAGAGAGAGGTCTAGAAGGAGAGGGCAGTCCCTCCCCACACCCTACTATGCACACCCGTCATCTGAGAGAGAGGTCTGAAAGGAGAGGCAAGTCCCTCGACAGACCCTACTACGTACACCCGTCATCTGAGAGGGAGGTCTGGAAGGAGAGGTCTGTCACTCCCCACACCTTACTACGTACACCAATCATCTGAGACAGGGGTCTTGAAGGGGGGCAAGTCCATGTAAACACCCTACTACGTACACCTGTCATCTCAGAGAGAGGTCTGCCAGAAGAGGCAGTCCCTCCCCACACCCTACTTCGTACAGCCGTCATCTGAGAGCGAGGTCTAAAAGGAGAAGGCACTCAGAGGCCAGTCCTTCCACACACCCTACTATGCACACTCATCATCTGAGAGAGAGGTCTGAAAGGTTAGGGCAGTCCCTCACCAAATCCTACTAAGCACATCTGTCATCTGAGAGAAAGGTCTAAAAGAAGAGGGCAGTCCCTCCCAAAACCTTACTATGCACTCTCGTCATCTGAGAGAGAAGTTTAAAAGGAGACAGCAGTCCCTCCGAACACCCTACTACGCACACCCATCATCTGAGACAGAGGTCTGAAAGGAGAGGTCAGTCCCTCTCCACACCCTACCAAACACCCCCATCATTACAGAGAGAGATCTCACCAGAGATGCCAGTCCCTCCCCACACCCTACTGCACGCACCCGTCATCCCAGAGAGACATCTCAGCAGACAGGCCAGTACTGCTACACACACTACTACGTACACCTGTCATCTGAGAGAGAGGTCTGAAAGGAGAGCCCATTCTCTCTCCATATCCTACTACGCACACCTGTTATTACAGAAAGAGGTCTCAATAAAGAGGTTAGTACCACCTCACACCCTACAACACACAGCCGTCAACTGAGAGAAAGGTCTGAAAGGAGAGGGTCCCCACATCCTACTAAGCACACCCATCATCTGAGGGAGAGGTCTTAAAGGAGAGCCCAGTCTGTCCCCACACCCTACTATACACTCATCATTAAAATAAGAGGTCTTAGCGGAGAGGCCAATCTCTCCCCACACCTTACTGCATACACCTGCTATGTAAGAGATGGGTCTTAATGGAGAGGATACTCCGTCCCACATACTACTATTTCCCTACAATTTTGTTGCGATTTCGCAAGAGTCTCACAAGAGTAGTGCGCAAGCTTCAGGGAGTGAAGCTTGCTGCATGGACATGTGTGATCTCGCATGAGGTTCGCGAGACCCGCTTGGAAAATTACTGGGCCTGCCACGAGGTGTTTTACATTCCTAGGAGAGTCTTGTAAGATCATATAGGGGGGAAATAAAACAGAAAAGGGCCAAGGCTCAACCAATAGTTGCCGTTCTTATTGCATGGTTGAAGAAATGCTGTGATGTGATTGGGTGAAGAACCAGGGATAACTCAGATTGTTCTTGGTTATTTGGAGAAGAAGGAAGCCTGTTGGAGTTGTGCTCAGCAGAAGTGACTGAATTTAGAACTGAGTCAGACTGGTGTCTTCAGCTGTATATATAAGAACCTGATCTAAGTTCAGGCAATTAGAAATATACTTTATGAAGTCTGTTGAAAAGTGTCAGTAAGTGCACTACTGCGGTAAATTGATTGCATACAAGGTTTAGTGAGTCAAAAGCTGTTTGTAGAGATGCATGTTTATTAATATAGGTTTTCAGAGGTAGACTTTAGACTGTGGAGAGAAATCACCAAGTATTGAATGTTGTGTTAAAAAATGAAAAGTTCAATCTGTATGTAGTTGTAAGTAAGAGAGGCAGTGTTCATGAAATTATAAAAGAAAGCATCTGCAATATGTTAATACAAGGCCTAGGGATTTCATGAACCTTACTGTGCATATAATTTACCCCTAAGAGATGTCTTAGTGGAGATATTACCATTTCTAGAGTAAAACACTGTGCTCACTGTTAGGAAAGGTGTGTACAAATTGTAATGGAACTATGTTATAACTTAATTGTTGAAAAAAATGCATGTCATAGAACATCTCATGAGTGATGTGAGATCATAAGCAGTGAATGGCAGGGGCGCAAGTTATAGCTAGCACTACTAACTATAACTATTGAATTTCTATGAGTAATTCACTTAACTATAACGTTACTTTGACCTTTGGTTTATATATATATGTATGGTGGAGATGCAGGGCAAAAAGAAATAAATTGATTTTGCACAAGGAACTTTGGGTCCGTGTTCGTCTGTCCTTGGCATTGGATACTTTAGAGACGAAGTCAGCGATATATATATATATATACGTATATATATATACACACACACACACACGTGCACACATCTACATATATATATTTATCTATGTTGCCTACTTATAGTTAGGACCTAGTTTCCATAGGAAAAGCGTTTTTTGATTTGCCAATATCTTTGGCGCCGTTTGACGAACCTTTGCGAAATTTTCAAAACAAATGGGGCGCTCCGGTCAGCTCCTGTCTTGAAAGTTTCGGGGTGATTCGTCAAGCGGGGGCCGAGAAAAAAGGGAGTCCCAAAACGCGTTTTCTCCATGTTAATTTTGATAGGAACTTTTGTCGTGGCTATAGCCCGAACTGCTGAACGGAATTACACCAAATTTGGCAGAGAGGTAGCTCTTGGTCCAGAGTGCACACTTTGCTTTAAATGGTGTAAATCCGTTCAGTAGTTCCTGAGAAATTCAAAAATAAAACAAATATTGATATCTGGTGACCGCGGTGGATCCGCAAACCCTCCCGACCACGAGCTTCATTCTGATTGGCTGCCAACACTCCAGACCAAGAAGTGTTAGCAGCCATCTTCTGACTCGGTTGAACCGAGTCACAAGCAAAAGGGTCAAAAAACGATTAAAAAAGAAGATAAGGGGGGAGGGTAGAAACACCCTGACCCCCCTAGGCCTGCTCAAGGGGTCCCACAGGGACCCCGATGGCCCAAAAAAGCATTTTGTAAAAAGAATTTCGGCGGGATTTGCGCTGGGTTCGCGAATCCCGCCGAAATTTTTTTTTAAAACGAAGCGTGTGCTCCTGCGCTTCGTTTTGTGGAAGCCCCCGGGTGGGGCAGGTGCCGGGGGCAATGTTATTAATATTTGCAGGGGCCGCGTGGGCCCCCGCAGCCCCGGGGACTGCCACCTCCCCGGGGCATGATTAGTAATGTGCCGGGGCACGTGACCCCCCCTCAGCCCCGGGGACCACCACCTCCCCGGGGCATTTTTAAATTTTGGGTGGGGGGGCCTCGAGGGCCCCCCAAGCCCCGGGGACCGCCACCTCCCTGGGGCTTCGATGTTTAAATGCGGGGGTCGCGCCCCCCGCAGCCCCGGGGACCGCCACCTCCCCGGGGCAACATAAATTAAAAGTAAGTGTGGGGGGGGCTCCTGCCCCCCTCCCACACTGCCCCGGGGACCACCACCTCCCCGGGGCACTAATTATGCTAATGCAGGGGTCCGTTGCAGCCCGCCGGCCCCGGGGACCACCACCTCCCCGGGGCTATGTAAATGTTGGGAGGGGGGCCGCGCGGCCCCCCTCCTGGAGCCCTAGATGGCCCTGGGGACCGCCACCCCCCAGGGCCGGCTCCAGCAATGTCCCGGGGTGCCTACCCCCGGGACATTGCAGTTTGCAATGACAGGGCGGGAGCACGGCTCCCGCCCTGTCATTGCAAACACTGCTTTGCTTCGTGGAAGCGAGAGCAGGAAACCTGCTCGCTTCCACGAAGCAAAGCAGATTGCTTTTGGACAAGGGGAGCTGCATGTCAGCAGCTCCCTTTGTCCAAAAGCAATGCCGGCTCCCGCAGGAGGCAGGGAGCAGGCAGGGACCGCAGGGGCATTGGGGCTCCCCCCGCGGTCCCCAACGTGAGGGCCGGCCCCGGGGGATGGGGTACCCGGGGCCAGAAGTGGCCCGGGAGGGGGGCCACTCTGCCCCCTCCCTTTTAATTTTTTTTTTTAAACGGAAGGCCGGCCCCGGGGGATGGGGTCCCCGGGGCCATATTTGGCCTCAGGAGGCGGCCCCCCTCTAAAATTAAAAATAAAGGCTGGCCAGGCCCCGGGTGATGGGGTCCCCGGGGCCAGAAGTGGCCCAGGGAAGGGGGGCCACACGGCCCCCCTCCCGTAATAAAAAACTAAAAAAAATTTAAAAGGAGGCCAGGCCCTGGGGGAAGGGGTCCCCGGGGCCAAAAGTGGCCCAGGGAAGGGGGACCACACGGCCCCCCTCCCGTATAAATAATTTTTAAAAAATAAAAAATGAGGCCATGCCCCGGGGGATGGGGTGTATGAAAGGTTATATTAGGGTGTGAGGAGGTGCACCAGTTATTAAGTGGATGATGTCATCAGTGATGTCATTATAGATGTCATCAGTGATGTCACTGACCATGTCATGAGTGATGTAATATATGACGTCATCAGCAGTGCATTGCGGGGGCGCGAGTTATAGTTAGCTCAACTAAGTATAACGGCCGAATTTCTCTGGTTTTGTACGAGTGAAATGTCCAACTAACTGTAACGTCCCTGAAACCTGTGGTGGTGATGGTGGTTAATGTGCTGATTAAATAACTGAAACTAAGAACTAAGACTCGAGGAGTGCGGTGATTCTTTGTGGATTAATTAATTACGAGGTTAAGTCCGACCTCGACACCTGGCACCTGCTGTGCAAAGTGCGCACTGAATTGGGACTGTTTGTTTAGTAAAAAAAAAAAATATATATATATATATATATATATCAACTTGTCACATATCCCGCAGGCAATAAGAAAGCGGCACTCCGGTAGGGAATCCCAAATGTGGTTTACTGAATAAAACGACCAGATCAACATCATAGACGATGAAGGAAGGGTTGTTGTCGACAGAGGGCGTAGCAATGGTCTCATTGTCGAAGGGGTCGTTGACTAGGGTCTGGTTGTCAATAGGGTCATTGTCGATGATTATCTCTTCATAGACGCCAACAATGCCCGTTCCACATGGGACAATGGGAGTGTTGTTGACAACATGGTCAATGACTGTCTTTTTTCTTCGTCGTACAGTTTAAGCATTGTTCGACTGTTCCGAATCAGCTCCTAAAACCATACTGACATGGATATAAAACAGACTTCACCTCTGCCCACTCACTGACTCCATTGTATAAGACCCTCCCAAGGATCTTAACAGTAGTGTCAATTAGGGAGATTGGTCTATAACAATTAGGCTGTGTGCGATCTCGATTTAAACAAATCGGCACAATAATGAAGGTTGACCATGTACTAAGTAATGGAGAGTGGGTCAGACCATTAAAAACAATTACCAGCAAAGGTGCCCAAAACCTGGGGGTATGCTTAAAGAGATCAATTGGGCCACCATTTGGTACGGGAGCTTTTCCACCTAAACTTTGACTGATGGCATCTTGCACCTCCTTTAGGGAGCCAGAAAACTCCCCAGGGGTACACTTCAGATCTGGAGTGATTGGATCATCAATAGCAGCATACATTTTGGAGAAGTGTGCCTCCCAGGTGGCACTCACATTGTGGCACGTTATAGGGGTTGCAATTTGGCTCACTCGCCTTGTTGCTGACACCTCCCTCCAGAATGATTTACTGTTCTTCGTAGCCGCGAAGAACGCAAGTGAGTTCCACCGATTTTGCAGTTATTTCCACTTCCTTCTAGCGATAGCTTCTTTATACTCCTTGAGACATAATGCAACTACCATAAGTCACCTGGGACTAGCTGTAAGTGCATTACAAAATTTACGATTGGCCTCAGAACAGTCATGGTTAAGTCACCTGGGAATAGAGAGGGGTTCCCGTAGGGAGATATAGTAACTTACTCCTAATATTTGAACACAAATGGGTGAAGACCAGAACCACCTGATGTTGCAAATCAATATCAACTAAGCAGGCTTCAACCAGAGCTATATTCTAACTAATTATAATATGAAAAAGCTGTGCTGGGTCAACAGCTCTCCATTTCAATCTTAGGCCAACAGTACTTATATGTAAACTACTGGCTCTACACGCCACTCTCCATTTATCCTTATGGGGGAGGGCAAGTATTACCTCAAGTGGATTATGATCCCCGTAAGTGGAGGACAACACTTTCCTCAATAACACAAAATCAACCAAATTAGGTGTAAGAAAGAAATAATCTATTGTAGATGCACAACCTCTGCTCCGAATGTGGGTATCATTTGTCCAGCAGCCCCAGCAACATCCATTGCATTAAGTAAATTATGGGAATCCAGATATCTCCTCAGTTCTGCCACTCTAATATCAGTACCAAGCATATGTTTCCCATTGAGGTGCGGTTAGATGTGGGATTGGCATCTGAAGTCAATCTTACATTAAAATCTCCTGCCAGGCAGAAGCCAGACGATAAGCCTTGGGCCGCAACATCATTCTGCAATTCTGACAAATATTCAATTACACACAAAAAAAATAACATTCAGGGTATTCATAAAATCATTATTATAGAAATTGATAAAAAACAGTGATGCACCTCTTACATTTCAACACCTGAAAATTATTGGTGTTAGTTTAGATTGCCTTGGCACAATCCCCCGCCGCTAGTTTTACCCAGAAGGCCAAACCACCCGCTGCCCGCCCCGAATGGGAGAGTATTTCTGGAACGTAATAGCATTCAAACCCATCAACGCGGACATCTTCAAATAACCAGGGTTCTTGAAACAAAAGTACATCAAATTGCCTTATAAGCCTTAACTAATCAGGTGATGTTAGTTTTGTTAGAAGACCAGCCACATTCCAACTTAAAATCCGCAACATCGGGTCCCCTACACTCCTAATGATTCCAGGGGGAGGAATAGGAGGATCTGGGAAGATGGAATCGCATTGAGACTGAATCCCAGGTGAAGGCGGTGTCAATACTCTGCTATCATTTTGTATATTACCCAGTCAATCTGGACCCTCTAGACCGCTAAACACAGCAAACCTGTTGTTAAATGCAAAATGTGGCCCAAGGGTTTTCTGGACAGCGTGATCACAGAAAGCGCCACACCCAGTAGGCTTATAAAAATTGCCTAATGGGAGTGCATAGGTATTAGTGTGGATAAAGTTATTAGCCTCCTTCACACCCAGCAGGCTTTTTACAATATGAGGTCTCCGGAAATTTATAACGATACAGTACTCTTTAATGTCCTTCCTGGAGTGGCCAACCCATTCAACCCTCCGGAACATCAGGATCTCGTTAAAATGGAGACCGTTGAAATGTTTGTGCTTATGGAGCCAGTCAAAGCTCTTATTGCGTAGCTCCAACCATGACTTTACTTGGGTTTCCTTGAGAGGGGGGACTCCTGCAAGCACTAGAACATATGGGCACGATGCCTGTGGTAAATCAAGTTTATCTTTATTGGGCAAGAAGGGAATTCCATTCTGATTACGATCGACTATATTATTGACCGGATAACCAGTATTTTGCGTGATTGAATGTTCTTAATGGGCTAGGTGTTGGAAATTCGGCTGGGTGCCTTATATTCCTGATTTGCTGACTAACTTGGATTTCTCCTTAATTTCGACACTAACAGTGGCTGAAGCACTGTTGGATGGAATAATTGCCATGAGTTATCCACCCTATCAGACAGAGAGAGCTCAGGCAAGGATGGTAACAGTAGTTGGGATTTTTCAAAGGCAGATAACTTAAGAACAGTGCTAGTTATGCTACTTTCAATTTTACTCAGATGTGCCTTCATTGGTTGGAGTTTTTCTTCTAAAACAGCGTACAATTTCTCACACAGAGTGTAAGTTGAACGGCCCATATTAGAGCAATCGAAGGGGTGCGTTGACTGTGTCAGGGGCTGCTTAAGACCCCATGTAGTGAGTTGACCCTGGTGTGTAGCGTTATTTCTTTTCAACCCCGTAAAAGACTTGGCAGCAAACTTTTTCTTTTTAACTACTGGCTGCGGGTCAGATAAAATGCTGATGGGACTTTGGAGAGCTATTCGGTTATCGGCTCCATTAGGCACTGGTTCCACTAGGGCAGGGGAAGATCGTAATTGTATCAGGGCACCTGTTAGACATGATGTCGTTATATCCTCGGTCAGTGGCAGATTAATCAGTGGAGCTCCTTGATTAAGGCCACATTCCAAGGATAATCGCTGCTCAGTTAATGTGATACTATCCCCATTGCTCTTTCCAACATGCTGTCAATTGTTGTAGTCGGAGAAGAGATGGGTCCCATGGGCCTCCCTACAGCCTTTCATTTCCCCATTGTATCTATAGTCACTTACCAAAAAATACATGGGAGACAGAGAGAAGGCCCAGCCCCTTCCGGCCATGTGCCCTTGCGCATCCCACGGCTGCGGGATGCCTCCTATGTTTTTATGGCACTCATGTGCCCTGAAGTGGCCTGGACAGCTTGGAAAGCTGGGGAACGTAGTCCCACCCCAGCGAGTACGGCTGCTCCCAGCGGGCAACAAAGACTGTGGCCAGAATACAAGACTACATCGCATTAGGACGTCTCCAATGTTTTTATGGTGCTCTTGCACCCTGAAGTGGCCTGGACAGCTTGGAAAGCTGGGGTACGTAGTCACACTCCAGCGAGTATGGCTGCTCCTAGCGGACAACAAAAT
This sequence comes from Calotriton arnoldi, assembly GCA_963921515.1. Lineage (NCBI taxonomy): Eukaryota > Metazoa > Chordata > Amphibia > Caudata > Salamandridae > Calotriton > Calotriton arnoldi. The sequence continues at coordinate 1,504,059 of CAWUFW010004552.1, forward strand.
ATGTGGCCAGAATGCGAGTAATTTTCAGGCAACAATAAACGTGTCAAGTTAACTCTGGTGATTAATGTACCTGTGGAGAGAGATCGGAGTTATGTCTACTGGCAGTTTTGGCTCATCTAAGGTAGTGCAGAGGGTTAATAAGCCTCTTGCAAAGGAAGTGTACCATGCAGATCACAGAAAAGTATTTTATCTGCATAGCTTAATGAGAAACTGCTTTTGTCACAGAGACCCTTTTGTTACTGTGCAGTTCATAAGTTACAATCATAATCTACACAGTGACGTAAAAGTGTCATCAAAGAGCTACATGCAAACTACATGGTACAAATTAGAAAGTTATGCTTTTTTTCAGAGTCTTTCGTTATCCTAATGTTGCAAAAAAAGGGTTTGTTTGGGTAGAAATAAATTCTTATTAGTAAAGCCAACCCTGACCATTGTGTTACTTTCTGAATCCTGGGTTTGTGCTTCTCCATACTAAGCACTCTTAAAAAATGCCTACCAGTATGGATGACCTGAATCCTACACCCTGTAGTCCTCTTTGTCGTATGTAACATTTTCTTTACACTGATTTACACACGAATGATTCATTGTGTCTGTATTTGTGTATGATGTAAAGTGCTCCGACACCTTACACTGATATGAGAGCAGCTAAAAAACAAATGAAATACATGTGAGAGAGGGGCTTTGGAGATATGAGGGGCACTGGTGGAGGGTGATAGTGAGGGAATCATTGAAAGGCTCCAACAAAGATTGTTGTATCCTGGTGCACTCTAAGGCCATCATTTACTGCTTTAAAAGCTAATACAATTGAATATATAATGAAAAATGTGTTGCAGAATGCGCCATTTTGCCCCAATTGTTTTGGGAGGAGAAACCCCCCAAACCCTCCTTGAGTAATCAGACTCACTCTCTGCACTCACTATGCACTGTACGGGGGCTGGTCTGAAAAAATGCACCAGGGCTGCTTTGGGTTCCCAGTCTGGCCCTGCAGATGGAGCAGGATTTGAAAACAGATTTCTTTCTCTCTCAGTCATGATGACAGCTTGTGACAGATGTAAGGTCTCCCTGGTCCTAAAAATTAACATTTCCCAGAAAACCACCCCAAAGCAACTTACTGTATGCTAAAGCTGGAGGGGGGGCTGGCTTAGCTCTAGGACAGGCCAGAAACGTATCAGGATAAGGTAAGTGAAAGGTTAGAGCAGAGCTATTCTAAGGGGTTCCCTCACACATGGCGTGCAGTAGATATCTGAGTTATGGTGGCCTCTAGAGGGAGTAGAAAGGCTTAGCACTTCCACCTCATTGGCTGAAGTTCAGATTGTTTCAAATTAGGTGGATGTGCTACTAAACAAACACTGTTGTGGAGGCCTATGGCCATTTTAACACTGTTTACTGCTATTTAAAGTTACATGGGATTCCTAGCCTGAAAACAGGGAATGATTCAAGCATGTCAATATATTAAAGATCCTGGAGAACTTGTTTTTGGGTAATAATTGTGCATTTTCGGAAAAGGACAAGCTGAGGTTTGAGGGCAATTTCCGTCTATTTATTAAAATGAAAGGAGGGTATTTTGGGACCAAACATTTTAACAGAAAATGACATACTTTTTTAGATCGGAGGATTTTTTAGATTGGTTTAATTATTTGCCAAAATTCTTTACCTATTCTTTTTAGTGTTCTTTCTGATATTTCCGTACATGTACCTTCTTCCCAGGAACCAGACTGGATCCGTAAATTATGCATGTCACAGGCTCCAAGTGGCACTGTATCATGTTGTGAAGGCACACAGCACCACCATAAAAAAAAAAAAATTTAAATCCACAAAGACGCCTTAGAGGCCTATGGCCATTGTAACACTGTTTACTGCTATTTAAAGTTACAGGGGATTCCTAGCCTAACAACAGGGAATGATTCACGCATCTCAATATATTAAAGATCCATTGCTGGAGAACTTTTCTTTTGGCTAAGATTTGTGCATTTTCAGAAAATGACAAGCTGAGGTTTGAGGGCAATTTCCGTCTATTTATTAAAATGAAAGGATGGTATCTTGGGACAATTTTTTTTACAGAAATGACATACTTTTTTAGATCGGATGTTTTTTTAGATATGTTAAATTATTTGCCAGAATTGGCTATGTGATGGCACACAGCACCACCATAAGAAACAATAAATATTTTTTTCTCAAAGATGCCTTAGAAGATACAAAAAAGATTGTCATCTATTCTAAAATCAACGAATATAAGGATATAATAGCTCAGCGCACACCTAGGGTCTAGCTAGTGCACATTTTCCTCATCATTGGAAGAGTTAGAAAGAATGAAAGAAGCGAATGGTGAAATTCTGAGACTACTTCAGGTTAAAAATATGGGTTTCACCTTTTCAACTGAAACTGACTGTAAACGGGGGGGCTTGTAACAAGGTGGCACAAGACAAAATTAGCTACTGATTCTCATAGGTACATAGAGCTGTTACTGGGAGCACCTCAGCCTGAACGGCCACTAGAAACTGACACAAAGTTAAGTAACTACATTCCACCGACTTCACCACAATCGGTGATGGAAGGCAGAGTGAGTAGAGAACAGTACAAGAGAGAGCACACTGCTCCTTCATTCAAAAGGTGTGGGCTTGTACCACTTCTAGGTCACAAGATACAGGCAACATAAGCATATGCAAAAGGAACAACTTCATGTCTGGCAACACTTTTGTTTGGTTGTTAAGACTGCTCGGCCCTCAAAGAGTTTGCACCTGGGTTTGTGACCCTCTACTTTGCTGTTTTCTTCCTATCCTCGTTTCCCTTCGGGTTTAATGGCGCTAGCCACACTGATGTTATATTAGTTATGCAGGACTTCCATCTTTACCAGCTGCTTGTTCAGGTTCCAGTTCTTTTCAGTTCTTGGGAAGTTTTCCAGGTATTTCAGGGCTAAATAGAGCATTCTCCCTGGAAAAACAGGGAAGCTGTGTACTTGAATGCATAATGTTGCACTGCATTTCCTATCTGATTATTACTTCACTGGGATTTACTCTAATCCATTAGGGAGGCAATTCACTACAGTGTTTGGTGTTCTATAACTATGACCTGAACCTGATGCTGGGCAGAGCTTCTTTCTACAGCATGCACGTTCTTCCATGAGTTACCAAGTGAGTTTGTATTCATTTCAGTTCTGTAGCTCTGGGAGATTAACTTATGTTCCTTGCTAGAGACCGCCGTTAGATCCCCAGTGCTTCCCTTGAAAAAATCATGGATTTGGAGCTTCAGTTTGTTCAGTTGATGAACACAGTAGTGTTGTCCATCTGAAGGATGCGGAGACCTGTCGAAGAAAGGATTTGCCTTTAGTTCTGTCAAGTTGATGTGACACCTGCATTCTGAAGAGCTCAGCTTCGAATGAGCCAAGAGGGATCCCCTTTATTTAGGCTCTCTGGCCTTCCATTATTTTACTGGTCATGTTGGCTTGTGTGGCAGGTGGTTTTGAAAAGGATATTCATCCAGCATGGACTACTTGCACCGCCATGCAGGATAATGAAGGAATGTGTCATTCACTTGCATTCTATACCACCCATCACCTGCTGTAAGAGGAGACCATTAATCTGGAAGTTCTTGGATAGGTTACATGTGAAGGATGCTATTTAGGATCATGAAAAAGCAGAGAGGAGGGAAGGCTTGACTGAATGTTTAAAAGTGACTTACCTTCAAGAATTGACATTTGTATTGGATAGGAGTCAATTTGTCTTCATATAGGAAACACTTTTTTTTTGCATCCAGTGCTGCCTTTAAATATGCCTCTAAGTATGACCTGTACAGGTTTAAGAATCACCTCGCTCATGTTGAAGACCAAACATTTTGTAGTTATTCAGAGTTGTTTGAAAATACTGTTCTGCTTTTGTGCTGAGCTGGCCTTAATCAATGAATTACACCAGTATGGGTAAAAATGCTTCCCGTCGAAGAACAGCTAGTAACGCGAATATACATACAGAGAATGCATAGGAAGGAGACATCAGGGAAAGGGAGAACTTTGTAATACTTAAGAAACTTTCCTATTTGGAATTTTTGATGATTTCTTATAAAGGGAACTGAATTTTACACCTTCCAGATCCAGAGCCAGTGGAGCTGAGCTTATCATTTCCAGTAAGAACATATATGGGGTTGAGCTCTCCCGTAGCCCACAAAGTGTTTTGGGATCTCTTTGTGTTACTCAAGACCCACCAAATTTAATGTGTGAACCTTATTTTCCCCACCATCCATTTGTCAGGATTTGACCACTGAGACCTGCATTCATACAGTTGATTTCTGTCTATGTCTAGGAAAGGACTTTTAAACGGTTGTAGTTGTTGTGAAGTCCAAGGGACAAGGGTTCTGAGATTATGGTGGTGAGTTTGGTAAAGTTCCTTTCGAGTGTCACCTGTGATGTAGTCAAAGCAACTGCCACTATCACTGCACTAATGTAAGGCGGGAGATTCCCGGCAGCTTCTTCCACAGAACCAAAGCAGCAGCCCTGATGATAAGACAGAACCACCTCCGAGGGGGTGGGTGGGGGGGAGGGGGTGGCAGTGGGGTGGGGGAGATGGTGTCTTTCTCTTTTTAGTGTTACTCACACAAGATATAGAGTAGCAAGGTGCAACTGGGGAAAAAGGGCTGTGACAGGGAGGGGGCACAAAGCGTGTTTGGACGAAAACCCTCACTCACTCGAGGGTGACATGCTTCATCATTGGGTTCCTCCAACACACTGGGACCGCAAGGTACCCAGTGTGGGCTACAACTTACCCCGGAGGGAAGGAGCAGGAGTGTTTTATATAAAGAACGTATGGTTTCAATACCTCAAGGGTGACAGTGAGGGGCAGAGTGCAACAAAAAAAGTGTGTGTATTAAAACTATCTCCGTAAGGACAACAACTTTATTCTTACGTCCTACGGGATAGGGGATAAAAGCAATGTGAGACAGGGTTATGGATGCATACCCTGCAATGTGTATTTTCTTCAATTGTGAAAATGCACCACCATAGAATAGTTTCCAAAAAAAAGACATAGTGCATCAATTAAGTTTCATGTCCATAAATTCCTTTAATCTTCACAAATTTCCTTTTAAAATCAGCCAACGTGTTTCGTCCACCTCTGTGGACTTCGTCAGGGCGTGGTCAGTGTCGAAATTCTTCAGTGCATCTGATCGTAGTTTCGAAAGTGTCGAAATTTTACAACCCAACCATATTTATATTTATATGTCCACATTCATTTCCTCCGGCCATCCCAAGGTAATAAGTGGATGGGTCTTGTAACCGAGCCTTAGCGGTCTTCGTAATTTTCCCAGTGGCCTTTAATAAAGTTTCTTTTTGTTTCAATTCCCGGCCCCCGAGGTCAAATTTGCTCATGGGCAATAAACCGTTACAGACTGCAGTATTCTCTCACGGCGGTCCAATTTACTTCCGTATTAGAGGCTGTGGTCAACATGTTTCTGCCTTAAATGACAATTACGTTCGAGGCATTTATCAGGACCAAGATCTTATGTCACTCTGCTAGAACAAACGTGCAAAAATAAAATACAAATACAGAAGATACTCAGGCCTCTATTCTTGACCAACAATCCGTTGCAGTAACAATCAGTGCAGGAGGTCAGAAGGCCCTGCGAGAGAACAACATATCAAAGGAGAGTATAACAAGACACCAACGTGCACCATCACCATATACTCTGGTGAATACCTTTTCCCAATGAGTTCTTGGAGATCTTCCCTAAGATCAACGTGTACAGTCCGACTCTACCATCTACAGAGTCTCTCACCACGTAGATTCCTCTAGTTAGAGGTACAATAAAAATGTATCGCAAGCATGGACAAGCCAGCATACAGACATGTGCTCAGTTGAACTATTATAGGATGTTGCGTATGAGGATTAACAAGCACTTATCCACGTTATATTCTAAAATGGATAGTAAGAATGTACTTGTGGACTGTGCATCATACCGGGCCCGTAGGCCATGGCACCATTAAACCCTAGTAACAGATACACAGTTTCTCCATAGCAGTCTATAGTGATCTAATTCACAAATCACAAAGGGCAACAGTGTAATGCAAATTGGACAAGCAAAATGGCAATTAATATATAGGGAACCTAATATGTAAAGCCTATAAGTCCTAAACTGTAGCGAGTCCCAAAGAAATCACAAGGCCCAGACACCAAACAGCATCGGGTAGTAGAAACTACATGTGGTGATCTGAGCAAACATGAGGAAACAAAGGTAGTAGCAAAATGCTACAATATGGGTAGCCATCTAAATCAGTCGGAAAGATAGGCTGCCATAGTGTTGGTCACTAATACAAAGGAGCGGAGTCCATAGGAGCAATACTGTAGACATTATCCCCAAATAATGGCGGTTTCATTGTATGCCTATGGAAACTGGTCCATCAAGGACCTATCGGATATGCCAGCAACAGCGTAAAATAAGGCAGCCTACAAAAAGGACCAGGCCCTGCTGTGATCTGTGCTGTATCAGAAGGCTGCCAGGATCAGGCAAAACAGTGGAGAGCACTCACCTTCCGTTCTATGGTGGTGCTCCGTCATGGACTCTGGAGGGAGTGAGGGACCGCCCGTCCCAAGTGCCTTATATGCGGAAGTAGTATTCGACTGTGTGTTTACTGGGGATCGAATCCGACATCCGCATGCGTGTGATGTAAGAACGTTTGCGCGTGCGGTAGTCAAAGCAACGTTGCAAACGTATCACGCCCACCCGTTGCCATGATACCTAAAGTAAACAAGCAACACAACGTGTGGAACACGAAGAAAGCGTCCTACAGAACTCGCGTATGAGGTACGCGGTTCCACTACGAGTGTGCAACCATAGTTATGTGGACCCAAATATGTGTAAACAACCTTGGTATATTGAAATGATGACAATTTGCAGGATTGTGGCATAAAGAACCAATGAATAACTAACGAATAACAAGCGAGAGAAACCAGGGCATGAAGGTGTACATGGTAACTGGCCTGACTCTACACTATTGTGTAATCAAACGGTCCATACTCAAGCAGAAAGTAGAGGGGCCAGAGTTGTAACCGATAAGCCACAGGATATTGCAATGGCTACGATAGCTGTGAAGATGTTTGGAGTAAATGTCCTGAGTCTACGCTATATTGTAATAAAACGGTCCATACTCAAAATTACTCTTTCGTGCATGACCAGGAACCGTGAATAGCCATACAAACCACTAGATGTAGTGTAGAGCAGGGTACTAATGTGCATTCAAAATTGCAACATAGAAGTGCATGAATTAGATGATGCACAAAGGTATATCGTCGTTTAGACCCGTTTGATGGCTGCCCAATCTAAACACCCACCGCTGTTCCCTGTGAAACATAATTATATCTAGGGGGCCCATATCTCTATGGTAATGTGGTTTGTCTAGGACCACCCATCTGAGGTCCCCCTCTGTGTGTCCTGCATCTAGGGAAGTGGCGTGTGAGTTTGGTGTTAGATTTCTTACGCTTGATGGAACTCCTATGTTCAATCATCCTGGTTTTGACCTTGGGGGTAGTCATGCCCACGTATTTCAGGTTACAAGGGCATTGGATCAAGTAGATGACTGCCTCTGAGTTACAATTAGTATGGTTGGTCAGCTTCCAGGGTGTTTTGAGTCCCAAATCTAGTTGTACAGTCCGTGTGGTCAGGTGACAAACCACACACGTGCCGCAGGGGAAATGGCTTTGTATGGGTGCGCCCATCCAGATAGCACGTGGAATGTCTGCAGTACGGGGCTGACGCGGTCTAGTGTGCACCAGGATGTTGTTTAGGTTCCTTCTGCGTTTGAAGGCGAACAAGGGTCTCTCACAAACCTTCTTGCCTTTATTCAAAATGTGCCAATTAGAGCTGATAGCCTTCTTAACTGTGGCACTTAGGTGACTATAAGTGCTCACACACACACCAGGCGACCAGAGGAGGCTTTGGTGTGAGTCTCTAGCAACGCTTCCCGGTTATTGTTGTGGGCCCTCTTATTAGCTCTGCGCACTAAATGGGAAGGATATTGTCATGCATGAAGGTTCTCGCTGAAATTATTGGCATGTTCATAGTATTTGGTCGATTCAGTGCAGTTCCTCCTGAGCCGTAAAAATTGCTCCACCGGGAGGTTCTCCCGGAAGGCTAGGGATGGAAGCTTTTGTAGTTCAGGAGGGCATTCTGGGCCATGGGCTTCTGGTACAGTTCTGTGTATATCTGTCCCTCTTTAGGATATAGTCTCAGATCAAGGAATGGAAGTGATTCTTTGCTTGACTCACATGTGAATCTGAGATGGACATTAAGGGAGTTAAGCCAGAGGGGGAATTCTTGCAGGGAAGCCTGATCGCCCTCCCAGATGACCCAAATGTCATCGATGTATCGCTTCCACAGCACAAGTTTGCTGTGGAAGGGATTCACCGCTGGATAGATGTGAGTTTCCTCAAACCAGTGCATGTATAGATTGGCCATACTGGGGGCACAGGTGCTGCCCATTGAAGTGCCAGTCACCTGCCAGTAGAGTTGGTCCTCAAAGGAGAAAAAATTCTCTCTCATGGCAAGGGTGGCACAGTCCATGACAAAAGATGTTGGAGTCTGGTCACTGCGAGGGTTATGTAGCAGAAGCTGGTCAATAGTCCTGAAGGTATCCTCTTGGGGGATATTAGTGTATAACGCCTCAACGTCAAAGGAGTCCAGAAAGTGTATCGCAGGATCAAATTGGATGGTGGTCAAGAAGGACAGGACATGTTTAGTATCCTGAAGATACGATGGCATCTTAGCTACTATTGGCCTGAGGAACCAATCCACAAATTGTGACAAGGGTTCGAAAATAGAACCAATGCCCGATACAGTGGGGCGGCCAGGTGGAAGTCTCTGGGCTTTATGTATCTTCGGCAGTATATAAAATGCCGGGATTCTAGGGTGGCTCGGTATCAGGAATTCTGCCTCGCTTTTAGTGATCCAACCAGACTCTGCAGCCTTATTGACAATGTTGGAGATAGTTTTTTGAAGTCTAGGTGTGGGGTCACGTGTGATCGGCTTGTAGTATTTGGTGTCCTGTAGCTGACGTAGACACTCAGCACGGTACATCACAGCATCCATAACGACCGTTGCTTCACCCTTGTCGGCTGGCTTAATAACAATCCGGGGATCCGAACCCAATGCCTGGGAACACCGTTCCTCCTCCTTAGTCAGATTGAAAAAAGGGGCGTCTAGCTGATCCCTTATTGGAGTTGAAGGACTGCAAAGCTGCTTTTTCAAAAGTAGCCACCGAGGGTGGTAGTTGTTGCAGTGTTGGAAGAAATGTGGACTTGTTCCTAAGGCCCGTATTACAGGTAGTTTCTGGTCTGGTGTCAGCAGGGTCATCAAAGAAAAAGGACAAACGTATCTTCCGGAAGAAGGCAAAGAGTTCCTGATTTTGAAATCATCACCCATATAAGTTGGCACAAAACCCAGCCCTTTCTCAAGTATTTCTGTCTCCTGTGGAGTCAAAAGTCTCTGGCTCAGGTTTCTCTTTCTAGACGCATCTAGGCTGGCACCTTAATGAACACCTGGTTTCTGGAGCAATCATGACACAGCTATTACTTGAAAGTCTACTTGATCCAGCCAGATTCTAACGTGGTTCCTATTCCATCACCAAGGGACTTTTAAAGGGAGCAAGGCCTCTACCAGTGTATTGCAGAGTTGGTCAGAAGAATGTAGTGATACATGTTCCACTGAAAGAGGTAGGTCAGGGTTGTACTAATCAGTTTTCCCTGTATACTGGGGTGCCATTAGCAGTTAGGAGAGTTGTACTTGGTCTCAGTTCTCCCCAAGGGTACTCACCAAGATGCTGACTCCCTTAGTGGTATTTCTGCATGACATGTTAATCCACTCCACATTAGCTTCCACGACCGAGACAGACATAAACTTGATGTGCCACGTTATGTAGGGCTCTTTACCAGACTTGAATATTGGGAACTCATTTTGTTCTTTGTTGGAGGCTGTCTTTCTTCCCAGCCTTGGAGTATCCAGACTTGTCTGGTGCGTATGACAGACAGCTTGTGGGGCACTATGTAGTGGTGGCTTCCATCGGAAAAACCTGAAGAGAGTTGTTTCCCTCTCAGTTCCAGTGCACGTGGCAGTGACTATGGGTGCCAGAGAGCAAGAATGGAGTGTGACGATTATGTCCTTCTCAGCAAAGGAATGGTGGCTTCCTTCAGAGGATCAACTTGTCCAACCAGAAGAAGCTTCTGTCCTGGCTCCAAACTCTTTGTTGATCTGTCCCTTTCCTGAAGGGATAGGTGCTCCTTCTCTCGCATGGTCCTTTGTGAATAGGCAGTAAGGGACAAATCTGGAGACCCTGGAATAACAGACTGGGTGTCGAGTATACAACTTCATTGAGCTCTGACAGTTTCTCACACTCAAGGTGCCGAAGATCATCTCTGAAGGGTGCTCCTTGTCTAGCATAAATTCCTGCTGTCTCTGTAGACTTTTGCAGGTTTGTGGTAAATTTAGGTCTCCCAAAGTGGACCTTTTGCAAACACCAGCTGTGCTTTTCTGTGCTGCTTACTCTTCAGATTTCTGGGTGTGGTGAGAGTGGAGATGGATGGCCTATCATCTTCATTGCCCTCTCTTCTGCTCTATATCTTACTCCCTGTCCCCTGGTTGCCAAGCTATTGATATGGCTTAATAGGGTGAGCTTAGATTTCTCTCTGAATGTTCCCTTTTGAACAAAAAACGAATTTTATTCCCTATTTTGACACAAGGATGTGGCCCCTCTGAGTCCCATTCTTTTTCTGGTCTCTGATTAGCAGCTTTACCTGTCTATTAGGAAAGCAAGAAGAACAGGTTGCAGCTGTTAAGGCCCTTCTCTACCTCAGTAGCATCTGTTAAGGATTCTCACAGGGGTTCAATCCAGAAGCCTTACGAGTGATACTAGCTTATTTTTTTTTTCTTTTCTTTCAGTTTTATTAAAGTTTATTTAACAAAGGAAATAAAGACAATTTACACCATGACCAGGTATTACAGTTACATGTTACATCTTTCAATATATTATCTAGCAAGACAACAGAATAAATTGATTACCATCTGGCACATTTACATTTACATTATGGTGCCTAGTGGCGGACACTGTTACATTCAAATTCGACAACAACAGTCCCACCACAGCCCGCCCCCCTCCAGTGCTGACGTGTAGCATGCATGTCGCAATGGGACGTCCTCACCCCTTTTGCCCACGGTCAACCGGTTCCCCGAGCCCCCTATGGTGCATCACTATTGTTTCCTTCCATGTCGTTAGATTCTGCCATTGTTTCCTTACTGAGAATGTATGATTGATAGGGACCCCAATAGCTCTTGGGTCTACTGGTGGGGGGGGAGTAATTCGTTGTATGTATCTGCTTGTGTGTTGCAGTAAATCATGTCCGTGTGCCAATCTTTTACTTTCGGCAATGGGCTCCCAACCATCTCATAGCCACTCGCCGTTTGGCCAGGAGGAGGCCAATAGCTATTAAGGGGCGTGCAGTTTTCTCCACAATTAAGTCCCATCCCAGCAACGCTAGCTTAGGGTCTGGCTCTAAGTCTGCACTTATGATGGTTCTGAGCTCTTGGAATATTGCATGCCAAAATCCCTGTATCCCGGGGCATTGAAAAGCTAGATGCAAAAAACCTGCTTCCTCACTCCCACATCTCTGGCACCTCGAATCCTCCTGCAACCCATATCTGTACTGCCTTTCCGTGTGTAATAGGCTCTGTGTAAACATTTATAATGGATGAATCTATGTCTCCCATTCAGAGACACAGTTTTTGTACAGGCAGAGTAGTATTGCCACTCTTTGTCACTCAATGGGGTACCCAGATCCCTCTGCCAGTCTAGTCTGACTTTCAGTACTCCCGCCCGACGGGTTTCCTGCATGCTTGAGTAAAACCTGGTGATCAACTTGGAGAACGCGTCTGATTTTATGAGTGTAGTTAGGGCACCCATGGCTTGCGGTTCTATCATATCTTCCCCCAAAAGGGCTTGCCAGGTGTGTGTGGCCCTGTAGAAGTGGTACCTAGCCATTCCTGACAATTGTGACTCTTCCCTTTGGAGTGTTTCCCAGCTACATAACAGCCCATCCTTAAAGAAGTCCCACATCTGCTGGACCCCTAACGTTCGTAGGGCTTGCCTAGCCCCTCCCTCCTGGCCCAACGGGAACCATAAACACCTGCGCAGTGGGACTTCTGGCGAGTACAATAAAGCCCCAGCTTGCATATACAATAACACTTGCCACGCTTGCGTCGTGGTGGCTAACGAGTCGAAGACCTGCTACCGTCTGGATGGCGGCTGGAAGAGTGTCTGAGGCAATGTGAGTGGGTCAGCGGCATCTTTCTCTAGATATAAATAAGGGGTGTCGTGCGGTCCGTGTATCCAATAGTGCGCAAATGTGCTCTGGGCTGCTCTGTAATATTTTTCTAGGTCAGGAGCGCCTTATCCTCCTAGATCATAAGGTAATGTGAGTGAGTCTCACCATATTCGGGGTTGCTTCCCCGCCCATGCTAATCTAATCAGTTGGGTGCGTAATTGCTTAAACTGCGTGCGTGGCAGCAAGATCGGTATATTTTGGAATAAAAATAAAAATCTTGGCAAAAAAACCATTTTCATCAGGGCCACACGTAAACCTGG